>OV179164.1:3183025-3496402 GCA_921972225.1 Euplexia lucipara | reverse complement strand
GCAATAAGGATATATTTAACAGATTATTACTAACATCTGATCCATATTTAAGCTGCATTAGGCCTAAACCTCCGAAAAGTACTAAACCATTTAAGCCTGAAACAATGGAAATGTTAGTCGCGTGGGAAACAGAAAACCAGTCTGAGGAGGACAATATACAGGAAAGAGGGCAGGAACACTGATGACACATCAGATGTCATCCGACTAGTATTTTTTTTAATTTTATTTTAATAAACATATTATCAAAATGTTTATTTTTTTTTATTTTTCAACCTATATTTCTTATTTTTCAACTCCAAAGTTTTTTAAAAATTGATATTTGTTAAAACAAAGACCAAATAAAGCTAACTGAACAGCTAAATAATTTTGATCGACTTTTTGGGTCAAATACCCCAGTGTGCGGCGGCCCGCGGACTTCTCGGAGCGAAGAGAACGTGCAGCAAGTTTCCGCTTCTGTTCGACGTGATCTAGATTTATCGACACGCAAATGTTCGGCTGAATTAGGATTATCCCGCACATCATTACGCCGTATTTTGAAATTAGATTTGAAATTACATCCATATAAGATCCAGCTAGTGCAAGAACTAAACCCTAATGATTTAAATTTGCGTAAGTCATATGCCGAAACAATGTTAACTCGATTCAGTAATTTTCACAACATCTTATTCTCTGACGAAGCCCATTTCCACCTATATGGACATGTAAACAAACAGAATTGCAGGTATTGGAGCAGCGAAAATCCTAAAGCTAAACATGAGAGGCCACTTCACTCTCCCAAGGTAACTGTATGGGCTGCAATTTCAGCAAAAGGAATCATCGGACTTTACTTTTTTGAAGATTCTCGAGGCCGTTCAGTTACTGTTAATTCTGCCGAGTATGTGAAAATGTTACGGAAGTTCTTAGCACCGATGCTACTGGAATTTGCTGGCTATAATCGTAACACATGGTTTCAACAAGATGGAGCCACGTGTCACACATCGAACGAGTCCTTGCCGGTGGTCAAAGACAATTTTCCGGAAAAGCTGATATCCAGACGGGGTGACATCCCATGGCCACCCAGAAGTCCAGATCTATCACCAGCAGACTTCTTTTTATGGGGTTATTTAAAGAGTCGTGTCTACATTGATAAACCGAATACACTGCGTCAACTTAAAGAAAAAATCATCGAAGAGATGTCGGCGATCTCGCGGCCTCTTTGCAGAAGAGTATTCGAAAACTTTAGGACTCGCTTAGATGAGTGCAAAAACCGAAACGGTGGTCATTTAGACGAAATAATTTTTAAAAAACAAATTACAACTAATTAGCTTTCTCGTAAATAAACGATTTCTAAAATATGTTAAATGGTTTTTTTTATACGATTTTTTCAAATGTTAACTAATTCATGGCCCACCCTGTATTAAAATTAACGCCTTTGAGTAGATTTCAGTCTTTTTAATCTTAATTTAAAAATTTCCATCTCTGCTTTATATTTATTTAACTCCATTTTATTTTTGTTGATCAAATATTTCTGTTCAATTTTTGCATTTCTTAATTTTGCTTTAAAATATTGTTCCTTTATTGTTTCTTTTTTTTGTTTGGTCTTCACATTTTCTGAAAAAGAAACGTACATTTTAGAATTACAATAATCTCACAATTATTAATTGATCTATACATTAGCAGCAGACTGAATTAAATTACCGGTTCTATTTAAAGTTTCATTTTGTTCTATTATGGTTATCATCTCTCGATTGTCTGAAAATAATGTGAAATATTTTGAAATAGCTTCTATGTCCTCAAAAAAAAAACAACCTAAGGAGAGAATATCAATATTAGTATTACCTGTCACATTGAAGTTATTATCAGAAGCTTGGGGTACTTGTTCTTCTGCAGAAAGTATATTATTGTCTGAAAATATTCTGTGTAACTCTTTATCGGCACAAGCATTAGTATGTAATACATGGTCACCTGAGAAAAAAATTGTATGAACTTACAATGATAGCCCATAGGTATAAGATGAGGAGGTATAAACACAGTTACAAAATAATGTGACTATTTACCAGTCATGTTTGATGTAATGGTACATGGCTTAGCTCTAAGTAAGACAGGCGCTGTGGTATGCTGGACATCTGAAATTACAGTTGTATTAAAATTATGAATATGTTTTGTATAGTACCTACCTAAGGAAAATATGATGACAAGTGACAAGAAAACATGTAAGTACCTATGTGTTACCATTATTATTGTTGTAGTTCACAAATGATGATGTTTCTGATTGAACTTCAAGTTCTACAGTTTCATCAATTTCAACATCACCTAAAGATAGAAAATGCAATTAAAGTAATGTTTAGTATTTTTTTAAAGTACAGTATGAAAAGAGTTAAAACTAGAAAGTACAAACCAAAATATAATGCAGCGTCATCAAAAGGATTTGGCAATGGGTTTACTTGAGGAGCAACCATTGCCAAAATCTGGGCATCTTGCTCAGTCAGTGTGCTTTTGTACGCTTCACCGCCCGTGCAATTGATTTGTTTCTATAAAAATATAATTAGGAATGTAAATAATTGGTATGTAAGTAAATTATTTCACATTAATTGTGTATTGTTGTTTTCAAGTTTGATAAATGGATAACAAACCTTGGGGCCTAGACAAAATCCCTTTTCTGTAAGCGTTAACGCCAACAGAAAAATCAAATTGTATGGAATTGACACTTGCTAACCAGATGTCACGTGATTGTTGCTAAATTGGTAGACAAAGTCATTATTCCTCATGCGAAAAGGAACGTTGAAGTGAGCGTGACACGTTAACGACAAAAATGTTCATCAAAATGGTAGACAACGCTAGTGATACTTTGACGTTTGCGTGACACGCTATATTAGCGGGAGATCGGACTCTAACGCTAACCGACAAGGAGCAAATAGTGACACCTTTGTGTGTGTTTAATTGAAATTCATTAGTGAAAATGCATTCTTTGAGATTACCATTTGTCAGCTGTTTTGTTAACAACACCAAAACACAATCGTTCACTCTGTACCTTTCCTTGAAGTCCAGTTTAAGGCCTTGAAATATCACCATGGTTAAAAATAGAATTCATAAGATTAGGGTCTAGTGAGAATATGAGCCAGTAAACGTAAAGTTTCTAATAAGTACCACATCTAATAAACACGTGTTAAGGTATGCAATCAAGTTCATCTTTATTGGAATAACAAAGTGTAATCATATAAGTCAACCACTGTGAGGTTGTTTACATTACGCATTCCATAATCACAAGTAGGTCCAATACTAGTTCAAATGGGAATAAAAAATTGAAATAAATAAAAAAATATCGAATAAACCTGCCTTTCCATAAGCTCTATTAGCAAACTAAATTGCTCGGGACTCTCACGAAGAATAATAATTTTTAATACTCATCGCAATAAAACTATTTTTTCTATTAACATCCAATGTTTTCAAAGATACTAGCTAGATCACAGTTCGTACATTAACTTGAATTAGTACACACATCAAAAGTGTCTAGGGATCAAGCATTTTTATGCGGATTTCTTGAGATTGAGATGTGGCTTTGTAATAAATTTATGATTTTATAAATTTATATGGATCCTTTTTGGTGCATTTCATAATTTGAATCAGGAACTGTGAATCAAATTCGAGTAAAAGATGAAAATCAGCTGTCAATATTTTCCCTATAAAAACATACAACGCATTGAAGACATTATTATTGCTACTGTTTCCCTACTACTGACTAAAACCAACGTTATTATGGAGCGGCGACGTCATTTAAGCAGGGAAGAAATGCTCAGAGCCGTGGGAATGATAGAAGCTGGTTCCCGGCAACGTACTGTGGCTTTAGCTCTGAATACAAGTCAGAGTGTTATCAGTCGACTTTGGACACGTTACCGAAGCACTGGTACCGTGGCTGAGCGCCATGGAGGACGGTATCGCTGCACCACACGGAGACAAGACCGATACATTCAAATCTTAACTCGAAGAGCTCCAACAATAACCGCCATGATGTTAGCCGTGAGGCTTCATCACTCTTCAGGGAACTTAATTAGCGACCAAACAGTCAGAAACCGCTTGCATGAAGTGAACCTTCATTCCCGAAGACCGCTACGGGTACCACCTATAGCAATGCACAATCGTAGGATTCGATATCAACGGGCTCTTGAACACAGAAATTGGGCAGAAGAACAATGGCGTTTCGTGTGCTTTTCTGATGAGTCTCGTTTTGGTATGAGACCGGATACAAGACGTATACGACACTGGAGAACCCCTGGACGCCAACAGCGATTAAAATCCTGCCAGGAAGTCCATCCTTATAGTGGTGGAACCATCATGGTATGGGCGGGTATTTGGATCGGCGGAAGAACTGAGTTGATTTGGATCAGAGGCAACCTCAACGCTCAAATTTATGCCGAGACGATTGTATCAGACGTCATCGTTCCTCTACAAGTGCAAATCGGTCCCTTATTTCAGTTAATGCATGATAATGCACGACCGCACACCGCAAGAGTTGTAAGACAGACTCTCGCCGCAGCTAACATCGGCCGGGTTCCCACTACGCCGGACCGGCAGATCTGCCGCGCCGGTAAATCTGCCGGAAGAGCTAGTGGCTGTACAATTTATATGAAGCTATTCACATTATCCCGGGTCCGGCATTTTTGCCGAGCCCGGCATTTCTACGGAACGTTTTGTCACTACGAATTGCCGGTAGAACGACCGGGCCCGGAGTAATGTGAACGAGTTTGTGCCGGTATCTGTCCCCCGCTCGCCCCGCTCGTGCTCCACTCACGTCATTCGGCTCGCATGTTCTGGTAAAAGTAGACGTTTAGCATGGATATTCAAGCAGAAACTTTAATTACGCTTGTCCAAGAGAGACCTGTTCTGTGGGATAAGACCGAAGACGTTTATAAAGACAAAAACTTAAAGTTAGCAGCATGGCGTGAAGTATGTTTAATACTGAAACCAAACTTCGATGAACTGGATGAAAAAGAAAGAAAACAGTACGGTGAGTTTTTAATGTTTTATTGATAAAATGTAAATGCATTGATAAATTTTATTTTATAGCTGCTGCCTGCCACGGAACGGAACCAATATCTGAAACAAAATAATTAGTAAATAATGTCCGTATGGCGTTGGCATTAGGGCCACCTCGACTCGACACATTTCGATTCATGGGTGTAGTTTCTTGTTCTTGTCTATGTTCTATATTTTGGTAACTTTCAAAATTTATACCATCTTTTTCTCTTACAAAATTATGTAAGACTGCACAAGCTTTAATTACTTGAATTGCTGTGTCTACGTTGAGATCTATAGCTCGATGGATTATTCGCCACTTATTTGCCAGAATACCAAAAGCGCACTCAACATACCTTCTTGCTCGACTTAGTCTATAGTTAAAAATCTTTTTATCAGTATTCAAATGTGTACCTCCATATGGACGTAGGAGATTAGGTGTTAAAGCAAAGCCTTCATTGCCAACAAGTATAAACGGTAATTCTTCGTGCAAGTTTTCATGAAGCGGTCTAGGCTTTGGTACATTTAAAGTACCATCATTGATCTTTTGCCAAAATGTACTATCCTTTAATATACTAGAATCGCATTCCTTGCCAAATGAGCCCACACTAATAAAAATAAATCGGTACTCTGAATCGACAACTGCCATTAATACAAAAGAATAATACTCCTTGTAATTAAAGAACATAGAACCACTCTTGGCTGGTTTCAAAATTCTGATATGTTTGCCATCTACTGCTCCAAGACAGTGAGGAAAGTTGGCTTTTCTTTCGAATCCTGAAGCGATGTCCTCCCATTCTCTCTCAGTATCAGGCAGCTTAAGGAAATCTGTCTTTAGGTTTTCCCAAATGACGTGGGTCATTTCTTTTATTAGTTTACTTATTGTCGAAACGCCTACTCTGTATGAGTAATGTATTTCTTTGAATGAACATCCTGAAGCTAAATATCTGAAAAAAAAAGTATTTTTTGTTAATACATTATTACTTTATACGTCACCAAGAAACAAATTGTATTGTTTTATGATATTTTTTTATTGATTTCAGGAAAACAGGTTTCAACTAAATGGAATAATATACGAGATTCGTGGCTTAAGACAGTAAAGAAACAAAAAGATGAGTCTAAATCTGGATCTTCGACCAAAAAGACACGAAATTATTTATATCACGAGCAATTAATGTTTTTGAAAAAAGTCTCCGAACCTCGACCACCACATGAGTCAGTTTCAAAAAAAGCAAGAACCGAGACTGAAGTAGGCATGGAATCAGATTTTCGTTCACCTTTAATTAAAGATAAAAAAAAAATTGATAATAAAGAGGTAAATGACAGGATGGTAAAGTTTTTGGACTCCAGAATAAACCCAGAAAAGGAAAACCATCATCTATCTTTCTTCAAAGGCATTATACCAATCTTGAACACTTTAACTATCGAAGAGACTTTAGAATTTCAAGCTAGCGTCATGACAATGTTGCAAAAAATTAAAAGTAGGAATTATGAGAGACCAAATTACGGACATTGGCGTGATTCATATAATCAGATAACCGGACCAGATCAGTATTCTGGATACTACACACATAATAGCGTCAATCAACAGCCAATACCTACGCAAGATCAACGGCTACTTCCCATTTGGTAAACTTCCCATTTCGTAAACCTCAAACTGTACCTACTAAAAAGTTGCGTTTGGTAAACATTTCGTTACTTCATACATTTAATCCCATTTGGTAAACTTTGTTAGTATTGTTATTTTTGTACGGTACAGTCAGTGTCAAATTAGTATTAAATTAGAGATGTATACAGGGTGTCCAAGAACCTGGCGTCCAACTGGATTCCCACGATGCCCCAAGTTCTAACAGTACTCAGAAAAATATTTTAAAATATCCACCCCATGTACTTACAGAATTATACTGATTTCAAAAAAAAAGGGGAAATGAGCACCCTGTGACATACTTTTGAATGCTGTGACTGCTAATGCTGATAATTTCGATATTTCTTGGAGGTTTTGTAATCTAGGGTATTGCTGTGTCTAAATAGAATGTAAAAATAATGTACTTATTGTACCATTTTAAAATAAAATATTATTTTAACTAAAGGTGATATGGAAAACTATTGAATTTCGCAACTTTGACCGACTGTAGTGTAAAAAAAATGTACCAAAATAGTATGGCAAGTGACGTCAAATTTTGACGCGTTTATTCCTCTTTTTAAAAAGGTATAATACTTACACATTAATTTGAAAAAAAAAATTTTGATAATATTTTTACTCAACAACCCAATTTTTACGAAGTGCCTACCTACTAACGGTAACTGTCGGACCCTTTCTTATCTTAGAAACTGTTATGTTACTACTATTATTTACTTCGGTTCCAAGAGTGAGCAAGAAGGAAATACACACAGGTAGATGGGTTCCCAGTAGAATAAAAGCAAAGAATGTTAGTTTAAAGATATTTTATTACAATAAATGTTCAAAATGTTGACCACCCGCGGCAATACAAGCTCTCACTCTCCTTAAAAAGGACCGCTTTATGTTTCGCGAGTAACTTTTTTGACGTATCACCTGCACTGCTTGTGTTATCTTCTCACGAAGGTCAGCGATGTCATTAATGGGCTTCGCATAAACGAGCTCCTTCATAGTTCCCCAGAAAAAAAAATCCAGCGGATTTAAGTCAGGTGAGCGGGCTGGCCACGGGATTGTTCCTGATCGCCCAATCCACCTGTTCGGGTATTGCTCGTCCAAAAACTCTCTAACGGATACGCGAAAATGTGCTGGACAGCCGTCGTGTTGGAACCACATATCTGGTGGGGTCTCTTCTAGTAAGTTTGGCAAATCATTTTGAAGAAAATTTAAATATGATTCGCCAGTCAAATTCTCGGGCATCTCAAATGGACCAATAATATTCCCACAGAGAATACCGGTCCACATGTTCACTTTGAACCGGTACTGGGATCTATCTTCTCGCATCAAGTGCGGATTTTCCACATGCCACTCGTGCAAGTTGTGTAGGTTCATGTAGCCATCCTTCTTAAATGTTGATTCATCTGACCACAAAATTTTGTCGATAAAGTTTTCGTCTTCTCGATGTTTTTGCAGGATTGTTTCACAAAACGCGACTCGGCTCGGATAGTCTCGAGGTAAAAGACTTTGCACTCGCTGTACGTGGTACGGATGATATTCTTCTTTTTGGAGAATACTGTGTGCTGTGCTCTTCGGTATCCCCGTATCAGCTTCTATTCCTCGCACAGAGATGCTTGGATTTGCCGACACCGCCTCTAAAACTTCATCGCGTATGAAGTCATTTACGGGTCGTCCTTCACCAGCTACTTGATTGGGGAACCGCCCGTCACATAGTGATCTGTGCACATTAATGAAAACTCGATGGTCGGGATATCGCGTAGCCCTCGGATACCTTTCTCTGTAAAGTCTCGCTGCAGCTCGTCCATTACCTCTACATTCTCCATAAATGTAGTGCATATTTGCGTATTCTTGCGGAGTGTAGGTCGCCATGGTAGCACACACAAAACACAAACTGTCCAAACACAGGCAAAGGTCGTCGTAAAGAGTTCGTTTCAAAGTCCAGAGCACAAAGAGTAATCGAGTCCAATAAACAAAGCTTTAAATCGTAGTACGTGATCAATGGTAACAATAAGAGAGAGGTGCGTAGTAACGGCAGGAGGCAGTGACGCGTACTGACCGTACTGTTATCCTAAATAGCACGATCCCAGATAGCGTCACTATCTATCTCACTCGCACCTCTAACCTTTTTCTCCCTCACTCTTACCTGAATAATGGGGTACCATAAAGAAGAACCAGCAAATCGCAAAGATAGTTTCTGTCTTGCTCCCTCCTGTTGTAATAACGAATCACTATGGTGAGATGCATGCACATACCGTCCCTTACGGTCTAACCTGTTTTTTGAGAGGCCTGTTGTTATTTTTATGAGCATACAATAGTAATTCTTTAGAGGTTAGATTCAATTCGTCGTAAATTTTTCTTTCTAAGAATTCTGTAAGACATCGTAAAAATTGGGTTGTTGAGTAAAAATATTATCAAAAATTTTTTTTTTTCAAATTAATGTGTAAGTATTATACCTTTTTAAAAAGAGGAATAAACGCGTCAAAATTTGACGTCACTTGCCATACTATTTTGGTACATTTTTTTTACACTACAGTCGGTCAAAGTTGCGAAATTCAATAGTTTTCCATATCACCTTTAGTTAAAATAATATTTTATTTTAAAATGGTACAATAAGTACATTATTTTTACATTCTATTTAGACACAGCAATACCCTAGATTACAAAACCTCCAAGAAATATCGAAATTATCAGCATTAGCAGTCACAGCATTCAAAAGTATGTCACAGGGTGCTCATTTCCCCCTTTTTTTTGAAATCAGTATAATTCTGTAAGTACATGGGGTGGATTTTTTAAAATATTTTTCTGAGTACTGTTAGAACTTGGGGCATCGTGGGAATCCAGTTGGACGCCAGGTTCTTGGACACCCTGTATATTTTTAAATGCTTCAGTCTTGAGATAGTATCTCGACCATCAAAAAGAATGGCTGATCAAGAAGAAGTAAAAAAAACGTATTAAAGTCTGTAAAAATACCACGATGCTACTAAAAATACCACGTGCTTTTCCCGCAAAAGAAGCACCGAGCGGGTTCTCAGGTAGGGATTTATTGTCCTTACCATCGTTTTAAACAAAAGGTGTGAATGAGATAGACATAAGTAAGTATACGTAAATTATATCTATTACCGGGTTTAACTTATCAGTTCACTCGTTTTATGCATAGTGCAAGGTCGTTGCAATGTCGGGTGAGGGATCTTCTAGTGGTGCAGTGAATTTAAAAATTATTAATAGTACACGAGGCGGTGAAATTTTATTACGCGCTGGGCATCAATATTATAAACAGAAAAAAAAAAAGGACTCAAGTTGGTGGCGCTGTGTTAATAGAAAAGATGGATGTTCAGCAAGTGTAACTTTGAATTCAAATCGAAGCCATGTATTAAGAGAAAATGCTCACTGCAGTTCTTGTATTCCGAATTTTGAAAAAAATAAAGTGAAAGTAGCCATCGAAAAATGTAAACAAACTATATGTGAAGATCTGAAGCCGATTCCAGCTACATACAGGAAATGTACTAAAAAGCTGAAAGATAATGGTTATGAAATTATTAAAGAATTACCAAATTTTGACAAAGTTAAAAGCAGTTTGTATAGACACAGAAATAGACAACTAGGAATCACAAAATCTCAGCACTCTAACTCTACAGAAATCGTGATTCCTGACCGTTTTAAAGACAATTTATTGTTTGATGAGATTGACGGTGAAAATAGAATGATTGTGTTTGGTTCAAAGAGTGCAATTGCACATTTAAATGACGTCCGTCACTACTTTGCGGACGGAACGTTCAAATGTTGTGCAAAGCCGTTTCTTCAACTATACGTTGTACACGGAGACATAGGAAGTACAGAAACTGGGACAAATATTGTACCATTTTTTTATGCAGTGTTGACAAACAAAGAAGAAACTACATATGAAAGACTGTTTTACAAACTAAAATTTCATTTACCAGAGTGGACAGCCGATATTATTACCTTGGATTTCGAAAAAGCTCCAATAAATGCAATTAAAAAGACATTTCCAAACATAATTGTTAAGGGGTGTTTTGTTCACTTTGGCAGAGCGCTATTAAGAAAGGCAAAATCTCTTGGCTTATTACAACATGAAGAATCTCACTATCACGTCAAACTATGTATGGCTCTGGCACATTTACCAAAAGAAGACATAAACGATGGATGGCTATACGTTATGAGTCAAAGGTAAATTAATTTTGCAGTATTGAAATGAACGCGTTTAGTTCTGGGTATTTCTTCTACCGCCATTTTCTACAGCCATTTTTATGCGTTAGAAACTAGGTAATATATGGTTTTTCGTATCATAATCTTCAACGAATTAATTCTGTTACAGTTTTGAAGAAAAAGCTATAACTGAATTCAATGATTACTTTGTGGATCAGTGGTTGGAAAATGAAGATATGATGAATATTTGGTGCTGCTACGCACAAAGACACCGCACTACAAACCTCATGGAATCTTGGAATTGGAGTTTCAATAGTGAAATTGGAAAAAGGCCATCAATTCTTTTATTTTTCGAAACGATATCAGGCAATATGTAATGTACATTAACATAAAAAGATAGTACCAAATCTGTGATTATTGTTTTTTTATATAAGTTGATTTCGCATCTTATGTTATTAAAAAAATAAAACTTGTCATCGAAATAGTCAAATCGAACTGTGATTTTTCTTAAATTTTTTGAAAGTTATTTGTACACCCCACTTTTTATTTCTGTTTTTAAATATCAATATGTGTAAATGGCATACGTACACATAATCCGACTATTGTACCTGTGATTAAAAATATTTAACAAAATAAATGACAATGTTATCATTAGTTTCGTTTTTCTTTTTTTACTTGACTGTACCCATTTCATCTGAAAGTTTACCAAATGGGATATAACACAAAAAAATATTGAAATGTTTTCGAAATGGGACTAAATGTATGAAATGTATAATGTTTACCAAACGCAACTTTTTAGTAGGTACAGTTTGAGGTTTACGAAATGGGAAGTTTACCAAATGGGAAGTAGCCAGATCAACACTACCCTGGATACTCTACGCAATATAATAGTAGCAATCAACAGGCAACAACATCTATACCATCAACTTCATCTCAGACATCGAATCCGATTCCAGCTTCGCCATCAGCATCTAGTAATCGTTCCATACATTCCCAAGACTCAGATTACTTAGATTTTGAAGGGATTTAAGATACACCCTCCCACACACACACACATTATATATATTCACATTCATGAAACAAACATACATAGCAAACATTCATTCATTCATACAGTCTTAAGTAGGTACCTACGTCAAAACTATTATTACGCAATCTAGTGCATAAAATAATCTTACCTTAGACATATGGCTAATTTTTGTTCTGGGCAAATACATTCTCTGAAACTTGTATCTCGTACTCTTATGTCTAGTCGTCCCAGTAAATCGTCAAAAGTGGTTGCTGTCATTCGAAAATAATTGAAGAACTTTGATTCGTCTCTTCTAAGTTCACCCATTAATGTTTCAAATGTTCCAAGTGAAAATCTTTCCCGTAAAATAGGGTGTACCCAATGTTTTCTTTTATTTTGCCTTCTATTAAGATACCACCACAACACAACAATTTCGTCGTCCATTGTGCGCGCAGGTCCAAATTCAACTGAGGACTGTCTGAATTTCTTCCGGGATCCGATGTAATGTGAACACTCTGTCCGGTGTCCGGTTTTCGGCAGATCTGCCGGTCCGGCGTAGTGGGAACCCGGCCATCAATGTCCTGCCCTGGCCTGCTCAGTCGCCAGACTTAAACCCGATTGAGCATGCATGGGATATGCTACAGAGAAGAGCTCTGCCGAATATGGAAGGTATCCAGTCGCAAGAAGACCTTTTTTTGTTGTTGCAACGAACATGGGCGGCCATTCCACAGCGTGATTTGGATGAACTCATTTTGAGTATGCCAAACCGATGTTCTTGTGTTGTTAGTGTTCGCGGTAGAAACACGGATTATTAATTGTTAAAGTTACCCAATAAAATTTTAAAGAAAACTGTTATTTCAGTCTTTTTTTCGAACTTTAATGTTAGTGGTTCAAATGTCAAAAATCCCTTTATTAGGAAAATGGCAAATTTCTTTATTAATGCAAAGGTGACTTGGTTTATCATTACTGTGACAAACGAAAACACTTTATTTGATGAATCCTTAAAGAAAATTTTAATTAATATCAATCAGGAGAAAAGTTATTGCAAAAATATATGTTGATCCCTAGACACTTTTGATGTGTGTATTTATAGCTATGTTTACTTAATTTCTTTGCAATAAAACACTCTTCAATTACTTCCAAGCAACAGTTCAACACACACAACACTTTTGAATATCGCGCGAATGTTGAGTTTGACATTGACAGGGACACTTAAACTGTCTTTGTGACACTTACTACACACTATTCCATAGGCTAATCATATAATGTTTCGGATAACGCTGCGGAATGAGCGTTCCGCGTTCCATTTGAAACTTGTCTACCATTTTCGTCACGCTAACGTCAAGTCCTTAGCGTGAACGGAAAACGCAAGTGCGGAAAACGCTTGGATTTTGTCTAGGCCCCCTTGTCAACTGAGGCCTTCTTTTTTAATTCTTTAGTTTTTTCATAAACCGGTGCCGCTATAAAGAAAATGATATTGTCAAGTTACTCGTGAATAATATTCACTAAGTATTTGTATACAGGGTGGCAGGGACATCGACGCACATCCGCTTACCATGGATTCAGTACATGATTCTGGACCCCCCTGCGTTGAAATTTTGCGTCGGCTTTTCCTTAAATTTTACGTTTTTTTCTGCAATTTTTTTTACTGTAAACTGTATAAAAACATTATTTTTACCTATTCCAATGAGATTTTTAATTAAGAAATAGTGAATTCACTTGTTTCACTTAAACCAGCAATGAAAGTAAAACTCGAAAGGGCTACCTGATCAGCTGTTTTTCTAAAGTTCATATGCGAGGTCAACACTAGCATAGTAGGTAGACATCCTACTGTCGGCATTTCGGGGAAAAGCCGCCACAAAGGACGCCGCCGCCGGCGGCGCGCGGTCTAGTCTGTACGATATATCCCAAAGAATCTAACAGACGCGTCACTTGAGGCATTTTAATCATCTACTTATATGAATGACTCGCATTTACTACTTTTATTTTAGATTCATTATGGAGGATAATAATTTCTTTTGAGCTTTGTCGTGTTACGTAAAGAAGATTAAAAAAAAAACGTCAAAGTCACGTAATTGTTCGACAATTTTTTGTTATCAACATTAATTTTAGTTTTGAATGCAATTCAACAATGTAATTTATTGTTTCATAAAAAAAAACACATCCATTATCGCAATTAATTTCATGAGGAGGTAACTAGGTACAACTTAATGTGTTTGTACACTCTATCATGTTGTTGATCTGTTGAAAGTGCGGCAAATTGAAAGAGAATTAGTAAACCTACATTTCTTTTGCATTTCTCCGATTTTTGTCAGTTCCTAGATTTCGTTGATCGCAAGCGGGCGTGTTGTTTGTGATCATAACGTACCTAGTAGATTTTAAAATCAAAAGTAATTTTCTCTTTGCGTGTGTGTGTGTGTGTTTGAGAGCGTCAATTGGAAGATTTGGTCCGCAACCATGGCCAGCTCGCTCACAGGACTTGACCCCATTAGATTTTTTTATGTGGGGTTACGTCAAGTATAAGGTGTCTGTGACCGAGTGCAGAAATGAGAGATCGCGTTGTGAAATGTGAATGTGTTTGCGACGCTGTGTGAGGAGTGTGTCCAGGATCCCACTATTTTACCCCGTGTCCACGCAGAAACTCTGCACCGCGCTGAGATCTGCGAGCGACCACTTCGAACCCTATCTCATTAGGAATGAGCGAGATAAAGGGAGGTAAGTTAATTAATTGAACATTAGGTACTGTATCGCTAAGTTCTTATCAAGAATCTTTTTTGTTATCAATCCTCATCGGTAGGTACCTATCGCTATTTTGTGAGAATAAGCTTAGGTATTGTTAGTTTTATTTCTTTTTAAGTAACTACCATCAGTTATCGAGACTAATTAAACAAGATTTCATGTGTTAAGTAACTATCAATGTTGTCATGCGGCGATATTTCGTAGTACGTTCACGTTCGTCCGGCAGCAGAGGCGCGCGGCGGCGGCGGCGCGCGGTGTAGCGGGGGGCCGCGCTGTCGACGTACCTATGTGTGTGTGTAGGTTAGGTAGGACACGCGCGCGCGCCTTCCGCAGAGCGTTTTGATCGCGTTGTTTGTAATACATTGCGCACTCAAAAATGTCAATTTTTTTAACCAGCCATTTCCGAGATGAATGACCTTCGTAATTTCATTTATGGCATCAGGTGCAACCTTTTCACGACGTTTGCGCGTCGATGTCCCTGCCACCCTGTATAAGATAGGTAATGGATATACTATTAGTACATTTGTGAGCGCCTGCTTTTTTTTTGGACTTTTGTTTCAAGTTTTCATACAAATGGCGAAGTTGTGTCCAACTTCTGGAGCCACTCACAGCAACAGCATTATATTGCTGGCACGAGTCCCAAGCCTGTCTTTTTTTAAAATCATGTTGGCGTTCGTTTCTTTATTTTCAAGAATATGCTGATACATAGATGCTGATGCTTTGTAACAAAAAAAAAAACAAATGTTTTAGTTAACTTACTTCTTCACCAGGTCTAACAACATCTCTTTTTCCATAGTTGTGTAATTACACCCACGTTTCTTTTTATTTTCTTCCATTTTCTATAGTATTTTCATTTGTAGAAAGAAACAAAAAAATAATATCTTTCTACACTTGGAGTTAACTAATCCCGCGTAAAATGTCAAGTGTGACGTTCCAATCTACGACAATTAGAGTAGTTTCGGGTATTATGGTCTGGTCGGCCAATATGGACTACTACAATATCTTCCAAATAAACCAACACTAGCGTTTACCCACAGTGCCATGTTGGCGCAACCCCACCCCTGCCTCCCTCAGTCAATCCGTGCAGCAGTGCGATTCTGGTCAAATCACCGCGTGAAAATGTAAGCGGGGTGAGGGCGAATTGAGCTATCATTCCGTACTAATGCTAGGCATTGACAGTGTTCACTTCACTCAAGTTTTACGGCGTGACTTTTACTGAATCGACCGGCAGCGCGGTGAGTGCGCGCGTGTCCTGCGCATGTTTTTATCCAGAATTACGTATTTCGATGTTATTTTTTGGTAAGTTTAAATCATTTCAGTAATTTGAATAATTAATGTCTTTATGCTGTTAGTGCATAGTTTTGTAGGCAAATCAATCGAAGATGTGCGAAGTAAAAAAATGGGTTCCCTTAAAGCTTCTAAACTGTATAAGGTACCACGAACAACTTTAAGACGTTTAGCAGCTAAAACAGAACTGCCTGCGGATATAGCGACTTGTGCTAAGTTGGGAAGGAGACCTACTTTACCTGCAGGGCTAACATGCGCAAGTCGACATATGTCATAAACGAGATGACAAACTTTGTCGATCTCGATTCGTTTGTCACTTTTCCTAACATGCGCACCACGCTCGAGAAGATATCTCGTCGTGACTTCGCCTTGTCGACGCGAGATAACCGATGTTGGCATTTCATGAAAACACACCATAGTCTAGTTTAGTAACGCCGGTTTCATTCGGTCAATATAGGTGGAAATTGCGTGAACGCTGCCATATTTTTTAACACGGCCTTAAAATTGTCTCTTTGACATTTTGTCAATTCAAAATTTGTTTTGATTGTGGTGCGTTAGTTTCCAATACTATTTGAAAAATTGTTGGATTGTAGAAAGAAGATGGCTTTGGCATCAAAAAGATTGTAAGTATTAGATGAAAATCCCGTCACAGATGGCGGAGATACTTATTAGTTTATTAGCAACTCTTTATTCAATGTGCTTTAGTGACTTCCAAAACAAACCATGTGAAGGATGCATTTTCTACGAGTTTTAAGATATGTAATCATAATATTATGTTACATTATATATCTCGATGAAATGTACTAACTGTAATGTACAACATAAACACACTATGCTATACGTAAATCACTACCTATTGAATGTTCACTATTCAGCAAGTATCAACGTTCTGCCATTACTGTAAAACATTATTCGTAATACGAACGAAAGTTTACTTGTCATTGAGTGTACTGTAAAATAATAGTGCCCTTAATAATTGAAAAAGAGATTGATAGTTACAAATTGAACAGTAATGTTTCAGAATACGCAGTACAAAAGGCCAAATCAAATATTTGTGTGAATAAACGCATGAGCATGCAAACTTTGCGGCAGGAGATTTTAAAACTCCGCAGGGTGCCGCTGAATATGAGCGGCAGTGGGAACGAGTAAAAGCGGCCGATGAGCTTGGACCGCGTAAGTCTACTGAACAGTAGAAGGTGGTAAGTTTAGTCAAAAAATAAGCCCAATTTGGATTTGGCATCTACCAGAAACAATCTACTTACATAGTTTTGTTTTCTTTTTTTGATCTTCGTATATAAACGACGTCGAATCACCTTCCTCTGTATTTTTATTGCTTCCCTTTCCTCATACACAGTTAATTGATAATTATAGTACGGCACCGCCAACTTAAATTGTTTCATAAATTTCACAGAACACTGTTACCCCTTTTTCCAGTGTTTTCTCAGTTATTCGCGGTTTCTCGTCTTCGAAAACCATCGACGAGAAACTTGTCATAGGAAAATATCAAAATTCGACTAAATATAGCGCGCATGTTAGAGCCTGACGACAAAAACAGGTTTGACAGTACGACATAAGTTCTTTATCAGAACGACACGAGATATAAGTGGCGCCATGTTAGCTCCCATCGACAAACAGACATATGTCGTCTCAGCACGAGATAATGCGTCGACAAAATGTTGTCGACTTGCGCATGTTAGCCCGGCTGAAGAGCTAGAAAAACAACTAGTCAGGTATGTGTTAGCAATGGAAGCTAAGTTGTTTGGTTTAGTACGAAGAGATGTTATGAATTTAGCCTATCAGCTGACAGTGAAAAACAATATTGCCCATACATTTTCAGCAAAAAATTAAACCGCTGGTAAAGATTGGCTAAAATCATTTTTAGAAAGGCATCCGGAGCTTTCTTTTCGACGCCCAACAGGAACATTTTTGCTAGGGCTAAAGGATTTAATAAAGAAAATGTGGACCATTTCTTTGACCTTTATGAAAAATTGATGGATGACTACAAGTTCCCACCTAACAGAATTTTTAACGTTGACGAGACTGGCATAACTGTTGTACCATCCCAAATGCCCCAAGTTCTAAGCCGAAAGGGGAAGCGGCAAATTGGTGCTTTGACATCAGCTGAAAGGGGTTCTTTGATAACCTGCGTGATGTGTATGAGTGCTGAAGGTTCATTTGTGCCGTGGTGATATTTCCACGAAAAAGAAGTCACCCGCTTTTGATGAAAGGTGCACCTCCAGGTGCTATACACGAATGCCACCCCTCAGGTTGGATTCAAACTAACTTGTTTACAAAATGGTTTCAACATTTCATACAACATGTGAAACCTGCTGAAGAATCTCCAGTTTTGCTAATTCTTGATGGCCATACCAGTCACACAAGAAATCTCGAATTGATAGATCTTGCAAAAGAAAATCATGTTCATTTGTTATCAATTCCTCCACACTCCAGTCACAAAATTCAGCCGCTGGATAAATCATTCATGGGACCGTTAAAAAAATATGTATCTGATGAAGATCTTGGACTAGGAACAATACACGGCCACTGACGCATTACGATATGATGGAAGTTTTTGGACATGCGTATTTAAGAGCTCAAAGCGGAGAGATAGCTGTTAATGGTTTTCGTGGAACAGGGATATATCCTGTTGATAGAAATGTGTTTAAAGACCACGATTTTATAGACATGGACAATGAACGAGAAAACTACATTGACAATCAAGAAAACACCACACCCGAACCTACAACTACATCTTGTACTCTTATAATAACAAATGAATCTCCTGCTATAATACCCTCTGAAAATGAACCCGTTACGATTCATGCGGCGTCTGATATAGAAATCCCTGTGTTAAGAGACCAGAACAAAACTCCACCTGTAGACTCTGAACAAATTATGGTTCCCGTCACGATGTCTCCACAACCGTCGACTTCTAGAGATCACAATTTTATAACCCCATTTCAGTTATCTCCGATACCAGAAATAACACCTAGAAAGACTAGTAACCGAAGCAGAAAGGCTTGTAAATCGATATTGCTGACTTCATCTCCATATAAAAACGACTTGAAAGACTCGTTAAAGAAGAAAAAAGAAAAGACTAATATGGGTAAAGGCAAAAATCAGAAAGGCAAAGGCAAAAAGACCAAAACAATGGATGTACAAATATCTAGCTCGGAGGAAGAAAATGAACCTTTGTACGAGGACAGCTCTGATGAAAGTCCAGATAGACGCAATTTTTCTGACGCGAAGTGCTTGTATTGCGAGTCTCTTTATTCTATGGACAACAGAGGTGAATCATGGATCCAATGTCTATGTTGTAAGCTATGGGCCCATGAAGAATGCTCAGGAGTGGAAACTGATATTTTTTTCTGTGAGTTTTGTTCCTCAAAATAACTTGCGCTTAATTGTTTGCTCTGGTGGGCAATATGGCTCACGGATTTTACGGCCAATATGGCCCTAGGCTATATTATCCTTCCACGAATAAATTTTGTGAATAATCAAGTTTAAGAAAAAAAATATTTTTCGTTATTCTGTGAAATTATATTGCCATTAAGTTTCTTGTTATTGATTACTGATTAGTTGGACGACTTAATTAACCAATAAAGACTGATTGATCTCATATACTTCGAGTTTTATTTTCAAAAAGGCTTATGGTGTGCCATAATACCCGAAACTATCTAACTCAAAAAAAAATATATTTTCTTAGGACGTCTTCTTTTGATGTTCATCTGATTTATAAGAAAATTAATGCATAATTCAAACCAAACTTACATTACGCTGTTTTATAGAAGATTTGTTTGAAAAAGACTGCGTAAAACGATTACGAGACGTAAACTATTTATTTATTTATTAAGGTAAACCAACAGCTTCTGTATACAGCATTACATAAGAATAATAGTAAAAAGTATCAGACTTATACAGTCGCCAATAACAGGTCGACCAACATTCATGTGAGTGATAAATTAGAAATAATCAAATTAAAGTTAAAAAGAAAACATAATGAAATTACAAGTACATATATAATGAGATAAAAAAGAGAGAGACAACAAATTTAAAATTAAAATAGAAACAAAACAAAATAAATTATTCACACCTAACAGAAAATAATGACGTAAAAATTTCAAGAATATATAAATCGTAATAATAATAATAATAACCCCGCAGGGCAGCTTGTGGCGAG
The DNA here is from genome assembly GCA_921972225.1 of Euplexia lucipara. Classification (NCBI taxonomy): domain Eukaryota; kingdom Metazoa; phylum Arthropoda; class Insecta; order Lepidoptera; family Noctuidae; genus Euplexia; species Euplexia lucipara. Next base: position 3,476,398 of record OV179164.1, on the reverse strand, counting down.
CTGTTGGGCAGTAGCGACCCCACGGACCCGATCTCCCGAGAGAAGTCCTGTTCCTCATCTCTGACTTGCCTTTATTGGCCGGCCAGAGTGAGCACTGACGAGGAACGGAGCTCCCACCTCTTTCTTGCCTTAGTTGGCCGGCTAGAGTGGAGATTCGCAAGAGCAAACGTGCTCGGAGGAAGGAAGCATTCCAGTAAGGTGCTGGTAGGGATCTTGACCGTACTTCCGGGATTGTCCTGATAGCCGTGGAATGCCTCTCCACTCCTCAAGCACCTCAGGTTATGTTGCCCTCTTGTCGCTACGTCACTGTGTGCTAGCGACCGTTCCAGAGGGCCCATTACTGCGTGTGCAAGTCACCCCCTGCCATTTTATTCGTGTATTTATAAAGCATTGATGAGGCAGGGGCCATATTCCTTCCATAGTACTAGGTAACCAGTTCACCTTATCCACCCCTAACCTATAGCCCAATACATTTGTTGTTTTAGTCTACAATAGTCCTGCACTAGTCGTAGGTTTTCCTTAGGTGCATTTGCATAATGCATACAGGGAAAATCTGCGATTGGTGCCTCACTGCATTAAAAACGACAAAGGGCCTCTGCGAGTTGGCTTAGGCTCCTCGTAAGCCTTCCAAAGGTCCGGAACCCAAGGGTTCCGAGAAATATCAGCGCATAATAATAATAATACTTTATTTGCCAGAACGTAGGTGTACAAAGTTGTAATCTTAACATAAAGTGGCCGTTTACATTCTACCATTAATGAATCCGTATAATCAAATTATATTATAAATATTGAGTAGGTATTGAGTATTATGAATTAAAATTTAAATATTCAGTTGCATTCTTCGGTACTGTTGAATTTTGGCCTTAAAGACTTTTAAGGAATCATGATGAATGTCAACTTCTGGTACAGATTTTACAAAAGAATTCATCTCTGTCTGTTAACTGGGGAGTTTACACCTATATTAGTCTTAGATGGCTGAACATGAAATATATTAGTGATAGGAAATCTGGGTATATTAAAAGGAACATTAAGTGCAGTACTCTCGATTAGCTTACTGCAGTCAAGTCAATTAATTAATAATAATATTATATTAATTCTGGAAACCGCTAGAAGAGCCGGCCAGAACATACTTAACCAGAGGACTGACGTGAGAGAAATCCTGCCTGATTTGCAGATCATACCACAGTCAGTGGCTGATTATATATCACACTTCTCATCTAGCATAACCCAAGACGGGAAGGAGATTGTGTTAAATTTACCAGCTGTCGCCGTACCGCAGGGCCCCATTATGGATGAAGGGGTTGAAATCGCACCTAGCGGATCATTCGGCGCTGTTGAGGCCGTATCTCATAATGTATACGAAGCCTACATCTGTCGTTACGGCGAACCGAGTCACTGCTTCCCAGCAGAAAATTCCGGAGTACGCCCCATTGCCTGAAGGCTTAATACCAGGCAATTTAATTCCTAACCGTAATTTACTTGGTTACGATATAATAGATATAAAAAACAATGGCGCCCAATCTCGTTTGGCGGGAATAGTTTTTCCAAACGACGATACCATCGAGGGCCGCTATAAGTATTCCGCCCTATTACAGACGAGAGTGTATACCGTTTTGGCGGAAATGAAGGATCGATTCAAAATGGTCGAATTGCTTCAAGAACAAAACCCTACGGGACTAAATCTAATTACGAAAAACCCGCAGAAGATAACGGCTGCGATTTTAACATTCGTTAAGTCGCTGGGTCCAATCAACGATGCATTGATTCCGTTGTACGAAAGAACAGTTAACATCTATAGCTCAGGAGCCCAAGGTTCAGCTCAGTTGCGAACCAATCAAACATTGAATGCTTTCACAGGCGACGAATTCCCGCCAATGGAAGGGGCTTCTGTTTTACCACACAGCAAGGGCAAGCGCCAGGTGGTTGGGTAGCGACGTGCAACAACAACTTTGTTATGGCCGCCCCATTCCAACCTGTTATACATTTCGACTACCCCAGACTCCGCGATGTCGACTTCACTTCAAGAGGACCGGCTGGAAGTAGATTGAATAGTATTACCTCATTTATTGAGAGGAATTACCATGTTCGAAAGAAATGATTCTGAACGTGATGCCCGGTGCGCTTAAATCCGGAAGAAGAAGACAATACCTTAATACCAGTTTAAAACCTGAGATCAAAACTAAATTATTTGTTAAATGAGAACGTGCTGAGAACAATTTTGAGGACTGCTTATTTAAGCATGGTTTCGAATTGCTTGAGTGGTGTTTGTGTATACCATTTAAATTTGAGGGATGCTTAAATTTAAGTAGCTTTTAGATGAGTAGGAGATTTGATTAGCGTTTCAGCAATGCGATTCACTAACAGACGCATCACAGATGTTAACAACGGCGAGTTCACAGATGTTTCATCGTAAACATAGCCTATAAGAACAACGTTGACAAAATCCGTATTCGCTAAGCTGGTAATGCTCGTCGACGATCTGCCGAACAACGATGATGGGTACGATGTTAGCAGTGTTGCTATGTTTAATCTAGAGTATAGTCGAGATAATCTCGACTAACCAATTTTTAAGTTGTTTCGTCATTTTAAATTAATACAAATTCACAATACGTATGCATAAAACACATTATATTTATTATGCAACAAATATTTAATTTAATAAATCGTTTTTCGCTTGGAAAATAATTACTTGTTACAATTTTTGACATTGGTAATTATAGGTTATGTGTTTCAAAACAAACAACTTGATCTCTTGACTAAAGTTTTTATCAAAATACGAAATTCCAAAATTCCAAGTGGTTTTAAGTGGTTAAGTGAACTTTTAAAAATCATGCGCCCTTCCCAATGGCGTTCTACTTGTTCAGTGTTTTTGTGTTAGTTTGGTTCCAAAACTATCGAAAGTAAGTACCTCCACAGTAACATTTCTATTTAATTATACAGCACAGTTTCTGGAACTACTATCTGTATACTTAACCAAAATATTTATCTTTTAGTGTCTCGCAACACAGCTCCATCGTTAAATCAGCTGGAAAAGCAAGTACCTAGGCTTTTTGGAAAGCAAACCATGGTTGGCTAGGGGCCATGCTCGTACTGCAAATGCTCGGAGTCACAGTCGTCAGGCATAGTCTGAAATAACAACAGCCCTAAACAGTGATGGTAGTGGGTGTATGAAAACATCTGAACAGTGGTGTAAGGTTAGTAATTACATGTATTATGTGTGTATATTGTTGCATTGAGTAGGTGTTCTAATATCCTTTTACATTGAGAGCCCCCTATGCATCTACAGGCATGTACTGTAGCTTTAGGCTAGGCTTCAAATTGCAATTAGAAAAGCATTTAAAATTGCAACGGAAAGTTAAACCAAACCAAGCAAATTTATTTACGTAACTAATAATACATCAAATTATATAATCGTACTTATGTTGCAGTACTGGAAGGACAAAAAAAGAGCAGTTTAGAAGAAGTCCAGCTTAATTGCATCTGCGAGGCGGCGTACTGGTGGTGGCATAGAGGATTTGCCAGAACTAACTGAAATTGAAATTAAAATCCAAACCATTATGGGAGGAGAAAGTTTTGGTTGCAAGGATCAATAAAAAAAATACAGAACTTATAAATTATTACTTACTTAATCCTTTTGAGGTTTGTAATTCTCAAGGCTATATAGCTCTTTATAAATTCAATGTTTTGTTTTCTACACCTCTACAAATTTATTGATTTGATTGAAATTAATAAGTTATACAATAATTAACCGAACACAGAGCACAAGCAGAACTCTTGATTGCCCAAGCTATTACTAAACAAGTAGAGGGCCATCAGGCAATGGTTCAGGCTCTGGATAGAATTAGCAGTGCTATTAGAGAGTTAATAAAAAAATAAAATGTACCTATGTTAAAAGATTGTTTTATTTATGAATTAATTATATTAAAATTACTTTTCCTAGGTACAGACCAGCACATCAATCTACCCCAAATTGACAATTGAACAAGAACCTTATAGTGTTTAGAGTAAAGTTGAAAACCTATCAAAGAAATTTAACTCATTGGGGTAGGTTGATGTGCTGGCGTCTGTAGATACTATTTTGTTCAAATACATACTTACCATATAATTATATACACACTTTATTAATTTTATGTAAAGGTAAAACATTACATAAGTTTAAAAACATTCACTTTGATGTACTTATTAATACTGGGTGGTTGATGACATCTACTACTGTCCTTATAGCCCTCAAGGCAGATGCTTGCGATATATAGGTTCTTGAATTCTCACATAATATTTTTTGGTAACTCCCACTAGCTAAAAATGCAAGAGTGCATAAAACCTGGAATAAGAGGTAAGTTTTAGACATTTTTCCACTGTATGTACCTACGGTGATTTATATTATATTAATTTAGTAGTAATACCTTGGTTCGGTTGCTAATTCCTCCTCGATGTTTCGCCTTTGCTAATAATGGGGAAATATCTTCTTCCAATTAAATAAGTAATTCTTCAGTCAACCTGAATACCTTAATATAGGTAGTTAATATCAGTTGCTATAAGATCCATAATACGTATCACGTTGGCCTGACGTCTTTTTTAACCCCCGACGCAAAAAGAGGGGTGTTATTCAACATTATCTTGACGATTAGCTTCTTCTAACAAAACAAAACATACAGGATAGACGAACTGCCATCTAAAACATTACAAATAGGCATAAACAGAAGACAGAATTATAGTACGTTAAACAAAACAGTATTAAGTATTTTAATTTAAAAAATAACTTGTTCTACTTACATTTTAATCGTCTACAACCAAGGAAACATCTACAATTTACAAGCTTTACGGTTTGACAGTTAAAATCGAAGGCGAAGGCACCGTTGTCGTCGAAGGCGAGGATGTTTTGTGTTTCTGAATACCGTTTTTCATACATTCGAAACCATATTTTAGTTCCATGTCGCGCCGTCGACATCGTTGAGGCGCTATGATCGCTTAGTTTTAACTAAAGAATACCGATGGGTTTACATCGGATGTTTTAACGATGATTTCTAAGTTGTAAAGATGTTTTGCCTTAGTGAATCGCACTCCAGTATTCGGCTGACATCTATCATTTATTTTATATTTTTGTCTTAGAATTACTCAAGAGGCAATGATAAGCAAAATTGAGCACTTAGTTGTTAAGTTGTCATGTTTATAAGCCATTAATAATGTTTCGAGTGATAACTTCTGCATTTTATTCAAGTGGGTGGACAAAAAAAATGAAGTTCCTAAAAAAATGCAACATTGCACTAATTTTGTCACTTGTGTTCTCAGTGTGACTCTAAGTTTTGTGGTTAGACGTTGCTTTCTTCGACTGTTTGGTTTCATTTCTGTATTAACCTCTTGAGTGTCGCATGATACCCCATAGGTACACATAAGAAAAATGGCCAGGATTGTCAACTGTACCTCATAGGTACACAACTACTGTCATGGCCACGGTCCCCATTGGACGATGGTATTTGAGGGTGTATTTGCACTTGCAACACGGTCTGACTTTATCATTCGAATAATCGATTCATACTTGTCCGATTTTAGTATTAGAAACATTTTAAAGGAAACACCACGAAACCGAAAGAAAAAAAAAATGTCGCTACACGACGCCATACATGTCAAAACTCGTAAGTGACTGTGTTGTTTGTGTGAACAAAACATGCATCCAAGAAGAAAACGGTGAGTAATCTTTCAAGAATTTTATACATGATTACTAAGAAATAGGTGTAGATTTCGTATTGAGTGATAGTTTATCGAAAAGTATTAAATATTTCAGTGATAAAGTTATGAAACTTTTACAATGCACTAATTTTGAGCTTGAAGGCCGCCTTATTTAGAAATGTTTTATGATAAATATACTTGTTTGTTGTTTGAAATACACATAAGTTTTTAGCTTATTAATCTACGAACATAATTTGGCTAATAGTTACTGATATTATTGCGTATTTTTCTCGTAATCGTATTCCAAAAGTAAAAATAGGCGGTCATCGGGGGACTCGGCGGGAGGTAGTAGTAACTTCCAAAAAAATACCGAACATATTTTATTATTATTTTGTGCTGATTGGATTTTTTATTATTTCATGTAGTTTTTTTATCTGACAAGTCTAAAAATAATAAATGCCGAGATTATTGTTTTATTTTACAGACTTCAAAAAATGTACTCAAATAGAATTAATGTTTTTGTAGGATCATGGAATTTATAGGTAGACCATTACTTTAGTAGTTATTGTTTTATCATATTTTTAGCATGGCAAGGCTGTCCTCGACCTCAAGGTCGCGGAGTGTGACCCCCGCTCCGTCTGAAAGAGGGTCGCTTAGACACAGTGCTGCCCGTCGGGCTATTATTATGGCATGGGGCTGATTGACGCTGACCAGCGCCCTGATCCAAAGCTATCCCCATCCCTACCGTCGCGTTAAGTATTTTTTTATAGCGTATTACTATATATTTTATTTAATTTCAGTGGAGTTGTAACGTTGTACCGTGATAGCTCTAAGAATAGGTTAGAAATCAGAAAACTACAAATAATTACAATAGATTTATTCTAAAAACTACTAACAAAACACCTTTTTTTAAACTGAAAGAAACACAAACAACTTACTACTTACCAATTTAAACTACATTATAATATAATTAATTTCACATAAAACATACTACGGAACACAATATTAATTGTTAACACAAAGGTCCTCGTGTCTATTGCGCCTACGCATCTCTAAACGAGTTAAAAACCGCGCGCTATCGTTCGGGTCACCTCGGTGGCTCGGGTGCATTCGTAAAATTCAACGGGCAGACAACTTTAAGGCATCATACGTGACGGCTGTGTCACAGTCTCCCGATCTGCGTTATAACAACGTACTTGCCTATTTAATACTTATTTGTTCTAAAACAAATCCTAACCGGAAATCCCGCTGGGGCAAGTTTCCATGCATTGCTTAAGTGTTACCATTGTAAGGTGTTTCTTCTTTCTAAATTTTCGGATCAGGAAAGAATGGCAATTTGGGAACAGTATTGGAATTTAAAATTTCAGGCAAGGCGATCATTCTTAAATAAGTTTGTACAATTGACAGAAATAAAAAGGCGTAAAATCGATACTACTTCTGCTGTTCCATCCAGAAACGAAGCACGTTACTATTATCTACCAGGAAAGGAGAACAAAGATTTGATTCCCGTCTGTAAGCGCTTTTTCCTAGATACACTTGGCTTGAGAACTGATGGACCTATAACTGAATTATCAAAAGCTTTAAAGAAGGGACAATTATTTGCAGCTATGACTGGTGAAAACAGAGGTGGAAAAAAAAGGGAATTAACAAAAATTTACTCCGGGAACATATTCTCAGTTACAAACCTACTGTCAGTCATTATCGTCGACATAATTCCCCGTTCACAAAATACTTGCCTAGAGAATTAACAGTACGCGAAATGCACAACAATTTTAAGACGAAATACCCGGAAACACCATGTTCTGATGAAACTTACAGGAAAGAAATTAAAAAAATGAAGATTTCTTTTAATATGCCAAGAGGAGACAAATGTGATGAATGTTTTTTTTATATGGACGAAAAGAAAAAATACGCGGATGAATCTCTTATGCCAGATGATCTAAAACAAAAGTTTGTGTTACATAAAGCTAAATCTGATCAAGCTCTCGAAAAGTACAAAATTGATTCGTCACAAAGGAATTCAAAGCATATAAAGTATTTTTCGATGGATTTGCAAAAAGTAATTTTGCTGCCTATAATGCCCCAAATTAAAGAAGCTGTTTTTATAAGTCGATTAATTACATTTAATCTAACTTTTGCACCTATAAGTAAGCAATCTCCTGTTCCAGCTACTTGCATAGTTTGGCACGAAGGTTACGCCGCGGCGTAACCTTCGTGCCAAACTATGCAAGTAGCTCAACGCTACAATGTTTACGAAAGTTACGGAAACTTGTTTCCACCAAACAGAGGCGCGTCGCGTCCCCCAAGGAGAGGACGAGGCCAGACGCGATCAAGGCAGGGGTATCAAACGGCAAGAATAGAAAATAAACGAAGAGTTGAAGGTGCTAAAACTACCATAGGCATCGATGCGATGATTAAATCCACTTTACATCCAGGAGCCAAATCAGGAGATGACTTACTCGCTAAGATAGGAGAAAACCATGATCTAAAATCTATTAATTTAACTATTACTACACGAGGAATTGGTTTTGGTTTATGTCATCTAAATTTTATAGCCGTTTCATACCACGAAATAGTGGTACCTAATGTATATGCGCAGTATCGCGTATTTTTAGCAGTGCTCGAAGCCAAACTACAAAGTTTGAAGACTGCGTACCCCTTGCCAGCCCGTGACACTGATCAAGTGTACAATTATCAAGTTAATGCAGATCTGCTTTGTGTTGAGCAGACTGTCACAATCGCTCCGGAACCAATAAAACGTGATATGTTTTGACGCGAGCACTGTAAGCGCGTTCACGAGCGTTCCGAATTGTTGACAGCCCTCAGCTGTCATAATCGTGATATCTAAATCGGAACGCGAAATATTGATGTGAGCGCTGTGAGCGATTATTTCCTAATTCGGAAAGCGGCCATCATCCACCACCATCATCATCCATCATAAATTATCATCGACATCATCACCCACCACCATCATCATCATCCATCATTATCATTCAACATCATCAATCACCATCATCAATCCTCATCCATCATCTTAGCTGTAGATAGTATCATCTTCAAAACTTGAAGCATCTGAAAATACAGGTCCACAGACGCCCCGTATCGATCAAGTCATTCATGGTGTTGCTTGACTCACCGGCGTGTGCGAAACTGCGAACGGCGCCGCTCTATAACGATAACTGACAGTAATAGTAATATTTTACTCTTATTTCAGGTAAACTTGCAGAACAAACCAATACCAAGATCCGTACGCCGAGTAAGGGCAGAAAAGGCAAAAATAATACGCGTGACCCCTTCGATATTTGTCCCATTAGAAATATTGTTGCCTCAATCAATATACGACGTTCGAAAGGAGGTACCTACGCTGAACAAGATTCAGGCGTCAGCAAGAGCTGATTTAAACTATAAAGGCTCCAAAACGACATTAAGAAAGATTTTAAAAGAAAAGCTCGGACTTAAATTTACAAATGCCGCCAGAACCGAATGGTGCTCATAGAACGCGATAACATAAAAGCGTGGCGAGTTAAATATTTACGCCGCCTCCGACAAAATGATGCCATGGGTGCGGAAAAAAAGAAAGTTCTATATATGGATGAGTCGTGGATCCATGCCCATTATACTGTCAGCAAGTGCTGGCAGTCATCCACCGATAAAGGCGTTCGCAAAAATGATAGTCCCGGACAAAGGTAGGTGATGGTTCATGCCGGCTCAGAGGATGGGTTTGTGGAGGGTGCAGGATTATTATTTAAAGCTAAATCAAAAAAAGGTGACTACCATGACCGGATAAATGGTAATAATTTTACGAAATATTTAAAAGAAAAACTAATACCAAATCTGCCTGAAAACTCCATTCTCGACGTGGATAATGCATTCTACCACAGTATGCAGTTGGATAAAGCGCCAACGACTGCAACCCGCAAAGCGGACATAAAGATGCAGGAGCACGGTGTCTCATTTGAAGAAGACTGGACTAAAGCAGAGCTGCTCATGCAGCTAAAAAAGCATCGCCCAGAGAAAAAGTATTTGGTGGACGAACTTCTGCGTGAACATGGCCATGAAGTCCTCAGACTCCCTCCTTACAACTGCGACCTGAACCCGATAGAACACGTTTGGAATTGAATAAAACAACGGGTCGCAGATAAAAATGTGGAGCAACACGAAAACAAAATTGAGGAGTTCACAAAGGAGGCCATAGCTTCAATTACGCGAGACGACTGGAAGAAACAAGTAAACCACATCAAAAGAGTCGAAGAAGAATACTGGAATCGCGATGTAGGTAGGGAGAGTGAAATAGAGGACTTCATTATCAGTGTCGGTATGAACAGCGACAGCGAAGATGATAGTGACGACTATGAAGACCAGGACTGTGAAAGTGGCCAGTCCATGGAGGATTATAATGAATGGATGGAGGGAATTGAACCAATTATGGGTTCAGATGACCAGGATACTGCTGGACCAAGCGGTTTATAAAACCTTTTCTCCCCTGTTGGTCGTTTCAAAGCCATAAAAATAAATGAAAGGTCATTGGGCGTAATCCGACCCGGTCGCGGACATGAATGAAAATGATTTAAAACGAAAGAGTATAAATTCACTTAACATTACATAAGGTTATTTTTTATTTAATCCATGGGAGAACAAAGTTTGAACTAAAAATACATTTACTTAAAAAATCGAATACTACTACTAAATATTAGTTGTCGTTCTGTTAAAAAGCTACTAAAAGGTTTTCGCGAGTGCATGTGCGTCCCGTCATCCTGTGTGATGAAAACGGCAGGTATATGTTCGCTCCCTCTCTCTCACACAGTAGGTTACGTCTCGCTCGTTGCGTTGGCGCATTGTTTCGTTCGTGTCATCGCAGTCCTTCGTTGTCTCTCGTTGTGATCTGTGCGTTTACCTGTTAACTTTTGTTTTTATCAACTACCTACCTAAGCACGTTTACTGGACCTGATTATTTGCTGTTTTATTTGGAATTTGTTTGAAATGGATAGACGAAATAATTGTGTAGTGTGTACCCGATCTGTGTTACGGCGCAGAAAACACATACTTACTGAACTGTTTTTAGAAAGATATCGGAGTCACACAGTGTTATTGTTACAAGAAATAATACCACGCGAGGTAGGTTTTGTATTAACATGCTTTATCAGTTTTGTCTACTCTAAATGTATTTTACTTAAATAAGTATAGACGTTATTTTATTCAACCACGTGAGACTATATTCACCATTTAACCGGTCAAGATACCTATTCCTTTGTCAGCTATACACCCAAGAAGGTTGTAGATAAAAGTAGAGGCAACACGCAAAATACATACGTGTGGTCTAACGTTTTCTTTTTAAGTACACATAAGAACGAGGCAGCTGTGTTTTCTGTATCTTATGTATGTATCCAGAGTATTGTCTCCTCTTTTATATAAAAATCAGCTGTTCCCTACATTTCGACGAGTCACGTGATCAAAAATGTAGGGAACAGCTGATTTTATTTTCTGAGTTTGTCCAATAGTAAAAGATGTTTATAATGATGAGTACAATGACCCCTTAAGAGGATGGCAGATATTTAGAAAACACCTTATATTAGGTACTGACATATTGAAATATATTTTTTGCATTACAATGTGCGCTTCTGTTAATATTTCTACTTTGTTATGTGTTTCAAATAATAATATGAAAACCTTGCTTATCTAATATAAATAACGTTGATTAAGTTATCTATCGTTATCGTTAGTCAGCGGATATTGCGAAAATCATTGTCTCGTAGACTACAAACATTAACTGTTGTATTTCATTTCTTCTAGATTCCTTTTGATGGTACAAGATCAATTTGTCATCCTTGCTGGCAAAGATTTGATCGCGCTGTGCATAATCAGCATGCCCCAAATATTCAAGTGGATCAAGAAATAGCTGTCGAGGGTAAAGGCAGAAATAGCCGGAGGGAAGGTATACTTACTATTCCTGGATATTTACGAGCATCAAATACGTCACGACGCTGCATTTTTCAAAACTGCAGAAACACTGTTACGCGATGTGTGCCATTATATGCCAGATTTTATTTATTACATAATCACAATTTATATGTACCAAATCTAGCACGAGCTTGTCAGCCTCATATAATGACAAATGATTGGGACATACTTGCGAATGGTCAGATAATACTTGAAAACTTTAATAGTGCACACGTGCTAGACCTAATAAATCTATACAGATGGGGATATGAGCGTCGAAATCAAATGGATTTTGAAAATATTGAAGAATTTGATGATGACGAGCTTCACTTTTGGACGTCTTTAAGTAAATCTCAATTTAGCTCCATTTTACGACAAACTCCTTCTCTTCGTGTGAGATCTGATTGCCTGCCACCGTTTTAGGAGTTTATTTGGTAAAAATAAGAACCGGCGAATCAGATGAGCGCTTGGCATCAAAATTCAACATGTCCAAAAGAACATTTGAGAGAAAATTACAAATAGCTAGACAGTGCTTAACTGAAGATTTTATGCCGCTATATTTGGGCTTGGATCATTTAACTAGAGATAATGTTGTATCCAGAAATCTTTCGATCCCGAGTCATATTTTTGGTGGTGACGAAAACGAAAATGGAATTTTTGTCATGGACGGAACGTACTTGTATGACCAAAAAAGTTCGAACTTTTTATTCCAAAGAAAAACTTATAGCCTTCACAAATTCAGAAACTTGGTACAGCCTTTTCTGGTTGTTTGCACCGATGGTTATACAGGGTGACTGGAAAATAGTGGCGGAGCCGTTAAGGGGAGGTAGTCTAGGGTTATTCCGACAGATATCACTATGAGACCTACCGTCCTTACTTAACCCTTTCCAAGATATTCCTACTTAAAGAGTGTAACCCAAAAATTCGTACAAAAAATTTTCAAATAGTTATAAATCCTAAAAAATAAGTGATTTTGGCCTATTTTTTTTTGTTTTGCAACAAAGATATTCTAAATAAGTAATACTAATTGTTAAATTTCCGCAACTGTCATTATTTTATGCAAAAACTGCTAAACAAAAACGGAAAATGTAAAAAAAATACTTTGATGGCTGATAAAACATCAATTTTCTTTAAAAAGTCACCCTTTATTATTACGTACAAAATAATTAAAAAACTTCTACGTTTCGTTCCCTTTCAAATGAGATATTAAAGTCCAAAATCGGTTAAGGAACAATTAAGATATGGTCAATGGAAAAAACCCGTAGAGCCCTTTGTTCCGAGAACAAAGGACTCGGTCGACGCGCACGAGTCGAGCTTGCCCCTCCCTCTTGCTCAGTCCGCTCTTACGGTTTACTGTGTTCGGATGTGCTTACTTTCTCTCAGTTTTGATTTTTCTAACGACTTGGCTTTTTTCTGGACTTTTGTAATTGATTCTCTTCCCGACAACTTGGACTGTGCCCTGTTTTCTGTGACTCCTTACGATTTGGCTGTGTGGTTTATGGGACCAATAATGGCAGGAAGAACATCGTTTAGTAACGAAGAATACGCAGATATTCTTTTTTATTACGGAGCTGCCAGAGGAAACGCTGCACAAGCTCGTCGTGAATATGGCGCAGTATTCCCTAATCGTCGACTGCCTGATGCCCGCGTATTCTCCCGAACCCACCGGCGGGTGCGAGAGCGCGGAACCGTCGTAAGATACCAAGGTAAGAGAATAGTATATTTCATTACGAGTGCGGAAAGCCTGTCATTGCAAAGAGTTCCGACAAATGTCTACCCGAGCCGAGGCGCAGCCGAAGGTGAGGGTTGACAGTCGGAACAAGTTGCAATGACGGTTCCGCACGTGTACTGAACAACTGTTTTTAATACAGTGGCGAAAAAATGAAGCAATTTAATAAAATAATAAAAACACAATAAACTCAATTTTTTGGAAAATGGCGCCAACCGTAAAAAGCAGAGATTTTTTTTGTTTTCTTCACCCATTCTGGGTAGGCAAAGGAAACTATGCCCATACAGCCAAGTCTTCAGTAGATTTTTTTTATTGATATGAAAATGAAATTTAATGAGATGAAATGAAATGAAACCTAACCTAACTCATTGAATCAAATCATTAAATCTGATATTGAAACAAATTAGTAGCTTCTTTTTAGAAATATTTGTATGAATCATAAAATCTTCTATAATTTTTTTTTAGTAAAAACTTCGTGGTTGTTTTTTGCTTTTTAATAGACATTATTTTGACAGTTGGGAAAGAGAACGCACGAGTTCGGTAAAGGTAAAGAAAAAGCTCTAGTATGTAATAGCCCACATCCCGAACGCTATACGTCCCTGCAATACGCCACTTTTTGAGCAACTGTATTAAAAAGTTATTATTATTAAAGCATGTTCAAACCAGAGATTTCTCCATTCAAAATGTAGTTCCTTCCTGTACAGGCCGCTCTACATTACTTATTACATTAATTTTTATTGTGCGGTCATTGTTGACGCTTATTGCACTATGTCGACAGACGCATTCTACAAGAGAAGTGATTTATGTTATGGTCCAACCGACGTAAGTCTTTGCGCGGAGCCACACCAACCTAAACAATAGCCATGGTAGTAACACTTAGTTAAAAAAACTTTTTTGTTTTTAGGTGACGCAGGTAGACCTCGGCTGGATGTCGGGGACGACGAAGTGGAAATTTTAAATTATTTCCAAAGAGACCCTACGTTGTCTACACGAATGATAGCTCGCCGTATGGGACGCTCTCAATGGAAGGTGTGGTACACTCTTCACGAAAATCACCTCCATCCTTACCATTAAGCTTCGTGTCAACCGCGAAGCTAGCGAACCTAAGCTAGTGTGCAGTCGGAGAGCGTGGTGAGAGTGCGTGCAATTTGTTAAAATGCCGAAATTAGCGGACGAAATTAATTTAAAATTCGTTCAATTGTACAGAGAAGAGGAATGTTTGTGGAATGCAAGTATTCCATCTTACAAGGACAAGCAAATGCGAGACTCGTCACTAGAAAAAATACGCGACATACTAAATAAAGATGGAATAGAAATGTCGATAAAAGAGATTAAAAATAAAATTAAAAATCTAAGAGCTACATATTGTCAAGAATTAACAAAGATAGAAAAATCTGAGAGGTCTGGAGCAGGAACTGCAGAAGTCTATAAGCCAAAAATTATTTGGTTTGAGGAAAAGCATAATTTCATAAAAAAGGTGCCAATGAAGAGAAAAACTTCGGTAAGTTATTTTAATATTATTTACTCTTTACAATTATTTACCTTAAAAGTACTTATTGAAATATTAATAATCGTCGGCATTTTTAATTTTTCTTGTAGTTTTGTCTGAATTAACGAATCATTCTTGCTTGCCATGGTACTGCTCCATCATTGTTGAAATATCTCTTAAATTTCTCCCTTTTTTCGATAGCTGACAGAGAAGAGTGGTTACTTCCCTGTCGACTGATACTGGGTAAACATAAATTTTCCATTCTGCATGAACCGGGAATAATGTTTCCCGCTTCAATGTCTTCTTGGTCGACATCACTACTAATGCAATAAGTGCTTTTTTGCTCTTTTCGTAACCAATTATGCAGAGCACATGATGCTAGTACAATTTTGTCTACTGTTTTTACGTCAACTGCGATTGGTCTTTGATAAACACGAAATCGGCTTGCCAATATGCCAAAGGCATTTTCTACAGTTCTTCTGGCTCTACTTAGCCGGTAGTTGTATACTTTTTCTTCATGTGTTAAATTGTCACCTGGGTACGGTTTCATAATATACGATTTTAATGGGAATGCAGCATCCGCCAAAATTACTCCGCCTTGTGGTAAAAGGTTATTTTCTAGTTGATTATATATGGAGCAATTCCTA
This sequence comes from Euplexia lucipara, assembly GCA_921972225.1. Taxonomy (NCBI): domain Eukaryota; kingdom Metazoa; phylum Arthropoda; class Insecta; order Lepidoptera; family Noctuidae; genus Euplexia; species Euplexia lucipara. Next base: position 3,460,929 of record OV179164.1, on the reverse strand, counting down.
AAAACACTTCCATCAGATGCCATTCCACAGGCGCCGACGTCAATATAAATGAAATTATAATCGTAATCAACAATAGCCATAAGAACAATACTGAATGTTTTTTTGTAATTAAAAAACAAACTTCCACTGTTGCCAGGAGCTATGATTTGAACATGCTTCCCGTCGACGGCGCCATAACACGCTGGAAAGTTCCATTTCACTCTGAAACCATTTTCTATAGCTGCCCATTCTTCAGTTGTAGTTGGAATCTGTAACAATATTTTTAACATTTTTTTTATTTTCAGAACAATCAAGATTCTCCAAACAATAATAAAGATGACAACAGTGCAAGCAACAGTCAGTCATTAGAACCACCCGTAGCAGAAAATCTGTCAGAAAAGATAGTTGAAATGTCTCAACCTGCAAGCGAAATGTCGTCTATTCAAGATAAAACTTCTAAATTTATTTCCCCCGGAAGTAACATTCCGCAATTTAAGAAACGGAAGGTTTCGCAAGTGAGTTCATTGATAAATGAAATTAAGGTGATTAAGGAGGATTTAAACAGTTCACGAGATTTTCAGGAACCAGAGCTGGATGAACATGAGATATTTGCAAAATATGTAGCAAGTCAGTTGTTAAAGCTTTCACCCGGACAGGCCATTTTAGCTAGGGATCAGATCAACGCAACACTATCCCGCTGTCGGATGTATGATTTAAACTTCGGAAATACTACATTTTCGTACCAGTCCCCTTTCAATTCTTCAGACTCCAATATGTCAACCACATTTTCTTACAATAGTTCTGCAGCAAGTCCACTCTACACTAATCCACCATCACAACTACAACAGACTGAGCAACGTGATGAACCCATCATCCATCCGCCACCACAGCAAGAGTTGGAGCAAGATGAAGATCCCATCTATCAAGCATTTCAAAATGCTTGATACATTTCTCGCCATTTATGTAGCGTAAACGTACATTTTGTCGTCATTTATGATTTCTCATTTTGTAATTTAGAATTTAATCTCGCCATTTATGTAAGCGTAAAAGTACCTACTTTAATTTGAAATAAATAAAATTCTACATACCTGTATATCTTTCTTTAATGCCTTATAAATTTCACCGCAAACTTCTGGTATGAATCTAGATATAGTAGATCTTGAAACACGATACATGTGACTTAACTTCCTGTAATTGACACCAGATGATAGAAAATCTAGAGTTATTTCCAATTTTATTTTAGCCGGTATGGCTTCTCTCATATTAGTATTTAATTTTTGTATTTGTGGTCCCACTAGATTCAGTAAATTGTCAAAAATATTAGGTGTCATTCGCAAAATACTCTTGAATTCGCCGGAATCCTCAGATCGCAGTTCTTTTAAAAGTAATGCAGATGCTCCATGACTATGTCTTCTTAAGATCCAGGGTCTTGTCCAAGTACGCTTTTCTTCTAGCAGAGCTAATATTTCATCTAGCGCATGTTGACACAACTTCCGAATTAACTTTCTTAGTAGAATTGCTTTTCTCTTACGCACACTGTTCATTTTTACGTATACGTGTTATCAGGTTAAGCACAACTCACTACTGACTTGACTAGCTTGAAATTTCCTAGCTTCGTGTAGACAGCACTAGCTTGGTTACAATCCAGGCTAGTAGGTAAGCTAGAAACCAAGCTAGTGACCCCTTACTAGCTTACTATCCTAGCTTCAAAATACTAGCCTCGTGTCACCCGAACTTTACACACCTGTTCAGGCCATAGAAGAAGGGGACCCTTTAAGAAGAATGCAGTTTTGCAGATTTTTAATAAATGCGGATGTTGAAGATAGAAATTATCTCAGAAGAATTTTATGGACTGACGAGTCCAAGTTTGATAAGGACGGCATTACGAATTATCATAATGCTCATTACTGGAGTGAACGAGCCATGGGTAATCCACACCTAAAAAGACAAAAAGGTTCACAGAGAAGGTTTAATCTAAATGTGTGGATGGGTATAATTAATAACCGCTTGATTGGACCACATTTCCTACCGCAAAACCTCAATGGGGTTGAATATGAAAATTTTCTGAGGAATGTATTTTTTGAATTAATGGGAGATGTGCCGCTGGAAACGAGGCAAAACATTATATTCATGCATGATGGCTGTCCGGCGCATTTTAGGCTAGCTGTGAGAAGTTGGCTAGACCAACACTTCCCCGACCGATGGATAGGTAGAGGTGGTCCAATACCATGGCCAGCACGTAGCCCCGACCTCACACCCATGGACTTCTTCGTGTGGGGTCGAATGAAAACATTGGTTTATGCCACTGACGTCCCTGTACCAAACGTTGAAGACTTGCGCAGCAGAATAATCAACGCAGCGCAGGAAATACAAAGGGAGCTTACAGACTCAAGGGTTGTAAAAACGGGTGTCGTAAAAAGAGCACGAGCTTGTATTAGAAATAATGGTGGGCACTTCGAAAATGAACTGTAGACAGCTTTTTATTCAATAAATTTTTATTCTTCAGTAGTTTGGTTTTTTCTTTCATTTTTATTATTAGTCTTATCTTGATGATTCCTTAACCGATTTTGGACTTTAATATCTCATTTGAAAGGGAACGAAACGTAGAAGTTTTTTAATTATTTTGTACGTAATAATAAAGGGTGACTTTTTAAAGAAAATTGATGTTTTATCAGCCATCAAAGTATTTTTTTTACATTTTCCGTTTTTGTTTAGCAGTTTTTGCATAAAATAATGACAGTTGCGGAAATTTAACAATTAGTATTACTTATTTAGAATATCTTTGTTGCAAAACAAAAAAAAATAGGCCAAAATCACTTATTTTTTAGGATTTATAACTATTTGAAAATTTTTTGTACGAATTTTTGGGTTACACTCTTTAAATAGGAATATCTTGGAAAGGGTTAAGTAAGGACGGTAGGTCTCATAGTGATATCTGTCGGAATAACCCTAGACTACCTCCCCTTAACGGCTCCGCCACTATTTTCCAGTCATCCTGTATAAAATAGACGTTGTGGGACCATATCCAGCCACAACGTCAGATGCCTCAATCCTGCGTCATCTTTTAGAAAATATAGAATCTCCGTGGCATTGGTTTTTAAGACCTAATGATATTTTTATATTAGATCGCGGATTTCGTGATTCAATTCCTATAATTGAAGAATGTGGCTATGTTCCACATATGCCACCATCCAGAGGAAGAGGAGAACAATTGACGACGCTAGATGCCAATAAGTCAAGGTTGATAACAATGTGTCGATGGGTAGTCGAGGCCATAAATGGTCGTTTTAAGAAAGATTTCAAAATATTTCGACACACATATTTCAATGTTGTGTTACGTTGTTTTTTTTATGTACCTAACCTTTACCTGTAAGCATACGTTGTAAGTAGTGAGGTTTCCAATATTGACCTCAGTGGTTTCCAAGTGTAATTTTCATTGTAGTTTTTGCATATGACTTTGGCTTACGATATATTATGGAAAGAGTCACCCCTTCACCTGTACTTTACCACTGGATTCTTTAGTAACATTTTGTGACGATAAATCACTTTTCAAAACAATAATAAACAGTTTTTACAATAAATTAGATCCTTCATAAATCGTATTTATCGATTGTTGACACTACAAATGACATTAAGCTAAACGTCAGTCTTTGACAGTTGGAGGCGACATCTAGCGGTTGCCGATTACCTGTTGTAGTTTTAATCGATATTAGTTCTTTTTAACAAATTGATTGGAATCCATCGAACTAATATCGGGTAGACTAATCATTACTAATTTTCTGCTTTTGGTTAAAATACACGACTGTCTATTTATTTTATCTATGACGATTTTTTCATTACAGACATTATTCCAGAAACTTCTAAAAAACATAATCCAGTTTTAATCTATGGTTTGTCGATATGTCTTAGTGTGACCAGGTTGGGCTTTCTAAATTCGCCAAAGGAAATAAACGAAAACTTTCCCTACTGAAGACCAACTTTAGTGTTGAAAATTATCAATAATGAGTTTGTTAGCTTGGATCTTGGAGATGGTTATTGTTTCAGAGTATGGAGGTTATTAGGGACCCGTTTGACAGTTGTTAGGGATTTTCTAAAATTAAATATTTTGGTATGGTGATTCTGTCATCGGTGCTTTTTGCCTAGAACAGGGGAGATTCCGGTTTGGACGCTTGACAGGTCAGGAGAAGATCAAGGGCGTTCATTTGCATAGGACCTCGCTTGAGATCAGTTAAAAACTTTATCCCAGGTTTTTAAAGACCAAGCACGTGTCGAAAGGATATGCGGATGACCTAGACGGACGCGTCTCCAGCACAGTCTCGCAGTCAAGTGTTTCCACCATTCAACCGTGAGGCAACTCGAGTGATTCGTCTCGCCGCCAGGATCTAGAGGTGCCTCTGGGACCTGGACGTGAGACCCATTCCTCGAGTCCACTCCAAGCCTCCGGTGGAGACGACTGCGCGGTGGCAGAGTCCGCCTAGCGTTGTAGCGCAGGCGGGACGGTTTTTTTTTTTTTTATCTTATTTTACCCCATTTTATTTTCTTTACTATTGGCTGGTTCCTTTGAGAACCAGATTATCACCGGTCCGGTCTTCAAACTAGAAGCCGGTCTTATACCCAATTTAATTTACGGACCTCGGGTCGACGCCTACACTTAACTGGACGAACATCGAACATCCTACTCGGCTCCGGGTTCTGGGACTCTTAAAGTCCCTGGCGCCCATTCAATTTTAATTACTGGACGGTTGTACCTTGATTTTGCTATAAGTTTTAACATTTAATTTTACATTAAGAAATAGTACCTGGGTTATCTCCAACCCCCCACCACCCTAGTTCTACCTAATAAAGCTGGCTGGCATTAACCGTGTTTTTTTGTTATAGCATTTTATATAAAATAAACCAATATTGTTTAGTAGTTTGTTGTTTCCTTAAATCAATACCCACCCACCTTGCGTTTGGGCTTTTGTCCGCCTACTACTAGAGGGACAAAATCTCAAATGTAACAGTGGCGACCAACGTGTGTATTGGTTGGAGATAGAGGTTACGTCTATTGCTGTACCTTACAAGCCAGAGTACTGTTTCTAGGACCTACCAGTTATTCTATTTTTAAGAAAAAACCGTCTTGCTGTATCCTTTGACCGTGTTCTTATCTATATGTTTATTTTATATGATACACTTTACTTATACAATACTAACTTTACTTTTAAAACTTAAACTTAATTTTACATCAAGAATCTTTTGATATTGTGTTCTTGACTATGTTGGTACTGTATTATACACTTTACTTATACTTATACAATATTAACTTTACCTAAAAAACTTAAACTTTACTTTTGTATCAAGAATCATTTGTTATTGTGTTCTTGACTATATGTTGGTACTGTATTATACACTTTACTTATAATTATACAATATTAACTTTCTTAAAAAACTTAAACTTTACTTTTGTATGAAGAATATTTTGTTGAGTTCTGGACTATTGGTTTGTACTGTATTATCACTTAAATAAAATACAAATAACTTTACCTACTTATAAAACTTAAACTTTACTTTTACAATTACCATACTTAATAAGACAACTGATTGTGTAACTGTCTTTACTTTAAATAATATTTACACTTAGTTTGAGATTGTACATTGTGACAGCCAGTTTTTAGTTCAGTTTACTTAAATATTTTTATATTTTTTTTATATAACTTTAAAAACCTGGGATAGACTTTTATCGTCATTGTGAATGGGGGGTGGAGGAAGTTAGTAGTGGAGATGTCTTCGGCAATGATACCGTTGGACAGCCCACTCTAACTTGCGCTACCCGCGGAGAATTGCCTAGTGGTATGGATTACTTGTACCAAATGCTTTACTTTAAAAATGTTTATGTTTAAATTATCTTGTGCTGGATGGTCGTAGTGACCATTCGGGGCTGTTCAAGCCATGGCGTTGGTGCCATCTCAAGAAAATTATCTTCTTACTGTTCCTGCAGTTCATAGTGCTACACAGGATTAAAACTGTGTACACGTTTGAGAACTGCATTAGGGAGAATCAATTGACGACTGTTTAGAGTTGTTGGTTGATTGTTGTTGCAGGGTTGACACTCGTGTAGAGTGGAACCTTGCGGTGGATGGTCGCAGTGACCATTGAGGGCTGTATATGCCTATACCTACTATATATTTCTATGCTGTTGTTGCAGTTCATGGTGTTCCACAGGTTACAACTGTGAACACATTTGTGAACTGCATTAGGGAGAATCAATTGACGACTGTTTAAAGTTGTTGGTTAATTGTTGTTAAACGCTTTTGTTTCAGGAGTGACACTCTTTGAGTGTATCATATAAATCTCCGGATTGCTGGTAAGGCAGCATAAAGATAGTCCTGAGTTAGGAGGCCTTAATGGCGGGTGTGTAGGCTGCATTGATGGAAAACGTTTTTAGATGATTTTCTAAAGGTGGCGATTAACCGTCACATTCCATTTAGGAAAGTCGGTTAGCTATTTCTCATTAGTTTGTAGCATTAGGATTAATTTCTTTAGGGTATTGTTTGAGTACCAGCTCGTCATTGTTTTCGGCGGTCATAACTTTTCTTTAGAGGATGTGCAGAGTGGTATTGGTGTACGATTGGGTGTGATGGTCTCTCCTATATAATTATAGTAGGTCAGACAAGGTTATTGGTTTGGTAGGTACGTCAACAGATACTTTCACATTTTTACTCTTTTTGGAGCTTGTCTTTTACATGTTTTTAAATGGATTAGACTCGCTCCAGGAGAAACACTATTTAATATAATTCGCAGGTTGAATCAGAATTCTGTACTGGTGTTGTGCCTTAGCTACCTAATCGTGCACCGGTTTCTACGTTTATTTTTTTTTCGTTCTTTCATTCTCAGTTCCTGTTTTTGGGGATGAGAGTTGTGGATTGTAGTAAGCGGGCTTGGTACTTCGGAGTCTGCTTTGACGCTGGAGGGCCAGCGTCGAGATTTGCCCTATCGGGTCAAATCTCTGGTGGTTGGGGAGGTACTGTTACGTTGTTTTTTTTATGTACCTAACCTTTACCTGTAAGCATACGTTGTAAGTAGTGAGGTTTCCAATATTGACCTCAGTGGTTTCCAAGTGTAATTTTCATTGTAGTTTTTGCATATGACTTTGGCTTACGATATATGGAAAGAGTCACCCCTTCACCTGTACTTTACCACTGGATTCTTTAGTAACATTTTGTGACGATAAATCACTTTTCAAAACAATAATAAACAGTTTTTACAATAAATTAGATCCTTCATAAATCGTATTTATCGATTTTTGACACTACAAATGACATTAAGCTAAACGTCAGTCTTTGACAGTTGGAGGCGACATCTAGCGGTTGCCGATTACCTGTTGTAGTTTTAATCGATATTAGTTCTTTTTAACAAATTGATTGGAATCCATCGAACTAATATCGGGTAGACTAATCATTACTAATTTTCTGCTTTTGGTTAAAATACACGACTGTCTATTTATTTTATCTATGACGATTTTTTCATTACAGACATTATTCCAGAAACTTCTAAAAAACATAATCCAGTTTTAATCTATGGTTTGTCGATATGTCTTAGTGTGACCAGGTTGGGCTTTCTAAATTCGCCAAAGGAAATAAACGAAAACTTTCCCTACTGAAGACCAACTTTAGTGTTGAAAATTATCAATAATGAGTTTGTTAGCTTGGATCTTGGAGATGGTTATTGTTTCAGAGTATGGAGGTTATTAGGGACCCGTTTGACAGTTGTTAGGGATTTTCTAAAATTAAATATTTTGGTATGGTGATTCTGTCATCGGTGCTTTTTGCCTAGAACAGGGGAGATTCCGGTTTGGACGCTTGACAGGTCAGGAGAAGATCAAGGGCGTTCATTTGCATAGGACCTCGCTTGAGATCAGTTAAAAACTTTATCCCAGGTTTTTAAAGACCAAGCACGTGTCGAAAGGATATGCGGATGACCTAGACGGACGCGTCTCCAGCACAGTCTCGCAGTCAAGTGTTTCCACCATTCAACCGTGAGGCAACTCGAGTGATTCGTCTCGCCGCCAGGATCTAGAGGTGCCTCTGGGACCTGGACGTGAGACCCATTCCTCGAGTCCACTCCAAGCCTCCGGTGGAGACGACTGCGCGGTGGCAGAGTCCGCCTAGCGTTGTAGCGCAGGCGGGACGGTTTTTTTTTTTTTATCTTATTTTACCCCATTTTATTTTCTTTACTATTGGCTGGTTCCTTTGAGAACCAGATTATCACCGGTCCGGTCTTCAAACTAGAAGCCGGTCTTATACCCAATTTAATTTACGGACCTCGGGTCGACGCCTACACTTAACTGGACGAACATCGAACATCCTACTCGGCTCCGGGTTCTGGGACTCTTAAAGTCCCTGGCGCCCATTCAATTTTAATTACTGGACGGTTGTACCTTGATTTTGCTATAAGTTTTAACATTTAATTTTACATTAAGAAATAGTACCTGGGTTATCTCCAACCCCCCACCACCCTAGTTCTACCTAATAAAGCTGGCTGGCATTAACCGTGTTTTTTTGTTATAGCATTTTATATAAAATAAACCAATATTGTTTAGTAGTTTGTTGTTTCCTTAAATCAATACCCACCCACCTTGCGTTTGGGCTTTTGTCCGCCTACTACTAGAGGGACAAAATCTCAAATGTAACAGTTGCTATGCTAAATATGATGACGGACTTCAAAATAACAGCGGCTATCATCAATGCTACCAGGCGTCCTTATGAAGATAGTGTATATGTCGATAAGTTTATTAACATTATAAATGGTAGAATGAATAGAGAGAACGAACTGGCGCAACACGTAATTGAAAACAATATGAATAGACAAAGAGTTGCTTTCATGCCATTAGATGGAAAAAATCCAGATTTTAGAGACTTCCCACAGTTAACATTTGAAGAACTTATACTGTTTACATTGGGCAGCTATCATTTAAGACTTGCTAGGTCGTACTGCCATGAACACATAAGACCTAATGGTGTCTACATGATAGAACTCTATCGTCATCAAGAATTAATAAATAATAAAATATTGATAAGGGGACGAATTCAGTCGCGACATGTCAGAGCGCGACAATATTACACATATATTTTAATTAACCCAGCGACACAAGGAAGACAATGTGTTGAAGACTACTACTGCTCGTGTATACACGGCCGCCGCACCGTCGGGAGCTGCGCGCATATAGCCAGTATAGTTTATTTTTTATCCTGGGCTAGGCACCAACAACAAATTGAAGCCCCTGCGGTATTTTTAGATGATATAACAGTAGATATTGATCACGCCGAATAAATAATTTGAAAATGTAAAAGTTTTTTTTTTCTCTTTACTCCCACATCCCACAAGAAAGCGACCCTTACCATGATAACTAGATACATTTTATCTATATATCTTCACAATTGCATTTCTGTCCGCCGTGGGTTTATCTCCCATACTATTTGCCCATTGACCTTTACTTCAAATTCTCTGTCTGATTCGTACATTTTTAAGCTAAATCCTTTTCTTGTGTCTTTTAGAGAACTAATAATCATTTAGCTAGGCAGGTACCGCCCGTCTTGTTCAAAAACCAGCGTAAAATGATCGCGCAAAACATGCGTACGCGTCGGCGACGTCTCAGACGTGTGCGTCGGTCTAATATAATTCCGCCTTTACTTTACTGGTCTAAGGGATAAGAACGTGACTTTATGTATGTATGTGAGGTGGTATTTTTGTAATATGATTCTGATATGTCACAATTAATAAAGACAAATAATAATTTGTCTTTATTAACATGTATCCTTGCTCCTTATTTAAGTAATTAATATTTTTGTCATTATTTCTACTATTATAATTTATAAATTTAAAAAAGAATAATATATAACAAAAAAAGTCAATAAAAATCGATGTTTGAGAACTTGTTTTGCCAACCGTACCATGCGTACCCGCCGCCATTTTCAGATCTATTCTCTATCTTCGCGGCTTATACTAACGCCATCTCTTAGCATTCTTTGTTACTTTTTCGACAAGTTTCGACCAGTGGCTGACCGAAGTTGGAGCTGTGTAGATAAGCCCATCATTTTTATTTCAAAAAAGAAGAAAATAGCGAAATATACGCACTGCAAAAATATGAATTGATGTGTTATATTCCTAAGGTCATACGTAACATATAATTTGACATTGTTATCCTATTTTTGTATCAATTATCACAATTTTTATACAGTGTGAGTCTTCATAATGTGCACATATCGAAATGAGGGAATCTATGTTTAATTTTATCGACGGAAAAAATATTTAAAAAAATCTAAACATTTTTTTAATATTTTTTTATGAAATTTTTAGATATTTTGTCCGCTACTGTGACCCCAGTGTAAACAAAACGGTGTAACTTTTAAACCGAATTATCTATCGCGATGAAACTAACTGCATAATGATTGGAAGTAATAGGCATCCTCATAAAATAAAAATTGTGGGAAAAAAACTACCCTCAATTGAAAATAAACATCTTTTTTTAACAAAAATCTGTTTTTTCTTCATCATTTTTTACAATAATCGTAAAATTTCTCAATAAGACGCTCCCATTACCTACCTTTTTTATTACTTTACGTTGTTCTTCATCGTATCAGCCACGTAATGGTAAAAATTGCATGTTTTTAACTTAATCCCGACATTTCTTATCATCTGTTAAAGAAAGGCCCAGCGCACGGCTACGCACTATTGTTTAGCAGGTAGACAGCATTTTCTGTGAATTTTATTATTAATGTGCGCGGGTCGGGGTGCGGGGAGGTAGGGCTAGCCGAAGGGACCTTCAATTATGACAGACAGGCAGTCGCTCCGAATTATTCGCGGCTGCTACATGTGTTTCGTTACTTTCGTTCGCTGGTACCTGAGTTTCGTAACTTTCGTTCGATTTCACATGATGCCGCGTTTAAGTGAATTTTCCCCGGCACACATTGCCGACATTCATTTTTATTATGGAGTGGGACGAGGAAGCGCCAGAGCTGCGCGCGCATCTTACATAGCTGCGTTTCCTAACAGGCAACCAGTGCCATCTGCCCGCAACTTTCAGGAAGTTCACAGAAGGTTGTCGATCACTGGACTTGGATCAAGTAGAGATCGTCGCGAGCCGCCTGCAGTAATTATCGATGTAGCTACTGAACAAGCAGTTCTGAGTGATTTGTTTGCTGATCCATCCATAAGTACTAGACGACTGGCTCTTCGTCACGGAATAAGCCAAAAATCAGCGTGGCGCATTTTAAAGAAAGAAGGATTGCATCCTTATCACTACCAAAGGCTACATCTACATGAAGACGTAGACTGCCGTCCAAGGTGTGTAATGTCCACTTGGATACAAAGAAAAACTAGAGCAAACCCAAACTTTCCAAAAACCATACTATGGATGGACGAAACGACATTCACTAGAGACGGTATTACTAACTGTCGAAATTTACACAGATGGTGGTGCACATGAAAACCCGAGATTGAAACGTTCGTCAACTTTTCAAGTAAGATTTTCAGTAAATGTTTGGGCTGGTCTTATCGATGATATGTTGATTGGACCAGTCATATTGCCGAGAACTTTGACCGGTGCAAGATTTATAAGTCTATTGACTAATGATCTACCTGAATTATTGGAGGATGTACCACTGGCTTTGCGTCGAAGGATGTTTTTGCAGATGGACGGATGCCCAGCTCATTATGCTGCAAATGTTAGATCATTTTTAAACGATAATTATTGTGATAAATGGATCGGCCAGCAAGGACCTGTAGGGTGGCCTCCGCGTTCACCCGATTTGACGCCCCTTGATTACTTTCTATGGGGGACCATGAAACAACGCGTCTACAGTAACGTCTTCATCAACAGTGAGGCCGATTTGCGTGACCGCATAATTAACTGTGCGAATGATATTCGCAATGATCCCGAAATGATAAGGAGAGCGACACAACAAATTTTAGGGCGCTTTCAATTTAGACGGTTGGTGCCGGACTGCTGCCGCACGGTTGTTACGACCATGAGCCGTAAATCGTCTTATTTGAAGAGATACGCGGCTGCAGTCCGATCAAATTTTAGTGATTTCCATCGAAACCCAACTTTAGTCGGTGCCATGGACTCTGACGAGGAAGTGTTATTGTTAGTTCTCTTGCTTCGGCAGAAACATAAACGACGCCGTACTAGGGCGTCGCCAATGTTTTCTTTAAAATATAAAACTGGTGATTTTTATACACTTTACCCTAGATTAAAAGAAAGCTCAGCTGATTTTTTGAACTATTTTAGAATGTCTAGAGAATGTTTCTATGAATTATATCACTTTGTTAAAAATGGAATACAACGTCAAGAAACTAAATTCAAAAATACTATATCCGCCGAAGAGAGACTTCACAGCACTAGCGAACAACGACTGAGATAGGTTGTTGCCGTTCCGCCAACGGACGTGCGCCGCACTGCTGTCGCACGACTTTGCGTCGAGACATTTTGTATGAAAAATCATAACCGCCAGTGCGCAGTACGATACCCGGACTGCAGCAGTCCGGCACCAATCGTCTAAATTGAAAGCGCCCTTAATACGCGCGGCTTTGTGGCTACAACAACGAGGTGGACATTTTGAGAACCTGATGCATTAAATTATGTGTCAAATAATAAATGGTTTTTAATTGAACTCTTTTGTATTAATTATCATCCCAAATAAACCATCCTTAAGAGAGCAATAAATGGCGCGTTCGGAGTGCCATCTTTTAAAATTTGATATAAAATGTTATGTTTGAGTTATAAACATAACATGCCATTTTTACTATTGGGTAGCTAATACAATAAAAAATACGTTAAAGTAATAAAAAAGGTAGGTAATGGGGGCGTATAATTGAGATTTTTTACAATTATTGTAAAAATTGATGACAAAAAAACAGATTTTTGCCAAAAAAAGATGTTTTTATTCAATCGAGGGTAGTTTTTTTTCCAAAATTTTAATTTTATTAGGAAGCTTAATTACTTCCAATTATTATGGAGTTTGTTTCATTGCGATAGATAATTCAGTTTAAAAGTTACACCATTTTGTTTACACTGGGGTCACAGTAGTGGACAAAATATTTAAAAATTCCATAAAAAATATTAAAAAAATATTTAGATTTTTTTTTATATTTTTTCCATCGATAAAATTAAGCATAGATTCTCTTATTTGAGGGGTATAAAATCAAAATCCGCTATAATGCTTATGGACCAAATTTGAGTTAGTAGCACCGTTGGAAACCTCGTAAAAATTGCTTTAAAATGCTTGGCTAGTTTCGTACCAGAACCCGCTAAAACATACAGAAATCTGCCCATAAAAAATAGATTCAAAATCGAAAGCCCCTATAACAGTGCATACCAGTAACAAAATCCTCCATAATTGAATCGACCAATAACAGCACCGCATTTACGTCACGTGATCAACAAAACAGTATGGCGATTGTTGAGTGCCGGCGAAAACTTGTGTGAGGTTTTTTAACGAATTTAATGTGAAAATATGGATGAATTAGCCCAATTTGTTAAAAAATGTGATCCTAAACATGCTAGGAAACGACCACGCGATCCATCTGCATGGAAGCGTGAAGTGGAGCGCAAGAAACGATATGTAAAACTTTGTCATTATTGTGTTCAAACTTCTTCCAAAAAAGTTTTATGCAAGATGCATCCAGCCCATTCTAAATTAGGTATTTAGCAGAGCGATTATTATTATTTTATTTTTATTTCACTACATTGTGTTTTACTACTAATCCCAATAATTATCGCGAAAAATTAAATTAAAAAGCAAAAAACGTATGTAGTCCTGAAGCGATTCGTTACGATTCCCGCGTAATACTTATTCCTACCTACTGTGTTTGTCGTTTGTGTGCGTTTTGGTGCTCCCACATTGCCGTTAGAAAATGTTTAATAACGTTAGTAAACATTTGTTAGCAAACATTTAATCACAAATAAATTTTCATGTTAGAAAATGTTTGGTAATGTTAGTAAACATTTTATAACAAAACAAATTATAACAAAATAAAACATGTGTTATCTTTTGTTTGTAAACATTTTATAAGGGTGATGGCGGGATAGGCGGTGCGGTGCGGTGGGGGTTAGAGTTCGCAGGTCGCTGCGCGTGGTGTCTCGCTTGTCAGTCCCTTTGTGTCAGCGTGCGTCGCTGTGCGTGTGTATTAGTGGTTGCGCGTGCGCCAAGCAATAAAATATGTCCGGTAATTGGAATAACGATGATGTTTACAAACTGATTGAAATGTTTCAAGCAAGAGAAGTACTATGGAACACGATGTCAGAGAGCTACAAAGACCGAAATAAAAAACACGATGCTTGGATGGAAATTGCCAGTGAATTTAATATGGATAAAAAAGTAATTGAAAAAAAGATTCGATCACTCGAAGGTCAATTTAACCGAGAATGTAAATCTAATAAATCTGGTGCAGGAGCTAATGAGTCAAGTAAATGGTTTGCATTTAAAAAAGTCATGTTCCTTAAAGGCAAAAATATTCCAAGTTTAACTGTCGATGGAGGGTTGCAGGTGAGTTTTATTTTAACGTCTTTTAATAATATTTAGATGCCCAGTCCAAAAACCCTTCATTTGAAAAATATTCTGCGAATCTTTTCTTATTTCTTTCCCATCATCTGTCAGGGATTCACATGCTTCAAGTGGTGTTAATTGCTGCTGTTCTAATCTCCATTGTCCATCGATACGTGTACCAGTTACTATGTCATCTCCATCATAGTATTGAGATGGAGCGTAAATCATGCTCGATTCAGTTTTTCTTATAAAATTATGCAGTAGCACGCATGTCATAATTAAAGTAGTAGTTTTTTCTGGATCTAATAATATTGTAGTTCGTAAAACTCTAAATCTGGCTGACAAAATCCCAAATGCGTTCTCTACTGTTCTCCTCCCACGACTCAGTCTATAACTGAAGATTCTAAAATAAAGACTTATTATTATTATTATTCTTTCCTTAGAATTGCTATCCTGTGGTCCTGGAAAAGGTTTTAATAAGTGTTTTTCTAAAGGGAACGCATCATCTGTTACGAACACATAAGGAACAGGTTTGTTTCTGCCTGGTAGTGAGCTGTCACTGGGTATTTTCAAACTATTGTCGTTAATTTTATTTCGAAATTTTGTGTTTGCGAAAACTCCGCCATCACTTATGCGTCCTTGGCAGCCAATATTCACGTACAGAAAGTTGTATTCTGCGTCCACTATCGCTAAAAGTACAACGCTGTAAAATCCTTTATAGTTGTAATATTCACTGCCGCTATCAATTGGCTTTTGTATGGCTACGTGCTTTCCATCGATACTTCCTAAGCAATTTGGGAAATTCCATTTTTCTTCAAATGAATTTGCCACGTGTAGCCACTCTTGAGGTGTTGTTGGTATCTGGAACAAAAATAGAAGATTAAGAAATAGGCGCGAAAAATAAATTTATAACTCGTTATTCTAACAAATTTTATTGGATATTTTTATTAAGTATGAAATATTAATAGAATACACTATAAAAAAATATGATTTCAGTTAAGGGTTGTTAAGTAATAGAAAAAGAAAATCGCGGTTATAGATTTTTTTACAATTTTAGCTAATTTGACGCGCCTATAACTTGAAATTATCGTTTAATTCTATTCTTTCAGGGTAACGAAGAAAACAGAATTGCTTCAGAAAACACTCTCAGTTTGAACGAAACAGGAAATACTGTCACTGATGAAACTACGGGCACGCCTTTCGCCACCCCAAAACCATTTCGGAAAAGAAGACGGCCTGAAGTAGAACAAGATCCAACACAACAAGAAGCTGTAAATATTTTACAAAGAATGTACGAATCTAGAAAAAGCAGGGATGAAAATGACGCATTTGGAGAGTATGTCTCGATGAAACTGAAACAAATAAAAAACAGTCATGCTAAGAATACTGCTTAACATCACATTAACAATATTTTGTACAATGCGACAATGGGACAATATGATTTTCCAACAACCTTTACAGACCCAACCGCTAGTAGTTCCTGGGGATACAACTCTGAACCAAATCTATCCACTTTTTCGGAAAATAATGCTGACTGTAGCTCGAGAGGATACTACACCGCACCGAGTCCCTCGGCTTCATTTGAAACCAATTCTTCGGATAACTCCAGGACACATACTCGTACCAGCGCAAGAACACAGAGTCCGTCTAATTTATCGGAATCAAGCCAAGATTCGACCCAATCATTACACGATTTGTTGGAATCAATCAAAAATTAAAAAATACATGTTTGGTTTGTTAATTATTAAAAAAAATATTAGTAAGGTAAGGTAGGTACCTACCTAAAGTATGATTAGATTAGATCATATTAAAAGTAAATAAAAAAATAATTAAAAATGTTGTTTGACTTACCTGTATGTATTCCTTTAAAACCTCATTGAGAGCCTCGCACACTTCTGGTACGATAATAGATATCACTTGGTCTGACAACTTGAACACATTTCCAAGACTTTTATAACTGCTACCAGTTGCCAAAAATCTTAAAGTTACCGCAAGTCTTTCCGTCACACTTACAGATTTTCTAAATGTAGTGTCTCGTTTGCCTATTTTTGCCCCAATTAAATTTTTTAGATATTCAAATTCGGAACTGTTCATTCTTATAAAATCTTTTAAGCAACCGTCAATACCCAAATCCTTGAGATAGTCTGTGGCACTATATTTTCCTCTAGCTTTTAGCGTTTGGCGCATCCAATAAGAGCGCTTTTTCTTCTTTTTTAAACAAAAAATAAAAGCTATTCCAATGAGCAAATCTTCTTCCATTTTCGTGTAGACGTCCTCGGCCCTCAGAAGGCGAAACCAAACTGCGAGCCAATACTAGATGTTATAAAATGTTTAAACATTTTCCATCAATGTAGGAGCACTTATAACATGTAACAGTTTCTAACAAAGTGCAACAATTGTTAACATTTGTTAGTAAATGTTTTGGTGTTATAAAATGTTTACAAACATTTTATAACGGCAATGTGGGAGCACCATTTGTCGTTTGTGTGCGTTTTGATTTTTATTATTAATATTTTTTTCAGCTACGAAGCCAAGAAATTGCCAACATTTCCAAGATGTGAGCATAATCAAAAGGCTTTTCGCTGTACCTTACTTACATGTCAAGATATAAGAAAGTTTCACGAAAACTTTTATAAATGTAAGACGAAACTTCAGCAAGATAATTTTATTCTGAGATATTGCAGTATCAAGCAAGCGGTAAAGTCCAAGCCGAATAGCCAGAGGAAATTAGCCATAAAATATACTCTATGCTCTAAAGACGGATTGCTTGTTCAAGTATGCCGAGACACATTTTTGAATGCTTTACAAATAAAAAAAGATCGGGTCCAAGGGGTAATGACCAGATTTTATAACAGCGAAGGCTCTCCCATTAAAGTAACAAGAGGAGGCGATCGAAAATCACATCTGTATGAAGCAAAAAAGCTCTCAGTACAATGGTTTATAGAAAAATTTAAAGGGCAGGAAAGCCATTACTGCAGATCACAAACAAAAAGACTATACCTGCCAGCCGGATTGAATATTAGAAAAATGTGGCGGATCTATAATGACTCAAGCGATGCTGAACTAAAAGTAAAACAAAGTTTTTTTCGGAGTATATTTAACAGGTACTATAACATCGGGTTCGGCACCCCGAGAACAGACGTATGTTCTACTTGTATATCGTTGCAGGAACAACTAAAAGTTGAAAAAGATGTAGCGAAAAGAAACGAGTTAATGATTCAGAAAAGACTCCACGGTCTTAAATACAAAGCGTTTTACAGCATATTGAAGGAAGATAGCCAAGACACAAAAAGATAAGCTTTGACTGTCAAAAAAATCAGCCTCTGCCAAAATTGCCCGATCAATCTGCCTATTTCAGCAGGCAGTTTAATTTTTACCACTTTGCTATAGTGGAGGGCAACTCGAAAGCTAAACTCGGAAAAGAAAACGTACATTCTTACTATTGGAATGAAACAACTCACGCCAAAGGAGGCAATGAAATTATAAGTGCGGTTTACCATTTTCTACAGAATGTAGAGATCTCAGAACATATAAAAGTTCTTCGTATGGTATGTGATGGTTGTTCGGGCCAAAATAAAAACACTGGTATGATCAGCATGCTAGGTAAATGGCTTGATGTTGAAGCCCCAAGACATCTAAAAAAAATTGAACTGATTTTCCCAATTGTTGGGCATTCGTTCATACCGCCTGATCGTGTGTTCGCTAAAATTGAAAAGACGCTGAAGACAAAAGAAGTTGTAACGTCTCCATCGGAATATGCAGCTGTGTTACAAGAACATGGATCATGCGTAGACCTAGCATCGATTCCAGTTTATGACTGGAAGACAGCTTATGCTTCCATCATTAAACCGACGACATCCTGGCACTTCCCGTTCCTGAAATCGAAGCGCTTTTTTATCACTCGGACCATAACGGAAAATGTTTTAGTTCAGGGTGAAGAGGCTTATAGAATGGAGCGAAACACAAAAAAGATAATAACGAAAAAAAATAAAAAAATTATAATGATTGCTCCACAGGTAATTCAACCTAACACAATCGTACCAAAAGCATCGAAATTGAACGATGTTTATAGCCTCCTTAAAAAACATTTTGGGGACGAATGGAAAAATTTGGAGTGTTTGCAATATTACAAAGATTTGGAGGGCATTGGGAATAATGATTCTCAAGATAACGAACGCGACGATGATGAATGTAATGATTTATGTGAGCCAGGCTTTGAAGAAGTTGCCATAAATGTATAAAGTAGTAGCTATCTGCGCATTGATTATTAGTGTTAAGCTCGTATTGATTATTAGTGATAACTCATTTATTAATAAATAATTGCCATTGAAAAGATCCGATGTTTTTATTTTACGTAAGTACCTACCTAGTTAGGTACATAGAACTAATCCAACTCATCTGGCCCTAATAAATTTTGCATAACGCCATCCACCCGAAGTTTTATTCTTGGTTGCAAAACCCGCCAAAAAATGACAATTCATTTTCAAAACCCGCTATAACGGCAGGTTAATTTCAATTTCCTCTAAAACGAATTTTTAAATGCTTTTAACGGTTTCAAAGCTTTGTATTTTTTTCTTTGCCCAGCTTAAATTAGTTTTGCCATGTCATAAACTAAATGATTATTATAAAAAAATCCCAGTAAGTTGTATTGACTAAGCTTAAACGATTTTTTGTATCCTGTGATATTTTTGAAAAATACGTTTTGGTGGGTTTTGATACTATACCCCTCATTTCGGTATGTGCACATTACACACTGTGAAATTTTGCTTCAATTGCGGTCATCTATATTTTATCCCTTCATTTTATAGATCCAGCGAAGAACTATAACTTCAGGGAAGAAACCATGATTTTTTTATGCTTAGTTTAGAAGTTATTTTAAAACTCGAGAAAACTTCATAGAAACCATAGAAATGCATTATTACGTCTCAAATATATGATTTTGCAATTTTTATAGATGAGGTCTTAAAAAGGACGGTTATATCTACTAGTTGAGTAGAAAAAAAATAATAATAATCGTAAATAGAAGGAAAAATCAAGTTTTTTTTGTAAAATTAAAATTATTTTTTATTTGGTTAGTCTCATTGTATCCGCATTTTTTTTTAACATGAATAGTTTCATATTATAATAAGCTATATTATAAAAAAAAACCCGGTGTGGATAGTGCGGGACTTCAGAGTTATTGAATTTTTATTTTTGAGGTTAGGGCTGTCACCTACTTTACTATAACTATTCTTGGAAAACTTTGACTGCCAATTTACTATCTTTCTTGATGTAAAAGGAAATATAATCGTTTTCTTTGGTGTAAAGTTAAGTATTTTAAGTTAGACTCCTGTCACGTAAAAGTTGAAAAGTAGAATAGTAAAAATCTATTAATGGGTATTCCACATATATATTTTTTTAATTAACGTTGCACATTATCATCGATGTTTTAATCATGTTTTGTGTAATTTCTTCGATGAAGGACATCATGTGATATTGGGAAGGGGTCCGCCCTCGTCAAGCGAATTGCTTAAACCCAATATCTTTACATGATGTCTGGAGAAGCGGGGGTGAGGCGTCATGGAGCCGTTAAAGACCCATGGCGCTGCATTGCCTCCGCAGGACCTGACCCATTCTGCGGGGGGATGTCCTTCCGGGCCTCGACCGGGGGACTTAATGCTAGGGGGGCATGAGGGCGCCAACCCTCATGTTGGTCAGCGAGTGGCAGATTATCATTCTACCGAGAATGAAAACACTAGCGCAGCAATGCGTGACACATATACGACGAATATACTCGTACCATTGAAGTTGACTCGTCTTGAGGTCTTAAAAATATTGGAATCAAATGCTCGTTCGCAAGGCCCGAAAATTCGACCAATAGATTTGGATGTTACTCAGCGAACCGAAATAGTCATGAACGCCATTTACCCGAAAGGCATTCCTGCTATTATCAAGAATAGCTTAAAAAAGGTTCAAAATACACTGACAAAATTCATAAGCAAATGTGAAAGGAAATACAAGGATTGCCACAGAAAGCAGTCAGTTTTTATAAAGAAAAACAATATTTGGCTTTCGACTAACTTTGATCTGGGAGTGTTGTTAAAAGAATCTGTCGTAAGCTCTGATGATAAGATATCGCCAGACGTAGAAATACGAGAAACCATTTCCGAATCCACTCAAATCATTGCAGAAGTGGAAGAAACTAACATTGGACAAGTAGATGCTCCTTCTACATCCAGAGAGATGGAATGCATCACAGAATCAACAAACCCTCTTCCTGTTTCATTGGATCCTTCCACTTCTAAGCAATACGAAAGTTTGAGCTATCGTCAGCAGCGCCGCGTATCGAAACGTCTTGCAGAAGAATTAGAAGATCAGCCTGCAGCCAAAATGTTAAAAGTTTTCTCGAAAATTGTAACAGATGAAGACGGCAATAAACTTAGTAGCAAATCTGCCGTTGATTTCGAGTTTGTCATTAAAGAATGCCTAAAAACCCCTACTGCAGCAACAACAATCGCAAAAATGATAAAATCAAATCGAGAAAGTGCACATCAACAACAGTATAGCCCTGAAGAAGCTCTTTGTTTAATTATAGACAGAAAACTTACTGTTGAGGACTATACCGGGTGGCCAAAAAGTCGTGGATCAAACGCAACTAGGGGTTAGATGGGGTCGTCAGCTGCAAAAAATTGATCTACGGTAGGTCCTTAAGATCAACCCCTGCAGATTTATAATTTATCTTGTGTTTTTATGAGAAAATTGACTTTTTTTTACTAATTCTTATCAAAATTCGAAAAAATCTACATCCTGTATCTTTTTATCATTTTCACTAGATTGGTACTGATGATTCCTTGCATTAGACATGCTATTTATGGTTGTTTATTGGGTGTGTTGAAGATAATATTAAGTTTTACGAAATTTGTTTTTCTCAAAACATAACTTTTTATTTACTTCGGACCCCACTGTGAAAAAAAAATACTCTACCGAAAAGTGACCCTGTATTACAAGTTTTGGCGCATTTAATAGGGATTCTGAAAAGGTATTACACATGGCTATGCGTAGCTTTGATATCTTTCGAGGACGATCATTCGTAGCAAGGCCAAAGTGAACCCAACCATAAAACTCGGTTAGGACTATTTAAAAATAAACTGGAACTAATACAATTAATGACAAAAACTCTCTGCCTCTCTTTTACACTAACCATTTCATCCTTTGTCAATAAAAGGCCAGTTTGCCCGTCACTTCAGGTAGCGATATCTTTTCTAGGAAACAAAAGGCCGGGCCAGTCGGGGCGGTGGCGGGGGATGCGCGTGATCATCTTTCTTTAGAATGTTTAGTGTGCTTTAGTGACTCGCTTCCTGCCTGTGACTACGCACGTGTTCTGTTTCTCGGTTTTACGACGACTTGTGATCAGTTTCTTTCCTTTGACCTACGCTTTGTTTTTCGGACTTGTGATCAGTTTCTTTCCTTTGACCTACGCTTTGTTTTTCGGACTTGTGATAGATTGCCTACCTGTGACCAGTGCTGTGTGAATCTGACGGATTGGCTACAAAAGTGGACAGATGGCTGCTGCGAGGAGAGAATACACCCAACGGGAGTATGCAGAAATGCATTACCTGTATGGCTTTTGCGACGGTAATGCCCGGGCTGCTGCCAGGGAATATCGTCAACGCTACCCTAACCGTGATCGTTTTCCGGACTACAGGGTCTTTATGCGCGTACATAATTCGTACATGGAGGGAGTCTTACCCGGTCAGCATGCTCCGAGATCAGGCAGACCAGTGGTGCGATTTGAAAATGAAGATGAAGTGCTGAGAGAATTAAGATTGGATCCTGGTATAAGTCAACGCCAAATATCCCGTAATCTCGGGATTCCAAGATCGACGGTGCAACATATCATTAAAAGAAACCAATATCACGCCTACCACGTGCAAAGGGTGCAAGCTTTGCTGCCCGGTGACTATGAACCTAGAGTGAGGTTTTGCAGAGAGATGCTAAGATACCACAGAGAGGATTCGCAGTTCTTCGAAAAGGTATTATGGACGGATGAGTCAAGTTTTAGAAGAATGGGAGTATTCAATATCCACAACCTACATTTTTACTCCAGAGTGAACCCCCATATCATAAGAAATGATCGATTCCAGCATCTGTTTGGTGTAAACATGTGGGCTGGTATAATTGGCCAACAGTTGGTGCTCCATGAAATGCCAGCAAGGCTGAATGGTGCTCTGTATTTAAATTTTTTACAAAATAATTTAAACCAAATTCTTAACGAAGCTGAGGTTCCAGAAGCAAGAATAGCAGAAATGTGGCTGCAACACGACGGCGCCCCGCCTCACTACGCTCGAGCAGTGAGAGATCATTTGAACGAGCGCTTCCCCAATCGGTGGATTGGTCGAGGCGGACCTATTGCGTGGCCACCCCGGTCACCCGATTTAAATCCATTAGATTTTTTTCTTTGGGGCTACTTTAAAGAAATAGTCTATCAAGGAGAGAACAATAGCGAACAAGAACTACGACAAAAGCTCGAATTTGCTAGGGTACAAGTTATCAACAACAGAGGTGCATTCCGTAGGTTACGTAGGAATTTCATTAGACGGTGCAGATTATGTATTATGGTCAGAGGCAGGAATTTTGAGCATTTATTGTAAAATGTTTTGTTTTATTAAAACAATTATTTCACAATCGTTGTTTTGTTTTTTCGTCCTAGAAAGATATTAAAGGCACTCATGGTCATGTGTAATACCTTTTCAGAATCCCTATTAAATGCGCCAAAACTTGTAATACAGGGTCACTTTTCGGTAGAGTATTTTTTTTTCACAGTGGGGTCCGAAGTAAATAAAAAGTTATGATTTGAGAAAAACAAATTTCGTAAAACTTAATATTATCGTCAACACACCCAATAAACAACCATAAACAGCATGTCTAACGCAAGGACTCATCAGTACCAATCTAGTGAAAATGATAAAAAGATACAGGATGTAGATTTTTTCGAATTTTGATAAGAATTAGTAAAAAAAAGACAATTTTCTCATAAAAACACAAGATAAATTATAAATCTGCAGGGGTTGACCTTAAGGACCTCCCGTAGATATTTTTTTTGCAGCTGACGACCCCATCTAACCCCTAGTTGTGTTTGATCCACGACTTTTTGGCCACCCTGTATAACTCTCTATAATGGTGCAAAATCACGAGGACACATTATTTACCCAGCCTATTATAAAGTGCAATCAACGAAAAAAAATGCTATCCCGATGACGAAGTTCTAGTAACAGAAAGAGAAGCAACAGTCTCTCTCCTCAGCCTGATTATGCACTCGTTTCGTCGACTCGTTGAATCATTAGATGAAAGTATTAACGAGTACTGCAACCAAAAACAAATCGATACAATTTATTGCGTTTTTCAGGGTTCTTGGGGGTTTGATGGCAGTACGGGACAATCGATGTATAAGCAAAGTTTTTCAGATGGTGAAAATGACGAACATAGTATATTTACAACAACTTATATACCTTTAAGAATAAAAACTAACGACGGTTTCGTACTGTGGTCAAACCCAAACCCTCAATCTTACAGGTTTTGTCGCCCAATCAAGATTCAATATCGATCTGAATCTAAAGAATTGACTTTGCAAGAAAAAAATCGGGTTGAGGAGGAAATTAAAGATCTCACATCTATTTATGCCGAAACTAGCGCCGGGAATAGTGTCATTGGAGATCCCAAATTATATTTGACCTTAATTGACGGCAAGGTATTTAACGCGATTACGGATACTAAATCTCAATTACGATGCGCGTGTTGCGGTGCCACATGTACAGAATTTAATAAACTGGATAAGATTTCGGGGAGGCCAGTTAATTCGGAAGCGCTAAAATATGGTCTCAGCCCGTTGCACGCATGGATTAGAATTTTTGAGTTTCTTCTTCATTTAGGATACAAAAATGACCCAGCAGTGCGAAAATGGAGAGTCTCAAAAAAATCGACTGAGGCCAAGATTGTTGAGGAGCGGAAAACAAGAATCCAAGCTGAAATTTATGCTAAAATGTCTTTGGCAGTCGATGTTGTACGTCCGAATTCAGGAACATCCAATGACGGAAACACAGCCCGCACTGCTCTATCGGACTTACATAGAAAAACATTTGCAAACATTCTAGGCGTCGAAGAATGGCTTGTAGATGATTTACATGTTATATTAGTGGCGCTGTCAAGTAGTTTTGAAATAGATCCTGAAAAGTTTCATGAATTTTGTACGAATTTAGCTGCAAAATATGTAGAAAAATACGAGTGGTGCTACATGTCAGTTACACTTCACAAAATATTAGCTCACGGAAGTCAAATAATAAAGTCTAATCCGTTACCAATTGGTATGCTGAGTGAGCAAGCTTCAGAATCTCGTAACAAATTCTGGCGTTATGATAGAGAACACCATACAAGAAAATTAAACCGGAAGACAACTGTGCTTGACCTATTTCACCGAGCTTTAGAATCTTCAGATCCATTTCTGTCCATGATGTCACTCAGTAGTCGCCAAAAAAATAACAAGCGATTGGTTCTACCTGAAAAAGTCCTTTGGCTTTTAAAATCATCAACCGAAAATGTTCTGAATCACGAGGACTTACTTGAAGAAACCAAAGACGATGAAAATATTATTTTACCATCTGAAGAAGTTTTAATATCTTCGGATGTTGAAGAGTAAAAAAAAATGGAACGGCTCGCCGGCTCGAAAATTATCAATTTTATTTAATAAAACATCTTCCCATTTGAATTAAAAAAAAATAGGCATATGCAATTTGACAACCCTGTTTCCATAGAAATTCTATAGAAACTTTAGAAATGTAATATTTCCGAAGTCCCACTGTTAACTTATTTGCTTTTTATTTCGTATTGTTAATAACTATATTAAGCATGCTCAAACTTAAAATCAGACACGGAATCGATAGGAATACGGAGAAAATCGCAACTTAGTGAAAATCGAAAAAAAAACGATTTCTCTTTGTACGTCGTAGATGCAATGCCCTAACTTTGTATGAAGTTAGATATTGTATTGTTACTGTGATAAAACAATGATTTATGTAAATCATATTATTATTTTGAAATGTACACATAAAAACAGTTTTTTGCTGACGTCAGCATAACTTTAAATAACTTAAAAACTAAACATAAAAAAAACATGGTTTCTTCCCAGAAGTTTTAGTTGTTCGCTGGAGCTATAAGATAAAGGGATAAAATACAGGTGACCGCAATTGAAGCAAAATTTCACAGTGTGCATTATAAAGACTCACACTGTATTTGCACACAAATGTACACATCAGGCGTAAACGCCGTTTTTACGATTGTTGAAGTATTCAAGCTGTATTTGAAAAATCAGTTTTGAATGTTTTTAACTATTTATTTTAATGTTATTGATGCTATACAGGGTTACTGGTAACTCGACGTATTCCTTGCAGGACGTCATAGTAGAGCTAAAATGCAACAAATTAAGCCACCAAATGTTCTACCGAAATTCAGTAGTTTTTGAGTTAGTTCGATTTTTAGAGTTTTTATGAATAATCCCAGATTAAATCATTTGAAACCAATTTAAAAATTATTTACGGCGCGACAGTACAGAAATTTTAAGTTATTATCGTAGTTGATGCCGTAGCAGATCTTTGTTAATAATTAAAAGTTCAAAAATGCCTTAAACCTTGGCAAATATCACTAATCAAACATTTTTTTTTTTGTAATTTTTGTTATTACTCCATACAAATTGTTGTCTAGTGCAAAAATAAAATACTACGCCTGATGTACAAATTACTAGGAAAATATCCTTGTCTTATCAGCTATTCAGAAAGGTGATTGTCAATACTTTTGCATGTATGACAGGGTAGAGAAGAGTTTTATGGGGAGCAGGTAAAATTGTGAGACAATCAACATTTTGTTTGTTATTCGTAGAATTCGTAGTTTTACCTGAGCTTGAACTCCAAACACACGGTAAGCTTTGTGATTGGTTACTATTGTTCTCTCGGCATGACTCGGGGTGCGATTTTCTGGTCGTCAGCGTTAGTCAGTCTCAACTCTACGTCGCGCAAGCTCGTGTTTTGTTATCTGGCTATCCCTATCGCGTATCTTGCTCTCGTGCTGTGCTGTGCCTTCATAAGTGCTGACTATGGCTGCATATTCTAATCCTGAATACGCTGACATAATTTACTGTTACGGACTTTGTGACGGTAACGCTGCTGAAGCGCGGAGAGAATATGGACTTCGCTTTCCCAACCGCCGACTCCCACACGTTAGTGTCTTCGGATCGACTTATCGGCGAATATCTGAAACTGGCAGCGTCCAAAGAACCAGGCAAATTGACACTGGTCGTTCCCGGAGATACACGGCTGACGACGAAGAGCTGATTCTTCAACGTTTTATTGACGACCCCAACATATCGACAAACATCGTAGCGCGTGAGCTTGGTATGTCACAGTGGAAAGTCTGGTCTGTAGTTCACTTGTCAGGCCGACATCCATATCACTACCAACCAGTCCAGTCATTAGAAGAGGGAGATCCGCCGAGACGGCTTGAATTTTGTCGTTTTATGCTGAGTGCCGACGCCGAAGAAGAAAACTTTTTAAAAAACATTCTGTGGACCGATGAGTCATGTTTTGACCGTGATGGTATCACAAACTACCACAACTTACATTACTGGGCACCGAAAGCAGAAGCAAACCCTAAAAAACTGAAACCAACCGCATCCCAGCGTAGGTTCTCGCTTAATGTTTGGATGGGTATTATCGACGACAAATTGATCGGCCCACATTTTTTACCCCGAACACTAAATGGGGAACTTTATGAAGATTTCCTTAGAAATCATTTAACACCACTGCTCGCGGATGTACCGGAAGAAAGAAGAGCAAACATGATTTATCAACATGACGGATGTCCAGCCCACTTCCGAATCACAATTCGACAATTGCTGGATGAAAACTATCCAAACCGATGGATAGGGCGCGGTGGGCCGATTCCGTGGCCTGCGCGAAGCCCTGATCTGACGCCCCTAGACTTTTACGTCTGGGGTCATATGAAAGACCTAGTTTATGTGACCCCAGTAAATTCAATTGAAGAACTAAGGGAGAGAATAACAGATGCGGCGGACCAGATGAGGGCAACAATCACATCAAGAATCACAAAAACTGAAATGAGGAAGCGAATAAGAACATGTATTCGAAACCGAGGGCAGCACATCGAACAAGACGTGTGAAATGTATGTCATAAAAGTTATTAAATTGAAATTTATTAAAAATAATAATAACATTCACGAAATTGTTTTATTTGATTTTCCGAATAATCACCTTTTTGTGAGACGCACGTCTTCCTGTACTAAATCAAAAACGATTTTCATAATGTAGTCCATGACTTTGTATTAACATTCATACCTTTTTGGATAGCTGATAAGATAAGGATATTTTCCTAGTAATTTGTACATCAGGCGTAGTATTTTATTTTTGCACTAGACAACAATTTGTATGGAGTAATAACAAAAATTACAAAAAAAAAAATGTTTGATTAGTGATATTTGCCAAGGTTTAAGGCATTTTTGAACTTTTAATTATTAACAAAGATCTGCTACGGCATCAACTACGATAATAACTTAAAATTTCTGTACTGTCGCGCCGTAAATAATTTTTAAATTGGTTTCAAATGATTTAATCTGGGATTATTCATAAAAACTCTAAAAATCGAACTAACTCAAAAACTACTGAATTTCGGTAGAACATTTGGTGGCTTAATTTGTTGCATTTTAACCCTACTATGACGTCCTGCAAGGAATACGTCGAGTTACCAGTAACCCTGTATATTAAGATAAGACTTTTTTACTACATTTTCAGATAAAATAACACCGATATGTTTTCACCGGACGCCTTGAAAGTCCTACATGAAGGAGATCTTTCCGATTTGGAGCTATCGTCTGATGACGAAGAACCGTTGGGATTTACATCTGAAAGGGAGTTGCGGTCTGTTCGAGTTGGTGCAGATGTCATCAATCAAAACCAACGAGAGGTATTTCCACCCGACACTGACGATTATGAAGGGCCCAGCTCATCGTGGATTGGAACGAATGATCCAGAAGTTACTTACACCTGCGATGAAGTGGTTCCCGAAGTACCACCGACAACAGAAATGGGGACTCCATTTCTGTTGTCGGTGGTACTTCGGGAAAATATACTTCAGAATATTACGCCTAAACTGAACATTAGGTGTTGACACAGGGGGTTATTCCCAGTTGTCGCCACTGGTGACGCCACCACTGGCGACAAATGGGAATATTTTTCAAAAAAAATCCCAGTTGTCACCAGTGGTGGCGCCACCAGTGGCGACAACTGGGAATGGCCATTCTTCTAGTTCCCAGTTGTCACCAGTGGCGACAGATGGGAAATATAAAGTGATACGCCTCCGGTGGGGGCGATGCTAGAGCTGAATTATAGTGATGGGGTTTCATTATTTTATTTATTTATTTATTTATTTAAACTTCATGTACAGGAGTGGTACATAGGCGTACTTAATGCCACAAGGCATTCTCTACCAGTCAACCTTTGGGCCAAATAGGACAGTAATGTGGTAGAGTACAAAAAAAAAAAAAAATGAAAAATAATGAGGATAATAACAAAATGTAAACATAATACATAAATAGGTGCATACTAATACATATATATACAGATAGAAAATAAATAAACTAATAGATATTTGAATACATACAAACAGTCTAAAATACGAGAAACCTTATAATAATTGCCTACTAAGGACTAGTGACTTGGTTGTAAGCAATTCAGTCAGATTTCAAAAAGTATTTCCGAAGTTTTCTTTTGAAAGCCATCTTGCTTTCTGCTTTTTTAATGTCAGGGGGTAGCGCATTCCAGAGCTTTATCGTTGAGACAGCGTAGGAAGAAGACATAAAACCAGTACGGTGTAAGGGAATTTCAAGCAGAAGGTTCTTAGAAGCTCGAAGGTTACGACTGTGTGAACTGCCCAACACTTTGAAGTATTTTTTTAAATAATTGGGAGTACATGGATCCTTTAAAATTGTGAACAGCGTGCAAAGAGATCTGAGGGATCTTCTGAGTCGGATAGGCAGCCATTTAAGCTGAGTACGGTAAGCAGAGATGTGATCGTATTTACGAAGGCCAAAAATAAACCGAATGCAATTGTTAAGAAGACGATCCAATTTGTTTAAAAGTTCTTGGGAGAGATCAGAGTAACAAACATCAGCATAGTCGATGATGGGAAGCACAAGCGACTGGACCAAAGTTTTATTGTATCACTAACGAAGTTTTAAATAGGTATATTTTATATTTTCTTAAATAAAACTTTTACACGTTACTTGGGAAGATATATATTTTTATAAATCACAATATTTGTATTCATTGAGATTAAAACTGCACAAGTACAGTTTCCAGTACTACAACTATTACAGATCGTATAATTATTTTACTTAAAACTATATTATTAGGTTCTTACCACAAACTAAATAGTAATGAATATGTACATAATTGCAATGTATTTACAATCAGCCATAACTTCCGCGCTCCGATCCTGTCGATCAACCCCCTCCACTATGCTGTTGTCGGTTCGTAGACCAGTGACGTAACACTTACCAGTGCATTCCCAACAATGTCAGGGTCAAGTGCGTCGTGCAGTTCTGGTGAAGTTTCGTTAGTTTATATAAAAAGACGTCACGGGACTATTCTGCTTCGCGCAGGTTTCCAATATCATATAAAAAGGAAACATAAAAGTGGGTTAACTGTGTGGGAATGCATCAAACGAAAATACAAGTGTAAAGGAATTATAAAGATAAAAGTAAGTTTTCGGCTTTCATTTATTATTATTATTTATATGAAAAAACTTTTAACATAAAGCTCATGCCAACACGTTTGTGCACGCTCATGCCAACACAAAAGAGAAACAGGCGGCCATTTTGTGCACGCTCATGCCAACACAAAAGAGAAACAGGCGGCCATTTTGTGCACGTTTGTCACTTATTGTGAACGTTAATTTGTAATGAATTATTTTAATACACTTTATTTTATTTGTTTAATGTACGCTACGATTACTTATATTTTTTATTATTTTAGGATAACAATGTCCTTCATGAAACTGCACACTCATGTACACCTGACTTTTTAAAAAATGAAGTAGATGAGCGACTTTACGGCTGTAAACAACAACTAACAAAAGAAAATTACCCAGCGGTACCACAATGTTACAATGATATGGTCAGGTCCTTTCAAACTTCAGGATTGGACTTAGTATGCAAAGTACCGAGCTTTGAAAGTATTAAATCATCTCTATATAGATTCAGAAATGCAGCAGCCGGAGTAACACACCTTAAATCTAAACAAGGAATCAATGTTCAAATTCCTCCGGAATTTAATAATTTTGTATTGGCTGATTATTCTGATGGTGACAACCGTATTATAGTTTTTTGCACCAAAGAGGCAAAAAAGGTTATGAATGAAGTACATGATTTTTATAGCGATGGAACCTTTAAAAGCTGCCAATCGCCCTTTATTCAACTTTATAGCATTCACGGAGATTTGGGAAGTACTGTGAACCACACGAACATAGTGCCGCTTGTCTACGCACTTATGAGTGACAAGAAGATGGAATCATACATCATTTTATTTTCCATGATTAAATCCCAAATACCTGACTGGGATCCAAAGAAATATAAAACTGATTATGAAAGAGCTGCAATGAAAGCTTTAACGACTGTGTTTCCGTCTGTAATACTGTAACTGTAATATCTGGATGCTATTATCATTTTAATCATTCCATTTGGGAGAAGGGTCGTAAGCTCGGGATAACTAAATCTAATGATGAAAACAAGATAAGAGAAGTGGCATTAAGCGCCGTATTGCCACTATTGCCGCCGAATGAAATTTTAAATGGCTGGAAATATATTACTCGCAAGAATACACAAGAAGATGACATTAAAAAAAGAGCATATATGAAAAAGCAGTGGATGATAGACGAGTTCATTAAAGTATGGTGTGTATACGGTGAACAGCATCGAACAACAAACGCTTTAGAATCATGGCATCATAAATTAAACCATACAATTGGAAAAAAAAATCCTAACATTATACATTTTTTAAAAACCTTGGTCAAGGATTCGGCATATTATAGAGTTTCTAATAATATGATTAAAAATAAAAAGAAAATAAGAAAGAAGAAATATGTACTCAATGATGAGTTCATACAAGATATCCAAATGGAGTTAGTACATGGAAACATGACAGTGGGTCATTGTTTAGAATGTTTGAGGCGGTAGTTTTATAAAAACTGACGGCGATTGAAGAATATTAAGTATTATGTTAATATACGGGTAGGTAGTCGTTTTCTTAAAAACTACTCGGATTTTATTTATCAAAAAATACTGTTTACCACAGTAATACAGGGTGATTGGAAGATGGGTGCAAAGCTTTAAGGTGAAGATAGTATAGACAATTTAGGACCATTTAAGCCATGGTTGTCTTAGACGAAGTCTTACCAAATTTTTTTAACCAAATTTTTAAGTTTTTTTTCGGAAATTCTCAAAATTTAATGTAAACTGCATAATTATGGCCAAATTGAATGATAAATGAATTAATTTTTTATTTATTTAATTAAAGTAATGTGTAAGCAACCAAGCAAAACATGTTTTAGGCTTCTGTGTCATTAGACATTTTTTTTACAGATATTTAAAGCTCAGAAAAAATAAAAAATTTGTACAATACGTCTTTTAAACCTTATTTAAAAAAAAAACGGAGGGTGCTTTTTTTGTTCAAACCTTTTTGAAGACATGCTTGATAATCGCTCTTTCTTTTGAGGTATCATTTATGCGGATATCTTACAAATTATTGAAATTAGGACCTATAAACCAAATCGAGGGAGAAATTTTAAATTTTAGGCAGTCTAACAAAACACAAAATTTTTGCTTAAAAGAATACTTTATGTGCTCGAAATGATAACATTGTTCAATTCTAAGAATTTTTGGCACATGCAGGAACCAATTGAGGGGAACCCATTGAGGGGATTCTCTAAACAATGGCCACCGAGCGCGGTGCGACGGCATTTCCAGGTAGAACGCCCAATGAATAGCAAAAAGCGATAAAGAGTTGGTTTTTACAGCAAAATGGTCTTAGTTACTGAGGCAACAAAGTCGTTTTTCTTTAGTCAGGGTCAGTCGGTCTGTGATGAAGCCGTTACATATTTTACTTATTAGTCAAACTACTGCCCTTGTGAGTGGACGTTGTCGTGTTGATTCACAATTTACCGTGTTCAGTTGTAGCCCTTTGCGTTCCTGCACGTGTTGTTTGCGTTAGTTTTGAACTTTTTTGTTTCACCGTGTCCAGTCGTAGCCTCGCGCTCCTGCACGTGTTGATTTTTGACTTAATTGTGTTGAGTTGACGTTTAGTGCGCTCCTACGCCGTTTTTCTTAATTGTTAAGTGACTATGGCTACTTTTTCCAATCAAGAATATGCGGATATCGTATTTATGTACGGTAGAGCAGACGGCAATGGATCTTTGGCGCGACGGATGTATCAAGAGCGCTATCCGAATCGCAGGATACCGAATGTCCGAGTGTTTTACAACACGTTTCGTCGTCTTGCCCAAGATGGGTTTCACCGCGTGGAACCTGGAGTCAACCCGGGCAGACACGAAACTGCCGTCGACGAAGACATTTTAGCAGCATTTCAAGCGGATCCTACTACCAGTACTAGAGCAGTAGCTCGAAATTTAAACATTTCTCAATGGAAGGTGTGGCATACAATGCACCAAAATGATAAGTATCCGTTCCATGGCAGGAGTGTGCAAGGTCTAGTAGAGCAAGATCCTCAAAGAAGAATTCAGTTCTGCCGTTTCCTCCTCAACAGAGACATCTAAGATGCGTGGTTTCTGAAATCAATCTTGTGGACGGATGAAAGTAAATTTTCAAGGGAAGGTATTACAAACTTTCACAACATCCATGAATGGGCCGACGTAGACAACAATCCGCATTTTAAGAAGCAGGTGTCATTTCAGATGAAATTCTCTGTGAATGTATGGGCTGGAATAATTGGCAGAACATTGATTGGGCCCCACTTTTTGCCTGATCCATTGAATGGCGAAAATTATTTGCAATTTCTGCAAATTGATTTACCACTGCTGGTAGAGGAATCAGGTGTCCCGATCTTCGAAAGAGACCGAACAGTCATCTTTCAGCAAGACGGCTGTCCAGCGCATTGGACTTTAAATGTAAGGGAACACCTCAACAATTGCTTTCCTGATAGCTGGATCGGCAGGGATGGACCCATCCCTTGGCCCGCTCGCTCCCCAGATCTGACCCCGTTGGACTTTTTCGTGTGGGGCCGGGCCAAGGAACTGGTGTATAACAACAAAGAAATTAACACTAGAGAAGAATTGATACAAAGAATAAATTCAGCGTTTGAGACAATGAAGCAGGAGATGATGGTGAAAATAACGACTACAGAAGTTAGAAGACGGGGCCGTGCTTGTATTAGGAATCACGGCCGTCATTTTGAACATGAAAAATAAATAATTTTAATACAAATGTTGTTTTAATTAGTCTGCCTAAAATAAAAAAAATTCTCCCTCAAATTGGTTTGTAGGCCCTAATTTCAATAATTTGTAAGATATCCGCATAAATGATACCTCAAAAGAAAGAGCGATTATCAAGCATGTCTTCAAAAAGGTTTGAACAAAAAAAGCACCCTCCGTTTTTTTTTTTAATAAGGTTTAAAAGACGTATTGTACAATTTTTTTATTTTTTCTGATCTTTAAATGTCTGTAAAAAAAATGTCTAATGACACAGAAGCCTAAAACATGTTTTGCTTGATTGCTTACACATTACTTTAATTAAATAAATAAAAAATGAATTCATTTATCATTCAATTTGGCCATAATTATGCAGTTTACATTAAATTTTGAGAATTTCCGAAAAAAAACTTAAAAATTTGGTTAAAAATATTTGGTAAGACTTCGTCTAAGACAACCATGGCTTAAATGGTTCTAAATTGTCTGTACTATCTTCGCCTTAAAGCTTTGCACCCATCTTCCAATCACCCTGTATATTTGTATAAGAGTATAATATTAAGTAATTCCTATTTAAATACATCTAGCTAAATCGAAAGAGTAAAGTCAATTATTGTAAATAGTATGTTGATCTGTGATAAAAAAAGTAGAAGTATAAATTATTGTAAATAATGCATTGATTAATCTGTGATAGACATCGCAGTAAATTAATGAGTAACATAATACCTGTAGATTTAGAAAATTATGAACGTCAATTATTGTGGTTAAGTGAGGTTAAATATTTATCTGGTCCTAGAGAAATTAAAAATGGCGTTCCGCAAGGCAGCGTTCTAGGGCCATTATTATTTTTACTATATATAAATGATCTACCCCGCCACATTCCATACCCTTGTGTGTTATTTGCTGATGACAGTACGGTCCTAATAGACTGTCTCAACAATGAACTATATGAAGATGAAATAAATAATTCTCTTAACTTAATAATTAATTGGCTAAACAATAACAACCTGATCATAAATCTTACCAAAACAAACATAATGCATTTCTATCAAAAAATTCTTCCATTAAACTTAAACATTAGTTATAAGGGACTATTGACAGCGTTAACGTAGCAAAATTCTTGGGCATAATGGTAGACAGTAATTTAACTTGGAAACCACAAGCTGAAGAAATTTGCAAAAAATTAAGCACGTCTGCATATGCTCTTTACAATCTGTCCAAAAAAGTGAACATTGATACATTAATGGTTGCATATCATGGATTAGTGGTTTCCATTCTAAGGTTTGGTGTAGTATTTTGGGGCAATTGTTCCGAAAGGGAGACTATATTTAAAGCCCAAAAACGTTGCATAAGAGCCATTTTTAATCTTAAGGTTACAGATAGTTGCATTCCTATTTTCAAGACACACAACATTCTAACTTTTCCTAGTATTTACATTTTAGAAGTAGCCATATTCGTTAAATCTAACATGCATCTATTTCCTACATTCAATGATACGAGGATGCGAACCACTGCCTTGAGATCAAAATATCAAAATGTATTGTATACAGGTGGATATAACACGGCATTGCTTAAAAAAAACATTATTGGTATGGCACCTATTATATATAACAAATTGCCAAATAGTATAAAGAATCAGCCCTTAAGGAAATTTAAGAAACTTCTGTCGTCTTTGTTGACCAACAGATGTTACTATTCTGTTACAGACTTTTTAAATGATGTATTGTAATATATGTATAATGTCATTAATTGTTTATGTAATAAGTTTTCAAACGTAACTGGTTTTTAATGTAAGTTTTCTAAAATTAGCTGTAAGTTTTACCCTAAAATTTTTGTATGCCAACAGGCAGAATGTACTGGGAACGTATTATAGAAATTAACACCAATATTGTAACACCTGCATTCTATACAAATAAATAAATTATTATTATTATTATTATTTCGTTTATTCAATCTAGTTTCTTATTAAATACATTTTTAAATATTTAAATATAAAAAAAAAAACATTTAAAAATATAAAAAATAGTAGCCCACCGGTATCGGGAACAGGGTCCAAGCTACCGGCGGTCAGGGCTCCAGGGAGAGGAATCGCCTAACAATGCGAGCCGTGTCCAGAAGCACTGCTTTCTGAATCAAACGCTTGATCCAGCCGCCCAACGAGAGCCTCTTCAGGTATTGGTCGAGGCTCTTTGCTATTAAGCCATTGGCAGACACGACTATCGGCACAATGATTGCTGAGTCCACTTCCCACATGTCGACAACCTCGCGAGCCAAGTCAATATACTTGATTTTCTTATCTTGTTCGGCTTTCACGAGGTTCCCGTCATGTGGGACCGTTATGTCAACAAGCATTGCGCGCCTCTCGGTTCGATCCATCACCACTATATCGGGCTTATTAGCCATGATAGTCCTATCAGTGATGATGGATCGATCCCAATACAATGTGATATGACCATTTTCGAGAACTGGGTCGGGCACATACCTATAGTACGGCACTTCCGAATCCACGAGGTTGTATTTCAGCGCAAGTTGCTGATGGATAATCCTGGCGACAAGGTTGTGTCTATGCAAGTACTCTTCGTTAGCTAAGCGAGAACACCCAGAGATAATGTGTCGGATTGATTCTCCTGGACGGTGGCATGCCCGACAGATGTCAACCGTGCCATCTTTCACAATAAATCTCCGGTAGTTTCTCGTCATAATAACTTCATCCATAATTGCACAGACAAAACCTTCGGTTTCCCCAAAGAGGTCACCGAAACGTAGCCAGGACACGGACGCTAACTGGTCTACATCAGGCCCATGAAGGGCCCGGAAAAAGCGTCCGTGTAGCTCTTTGCTCTGCCATACCTCCTTGCGATCGTTAGTGTCAAGCACTACAGGTTTGCGCCAGTTCTCTTTCGCCAAGGAGAGCGGTGTGAGGCCCTTGTCTACCGTGACCACATCTCGATGCATTCCCACTTCGGTTTTTAGGAAATATTCCCTGAGACTGTATATCTCGCGATTGTGGAGAGTTTTGGCGTTTAAAAAGCCTCGACCTCCACATTTTCGCGGGATATACAGTCTCATAACCGACGATCGTGGGTGATGCATTCGATATGCGGTCAGCATTGTGCGGACCCTCCTATCCAGGGTGTCAAGCTCTGTTTGAGTCCATTTGAGTATGCCGAAGGAGTACATCAAGACTGGCATGACCCAACCGTTGAAGGCGCGCACCTTGTTTCCGCCCGATAAAAGACTATTAAATACTTTTTTCAGGCGGCCAAAGAAACGCTCCCTCAACGATTGTTTCACATCAGCAGTGTTAATGCCTAACGCCTCCAACATACCCAAATACTTATAGGTTTCGATTGGAGAGAGGGCTCTAATGTTTATGGAATCCGAGAGTTGGGTTCCCACGGATTCCACAATCTCCCCCTTCTTTACATGCATGATCGCACATTTGTCCACACCGAAATCCATCCTGATGGCGCTACTAAAGGTTTCAGTTACCTTTAGTAGCTCCATCAGTCGTAAATTGTTGGGGGCAAAGAGCTTTAGGTCATCCATGTAAAGAAGGTGGGATATAACCTGACCACCTCTCTTCAATCGATAGCCTAGACCTGAATTCTCCAGCAGTGTGCTTAGAGGATTCAAGGCTAGGCAGAACCAAAGTGGACTCAAACTGTCACCCTGGAATATGCCTCGCTCAATCCTAATCGGCTTGCTGTTCCCCTGGATCTGTCGACATCCTGGATAGCGAAGAACCGTCCTCCACTGCCCCATACACGTTTTCAGGAAGGTGCGTAGAGTTGTATCAACTTTATACAATTCCAGCACCCTCGTGAGCCATGTATGCGGCACGGAGTCATAGGCCTTCTTATAGTCTATCCAACATGTCGACAAATCCCTTCGGGAACGGCGTACCTGTTGGCTAATGGTCATATCAATGAGGAGCAGCTCCTTAGTACCACGGGACCCGTTCCTACATCCATTCTGAGAGGCAGACATGACAGAGTTGGTGTCTATATGTTGATTAATTTTAGCTCTCAGAATGGATGTAAGAACCTTATAGACCGTCGGTAAACAAGTTATTGGTCTATAGTTTTTGGGTTCCGCAGTACTACCTGATTTGTGGAGCAGGTGGGTTATTCCTGTCGTTAGAAACTGGGGCAACGACCCTGTCTCTAAGGCTGACTGGAATCGAGATGCCAAACAAGCGTGGGACCTTTGCAGCCATTTTATCCAAAAATTGTGCAGTCCGTCCGGCCCTGGAGATTTCCAATTGGGTAACGGACGAACTGCACGGGCCACATCTTGGGGGCTGATGATAATTGCCCCCATTTCTGGTATTGGATCACACGCTTGCTCGACCTCCCGAGTCCAATCACCTTCAGTGTGACTGACAGGCACCGACCAGATGTTGCGCCAGAACGAACACATGGCGTCGTCATCCGGTAGGTGCGTATCAGTCACACTTTGCTCTGGTTGCTCCCAAGCCCTATAAACCCACCTTTCATTGCTCTGGAATGTGCGATTCTGAGTATACCGCTCCACTCGCCGTTTATACCTACGAATACGGCTTGCCCATGCATACACCTTCTGCTTCAGGAGGTCGATGCGCTCTGTGACACGGGACATGTAGTCTTGGGGACTGACATTAGTTCCCGAAAATGCCCGTCTCACAAAGCGCATCACTCTTGGGCGAGTGTTACCTTCTCTGAAGCAGATTAGTTTGCCGATTACCGCTCTGGCCTCACCGATACGACGCTCAATCCTGCACTGCCAAGCCGCTACAGCTGGCTTTGGTCGCGTAGTTCTGTCATTAAAGAATTTGACGTGAGCTACACGACATGCCGCTACGGCCGCGCAGTACAAGATTGAATGGGCATCAGCAAGGTCTTCACAGTCGTCAAAGTAGTTTGACAACTGCGAATCCAGAGCAGCCACCAGCGCCCTATTTTTATTAT
The DNA here is from genome assembly GCA_921972225.1 of Euplexia lucipara. Classification (NCBI taxonomy): domain Eukaryota; kingdom Metazoa; phylum Arthropoda; class Insecta; order Lepidoptera; family Noctuidae; genus Euplexia; species Euplexia lucipara. Next base: position 3,421,961 of record OV179164.1, on the reverse strand, counting down.
GCATGGGCAAACGAGGTAAGCGTGGTCTAAGGTCGGGCTGCATGAAGCGATATTCCCGAAGCGCACCTTCCAAAGCGCTCCTCAATTCCTCATTGCATTGCGTACTTACATTTGTAACCCTGTCATCACATCCTTCGTCAACATAATTGGATGATAAAATGGACTGTGGTGGTACCACAGTCTGTGTCGGAGGAGCAATGACACGGTTACCCTGCATTTCCGTGCGGAGGCGATCAAGCGCAACGTCATCCAACATACGATTACGTTGTATGACCCGCACCTGATCCGACAGTCGTTGTGCCGATACGTTGACAGCTGGTTCAAGCACCCGAAACAGAGCGTGCATCCGGGCACGGTACGCGGTCAGGTTACTTCCTCCCTCTGTAGCCCCATAGTATGAGCGCATGACATTTTCATTAATGGATTGCGTCCATCTCATGCGCTGCACACTTCCGCCGGGAGCTGGGACCCTATCAGAGGCCGGTGGGCCTCGAGGTCCTAAACCGTCCGGCGGCCGGTGTCCTCTCCGTCGACGTGTAGGTGGCGGCGACGTCGGCGGGGAAAAATACTCGTCGCTGGAGCTCGACGCGGCTGCAACCGCCGGTGACACAGATGATCCGGTGTCCGGCGGCGGCGAGGCGGAGCTAAGCGACGAGTCCGGGGTTGGTAGGCGTGCACGTCGTGTAGCAGCTCTGGTTATCATTTTAGATCACATAATTTTTTTGTAAATTTGCTGTAATATGTGACATGTGTCACCTGTCCTTCTCGTTTTTCTATTTTCTTTCATCTTGATTACGTTGTAAATTGCGGAGTTTTATTATATATAAAAATAAAATATAATAAAAATTATAATAAATTTTTATTTTTATTATTTTTTTTATTTTTTTTCTTTTTTTTTTTTTTTTTTTTTATTATTATTATTATTAATATATACAAGTCTGTTTTATAAAAATAACCTAAGAATATAAATAGACATAATGCCATACGTTGATTAATCTGTGATAAGAACCTAATAATATAGTTTTAAGTAAAATAATTATACGATCTGTAATAGTTGTAGTACTGGAAACTGTACTTGTGCAGTTTTAATCTCAATGAATACAAATATTGTGATTTATAAAAATATATATCTTCCCAAGTAACGTGTAAAAGTTTTATTTAAGAAAATATAAAATATACCTATTTAAAACTTCGTTAGTGATACAATAATGAAACCCCATCACTATAATTCAGCTCTAGCATCGCCCCCACCGGAGGCGTATCACTTTATATTTCCAATCTGTCGCCACTGGTGACAACTGGGAACTAGAAGAATGGCCATTCCCAGTTGTCGCCACTGGTGGCGCCACCACTGGTGACAACTGGGATTTTTTTTGAAAAATATTCCCATTTGTCGCCAGTGGTGGCGTCACCAGTGGCGACAACTGGGAATAACCCGACACAGGGAACTCCTAGAAACTACATCAGATTGGCTACCACCAATGTCAGTTGACCCTACAGTTGAAGCATTATTAGTTTCGGTACGTGCCAAAACAATTATTTGAAATCATGGCTGAAATGACCAACTTATACGCAATACATTCAAATAAACTCAGGTTCAAACCTACTACTGCACAAGAATTAGAAATTTTATTTGAGTTACATTTAGCTACTGGTATATTTAGCTACCCGTGCTTGAAAATGTACTGGGAAACCGGCAACAGCATTCCCTTGTTCTCAGAGAATATGGCACGGGATCGCTTTTTTGAACTTCAACCTCGTCCATGGGGGCTCAAGATATTTTTGTTTTGTGGTAAACATGGGCAAGCCTATGATTTTATACTTTATCAAAGCTCTAGTCCAGAACTTGATAATAATTTGACAAAAAAAATTGGATATGGTGCAGCTATTGTCCTCCATCTCACAAAGAGAATTGGAGAAAGCAAGGGCCACGAGCTGTACTTTGACAACTACTTTTCGTCATATCATTTATTGCAAATTATGAAACGAAAAGGCATTATGGCTGCATGCACAGCTCGTATCAATAGATTCGCCAACCCATCGCTACTAAGCGATAAAGAAATGAATAAAAAGCCTCGAGGATTTTCTCAAGAAGTAAGTAGTTATGACGAAGATGTATCTGTGGTCAAGTGGCTGGATAATAAGATTACCCATCTTGCTTCTAATTTTGTAGGTATTGGTGAAAAAGACTTAGTCAAGAGGTGGTGTAAAAAAGAGAAGAGATTTATAGACGTCGAACGTCCCGAAGTTGTCAGGAAATACAATCACGCATTGGGAGGAGTTGATCTATTAGATCAACTCATGAGCTATTTAATTATAGGACTTTCATAAAGTAAAAAAAATGGACCCTTCGCATATTTCATGCTTCTGATTTAGCTGTAGTGCAGGCATACCGAGAGTACCAAATTGACAATGAGTTGCTAGGCATACCAAAGAATAAACAACTCAATTTGCTTCACTTTCGTCGTCAGCTGGCTGAAAGTCTGGTGTTGAGGAATAAAATTACCATCGGTAAAAGAGGACGGCCCAGTGGCAGTAGCCCAATACCGCAAATTATTCAAAGAAGACCAGGAGAGGTTCGCCCTGTAGCGGATATAGATAAGAGACGGTGTTGGGCATTTCCCTGCACATGATGAGGGACTTGGGACACAGTGCAAAATGGTGGGATGCAAGGGAAGAACCCAGATTAAATGTATAAAATGCAAAGTTCACCTTTGCCTTACCAAAGACAAAAACTGTTTCTTAGCATTTCATACGTAAAATGAAACATGCTGATTGAATGGGGCGAATGACTGATTTACCTATGTGCCAATTATTTACCTATCCCAAAGAAGAAATCTATTTTTAGTTAATTATTATAAGGATTGTAAGCTAGTTTTGTTAATTTTATAAAAATAATTAATATTTCCTAATAAAAACATTTATAAATTAAACATTTTACATATAGTTTCAGTGAAACATCTACACTAGCCTTGTCATTACGTACGGCGGATGTGCACATTTGTACACTAAAAGAAAAACTATTTTTTCTGAAAAGTTGACAGCTAGGATTTTTTTCATTATTTTTAACTTTGTCTTTTTACACTAGTCTAGCTCTGTAGCTAGACTAGTGTAAAAAGACCTTTTAGATTCATTGGACAGAAAAAAATAATTCAGGTCTGAAAGGGTTAAGAAACACAGAGTATCAAAAAAACATATGTAGATAAATCTGACTTAGTGTCTAAAAACCGACAAATTGAATTTCTGCCCGCTTCTAAAAATAATACAAACACGTTAAAAGTTGAAGGAACATTGTCTCTGTTCATTGTAGAACACACATCGCTACAGCAAATAGATCACTTAACTGAAGCTTTAAAAAATCTATTACTGTTTCAAAGAGTGTTATGGACATGAAAATGCACAGAACGAAATGCAGTTCAGTAATAAATAATGCTCCTCACTTCAAACAGATGCTATTGGATGATATTGGATCACAAAAGTATAGTGCACTATTAGAGGAATCCACCTGTGTGTATCAAAATTATTGGGCATAGTAATTAGATATTTTAGTTGCACGCAAAATAAAGTTGTATCTGCATTTCTAGCATTAGAACCACAGAGTAGCGCGGATGCTCGTGGAATTGTTACTGCCTTGGCAAACTGTTTACAGGCACATGGTATTCTAATAAAAAACTTAATTGGAATTGGAGTGGATAATGCCTCTGTCATGACTGGAGTCAATAATGGCGTACATAATATTTTAAAAACGGAATTTGGCGTACCTAATTTAATTCTGGTCAGATATGTTTGCCACTCATTGCAATTGGCGGTGTCACATGCATCAGAGAAAACGTTACCGCGAAATATAGAGTTCCTCATTAGAGAAACCTATAATTGGTTCTCACATTCACCTAAACGCTGTGATGAGTACAAAGATATACAGGGTGTTTGGTGCATCGTGTGCCAAATTGAAATGGTCGACTGGGGGGGTCACCTTCTATCCTTTCAGACCCCTAAACACTTCTCATGCCCTGTGGCTTTTTTTCATCGACTTTTTATTTTTTTATAAAAAAAAACCCAAATTTGCATTCAATTACAAAAAAATAAAAAAATAGCGGGTGATTCATTTGGAGTTACTTTTTTGTCTATGCATTTATTGACAGATAAAGCGTCAGTCATGACAACCTAACCTAATATTTTCATTCACTATAGTTTGACATTTCATCATGGAAAGACTAAGCATGGCACAACGCCTACAAATTATTCAACTCGTATTATTATCGTTCTACGAGGAATGTGTTTCGTGCACTTCGAGCAACATAATTATGGTCCACATAATCGCCCTACCGAACGCACTATTCGCTATACCATCGAAAAGTTTAAAAGGGAATTTTCATTATTAGACAATACACGACCAAATAGACCACATCCAGCTCGCACTGAAGAAAACATTACGGCGGTAGCTGAGAGTGTACGCAATGATCGCGAAGAATCGATTCGGCATTCGATATTCATTTCGTATATGGTTTTTGCAATGGCAATGCCAGTGCAGCAGTGCGCGAGTACCGTAGAAGGTTTCCAAACCGACCCACACCGAGTTATCATACGTTTATTGATATTCACGCAAGATTGGCAAATTATGGTATAAGAAGACCAGCTCCAGAACGTGTGCGCGATCTACCAGTGGCAGCGGAAGAGGACGTGTTAGATCTCATACACAGAGATCCTAGATTAAGTTTGAGACGCCTTTCAAGGATGACGGGCCTGGGGTACTGGACTATTTCAAAAATATTACACCGAGAAGGATTACATCCTTTCCACTTCCGGAGAGCACAGGAAATGACAGGCCAAGATAATTACGCGCGGTGTGTTTTTTCCTCTTGGATAAATCGCAGAGTGCGTCGCAATCCCGATTTCCTTGCTAAGATTAAGTGGACAGACGAAGCAAAATTCACAAGGCGAGGAATTACAAATTTTAAAAATCAACATTTATGAATGGCTGAAAATCCTCATGCTGTACGAACATCGACATTCCAACACGAGTTTTCAATAAATGTATGGGCTGCCATGATTGGACGATATTTTAATAGGGCCCATTGAATTGCCAGAGAGATTAAATGGGCCTAGATTTCTGCATTTTCTGCAAAATGAATTTAACGAAGAACTCATGAGTTTGCCACTAAGCTATCGGCGCCACATGTGGCTACAATAAGACGGTGCTCCTGCTCATTTTGCCTTGAGTGTTCGCCAATATCTAAACAAAGTCTTCCCGAGATGGATTGGACGCGGCGGAACAGTTGCTTGGCCTCCACGTTCGCCCGATTTGACGCCTTGTTACTATCATCTTTGGGGATGGTTGAAGCAAAAAGTTTATTTCGTCGAGGTAAACACGAGAGAAGAGCTCCGGGAAAGAATTAGGATCGCCGCCGACGAACTTCGATCTGATCCCGCGGTATTAAGACGAACCACGCGACAAATGGCTATAAGAGCCACCGCCTGTTTACAAAACAGAGGAGAACACTTCGAACAGTTAGTCAATTAATTTTAAGCATTAAAATGTTTTGTTTGATTGTATTTTTCAGTAGGTTTGATTTTAAATAAATGTAAAGTACATATGAGTATTACTGGTTTCATTTACAAATAATGTCAAGTATGAGTATTGAGCTTACACAGGGGAAACTACTTAGAATTGATGATGTTATGGTGATGTTTTTGGTATCGTTAGAAAGAATAACTCAAATACTTTTAAATGAGCGCAAATTATTAATAATTTTATGGGACATATTTTTGAGTAATTCGTGAAAATATTGAAAAATAGCGATTTTTTCGGTCAAAATAATTCAGAAAGGATTTTTTATTCTCACCAAAACATTATCAAACATATGAAAAAAGTAATGAATTAGTTAGCCAAGGTTATTAGCTACAGTTTGTCGTTTTTTTTTTGTTTCTACGACGCATACAACCTTTGATATCACATAAAGTATCAAGCGCGCCGTAGTACATTAAAAAAAATATTAAAATAGCCATAATTTTTAGGGGGAGGGGGTTCAACCCCCCCATATTATTTTATTTGTCGATAAAATTAGATGTAGTACTCAGCCTTAACGGGTTAGAAGTCCCACCCCTATCACATTGTATATTGAAAAAAGCTCCAGTTTTTTATTTCAGCGCCAATCTTACAGCCATCACAAGTTTCGAAATCTTTTAAAACCTTTTATAATTGTGAGCAGTGATGGCTACATAACAGACGTACTCGGTCCATTCCGGGCTACAACATCTGATGCTACTATTATGCAGTCATTAATGAATGAAGAAAATCTATTGCATTGGTTTTTAAACAGTGGCGACGTTTTTATAGTTGAAAGGGGCTTTAGAGACAGCATTGGTGTAATCCAGTCTTGTGGCTATGAAGTCCACATGCCACCTACAAAAAGCCGGACCGCTAGTCAACTGACAACAGAAGAGACAAATAAGTCCCGATTGGTTACGATTTGCAGATGGGTTGTTGAGGCGGTCAACAACGGTAAGTTTAAGAATAGGTTCAGGTTGTTGCGTCAAACGTATTTTAATCGTGCATTAAGTCATATGTTCTGTGACTTAAAAATTGCAGCGGCCATAATAAACGCTTATTATCGAGTCGCTGTTGACAACAGATTCGCCGCCGAGATTGTAAATATATTTCATTCAAAATGAACATGTCCAATCACTTGCATGATTATGTGCATATGAAAAATCTTAACAGCCAGAGAGTGCCTTTTGAAGCCATGCAAGCCAATATTCCTAACTTCGAAGACTTCCCACGTTTATCTGAAGATGAAGTGTTTCTTTTCGCGCTAGGGAGCTATCACATTAAGCTTGCCAAGTCTTACTGCGCCGAGCACCTTCGCGATGGCCTTTATAATATAGAATTATACCGTGATAACGAGTTAAACGATTTACCGCGATGCAATATCCTGTTAAATAATGTTTGGCTAGTCAGAGAAACCCCACAAGTGGGGTTATAAAGTCTTCGTATTGAGTGGCGTTTCTGGTGTTGCCTATAAAACAGAAATCGAAACAGCCAAAGCAAATGTGGTCTTACACGGAGAGCCAGTTTTAGGCGCCTCATCTAAAGTCGTTATGAGATTAGCGCGTATGATTCCAAGGCGTCAGAGATTCAAACTCTATTTTGACAACTATTTCACTTCTCTTCGTCTCATGGAATATCTTGTTAAAGAAGGCATTCTCAGCCTCGGTACAATGAGAAGAAATAGAATACCGGATTGTAAGCTGTCATCAGAAAAGATAATGATGAAAAAGGAAAGAGGCTATTCAGAAGAATACGTAGCCGACGTCAACGGAATCGATATTTCAACTGTTGCATGGAAGGATAACAAAATCGTCAATCTTGCTTCTACCTTTGCTGGCCAAAAACCTGAATCTGATGTTAGAAGGTGGGACAAACAGAATTCAAGGTATGTCAACATAAAGCGACCCAATGTGGTGGGAGAGTACAATCGCCATATGGGTGGCATCGATCTTTTTGACAGCATCATGGGTATTTATAAAATACGCTTGCGAAGCAAGCGATGGCCCATGCGACTGTTTTATCATTATTTGGATCTCACGATATCTAATGCATAGCTACTTTACAAAAGGGTTGCAAATACAAAAGCCTGAAAACAGGCTGCTTATCGTCAGTAAATTTTCGTCAGGAGGTTGCTGTGACTCTTTGCAATATGGGTTTAAAACCTAGTTTATCCACTCGGCTGTCGCTTGAGAGCGAGATCCAAGCCAAAAAACAAAAAGGACCTGCTCAGCATGTGCCTCCGAAAGCAGTCCGGCAAGACCAGATTGGGCACTGGCCGCAATGGTCTGATAAGAAAATCAGATGCAATTTTCCGAAGTGTGTTGGATTTACCCATAATGTATGTGAAAAATGCGGGGTAGCCTTGTGCTACACGAAAACTAAGAATTGCTTCAGAAACTTCCATTTTTCGTAACATGTGATTGTGCTGTGGTATTATATAAGTTTTGACCTCTTACTTCAGTGTTGCCTACAAGCAACACTCCCTGTTTTTTGTGATTTTCATTCCAAATATTTAAAAAAAAAAAACAAACATACGTGTTTTATTTTTTTGTAATCATCAAGACTCCAAAAAATAAAAAAAAAAACCACTTCATGGGTGATAGAGGGTGTAATTATTAGTGCAGTCAAGAGCACATCAAGCTTGACACTTTAGACTTAAATATAAATTAGAGCTTAACTTAAGCTAGTAGTGTGTCTGACATGCTTTTGGCTGTAATAATTATTATTAACTATTATTATTACTCATTGATTTTCAGTTTGAGAACCAAGTATTTTTTTTTATATAGAATCGTCCTTGTTTGAGTGAAATAAGCACATTTGTTTGTGAAATAAAATATTTTGGTTTAAAAATAAATACATTTTTACCGACAAGTTTTTTTTTTAATTATAAATAAACCCAATAGTTTTTGCTACTAAAACAACTACTTTATCCTTTTTTGGTTCGCAATGAACAAATTGACGTGTCCCATGACTGTTGTAGGGTGGGGACGGGGTCCATACAAAATCCCCATGGTCCTTTCACATTACTAATTTTAGTATGTCGGTCCTAAGCCCTCAAAGTATGAAGGGAAAATTGGAATCAACCCTTTTATGTAAGACCGCGTAGGTACCTACATCAGTTGCAGCGAGCGAGGTCAATAACCTTGCTGCATGTCTCAACAAGTCTACATTGTTTTTTTTTTAAATATTTTCTTTTGAATGTTTTTTTTTTGTTTTTGTTATTATTTGATTATAATGTTTCACATATGAAAATAATTTAATTAAAAGTCTTCGATTTTAAAATTTGGATGATGAATGAAAAGTATCCCTGTATAATTTAACATTTTTACGTAATCCAGTGAAGGTAACAAAATAAGAAATTTTCAGCACCTTGGGTTTGTTTTAATAAATTTTGCTATTTATTTGCGTTTTATATCCGAAAACAAACCTCATATTTATAATCTTTAGACCTTTACCCATAGCTTAAAATAAAGAAATCAGTTATATTTCAATATTTTCATGTTATTACATTTTCTAAGCAATGGTACCTACATTTTTTTGAGAAATTCTCTTATATAGGTACTTAGTTATATTATTATTTTTATGTGCTGATAAATGAAGTACATTTTATTGTAAAACTTATGATAACCTACAACCCAAACCTTTGGGAGTTGGCAGTTTTTCCTTAGAATCAATCTTACATTTATTGTACTTAGCAGGTATTATGTATCTTCTATTTATTTTGTTTTAATTAGTATCTTGTTTCTTTAGCTGTATGTTAATTGGTATTAGTCAAGTATTAAATTCATTTATTCAGGTTTTTAACCTAATCATTAAATTAAGAACTATACTTTTAGGTTAGGACGTAATTTTCGAGTTCAAACATAGTACTTACGTATAATTTTTATTAAAATACTAGCTTCTGCCCGCGACTTCGTACGCGGATCCTGTTGCTTATGTCAGCGACAACGGGGTCGTCAAAATCGAAAATCTGAAACGTCTGATGTCGAATTCTAAAAGCCCGGGGACTGGAAAACAATAGGATGCGCGAGACTATTCAAGACGTTCCAGATTTTTTATTTTTGTTGGTCAACAGGAAATGCCATCAGACTTAACAACTTTTGCTAAGACGCCATTTCTATTATGTATATGTTATATTGTCGCTGGGCTTTGGAGTTCCACTACAGGTGCTCCAGATCTTCAAATTTAGTCTCACAGCAGAAAACACTCTTCACGTGGAATAGTTTTTGAAATGGCACCATTTTTATATCTCTTTTACTTTAGGTGTTCCATTTTCCAAAATAAATTATAGCCTATATGTTGCTTGACGTTAACGATCAGCGGTCAGTCGCGCATCTCCTTCCCCTACTTATCTCTAGAGTAGATGCGTATATACGCTGAAAACTCAAGCGTCATGCTTTTTCCGTGAACGTCTCCAACTCGCGAGACAGTGCATGATGTTCATGATCAGCGGTCAGTCATATGTTCTTCACTGGTGTCTAGAGACCTGGATACCTGGTAGATGCGTAAATACGCTGAGAATGCAGGCGTGCTTCGCGATCCCAAGAAGTTTCCACGGAGCGAGTTGCAACCTCATGTTGTCGAACAGCATCAAGTCCCTCCTAACGCTCTTCGGTAGATTGTTGGGATCTTATGATCTTTAATCATTTAGCACTTTTGGAACATTGGGAAAGATTTGACCTTTTTCTAGGTATGGTTATAGTTTTATTGTGATGATACCTGATCAGGTATCATCACAATAAAACTAACTAATTAAAATCTAAGTGGCTGCTCCCCAGCGTTACCGGGTAGGCAACCATGTAACAAAGATAAATAGAAAAGGAATTTAAACACTCAAATAACATAAGCCCGAAGGCATATTTATACGATAAAAAAAAATGGAAGTTTTGGCCAGTAGAGTCTAATTTTCAATTACATACCATCGTCATCGAAAATCAGCCCTGAACTGTTCCCGCCTTCACCGCGTGGAAGTACTTATGTTATTTTATAAATATGCAATGAAATTAGTGATAGCTTTAATTTCTATATCAAATGTATCTGATCTTCGATTTTTATAAGTCAACAGGAAATGCCTATCAGACCGAACAACTTTTGCTAAGATGTCATTCCTATGTGAGTTATGGTGTAGCTGGGCTCTTGGAGTTCCACAACAGGTGTTCTAGATCTTCGATATTTATACGTCAACAGCGAGTGCTCATAAGGCTGAACAACTCTTGCTAAGACGTCATTCCTATATATGTTATAGTGTAGTTGGGCACTTGAAGTTCCACATCAGGTGTTCCGGATCTTCAAATTTATTGTCTCAGCAGAAAATGCTCATCACGTGGAACAATTTTTGCTATGGTACCATTTTTGTATCTCCTATAGTTTAGCTGGTCTGTTGCGGTTCTGCATCAGGTGTTCCGGATCTTCAAATTTATTCTCTCAGCAAAAAATGCTCATCACGTGGAACAATTTTCGCTATGGTACCATTTTTGTATCTCCTATAGTTTAGCTGGTCTGTTGCGGTTCTGCATCAGGTGTTCCGGATCTTCAAATTTATTCTCTCAGCAAACAATGCTTATCACGTGGAACAATTTTTGCTATGGTACCATTTTTGAGTTTAGCTGGTCTGTTGCGGTTCTGCATCAGGTGTTCCGGATCTTCAAATTTATTCTCTCAGCAAAAAATGCTCATCACGTGGAACAATTTTTGCTATGGTACTATTTTTGTATCTTCTATAGTTTAGCTGGTCTGTTGCGGTTCTGCATCAGGTGTTCCAGTTTCCAGAATAAATTATAGCCTATGTGTTGCCCAGATTTAATATCTATACAATAAAAAAAAAATCATTCAAATCCGTCCAGTAGTTCCGAAGATTAGCGCGTGCAAACAAACAGACAAACAGACAAACAGACGAACAGACAAACAGACAAACAGACAAACAGACAAACAGACAGACTTTTTTTTTTGGATTCGTGATCTATTACTGTTTCTAAACCCCCCTCAATTATTATTTTTTAAATATATTCAATGTACAGACACAGTTTTTTTACAGTCTTATTATATGTATAGATTATTTACGAAATGCATAAATTAATACTTTATTTGCAGATGTCATCGAGTAAACATTGGCGTGGCCGTAAAATCCTGGACTTGTGTGGATGCAAAGAAGATAAAACCCAACAAAAAGTGCCGGCATCATCTCAAGCATCTACCTATCCCTAAAGAATGCTCTGTGGTTGAAAATGTCGAAATTGAATTTATCACATCTAAAGAAATATCTGATGACTTAAGCTTAAGTACAAATTGCGACTCCCTCTCACCTACTATTTTGAATGATTTAATATTGGGAGATGTTTCTAGCATACTCTCACCACAAAATAACGATACTGAAGATAATTATATAACTCTGAATAACAGTCACCTTGAACCCCAAAATGCAGAACAAGAAGTCAAATTCAAAGATCGTTAGTATCGTTTCCCCTTTAGATGAATCCCCTTTGGTTGAATTCATGACTGATGACCACCACTGTACCAATAGTCTGGTTTCTGAAGATACTGTCGAGCAGAGCACTTTACAAGAAATTGAACAGTCTTAGTAATTCTTGTACAGGTACTATCGACGATCCTATTTCCTTAAGACAATCCATCCAAATAGACGATTTGATATCTGATGAAAGTATGCAAGAAGGTCTGGTACTGTTAAGGAATGGCTTAATTTAATCTATGTTTAGTTTTATTATCTACGTATATTTGTAATCTATGGAAACATAGATAAAGGAGAAGCTGATTTGTCTATGGAGACGCGAATCATGAAGCACGAATTAATAGTGAACTAGATCATCTAATTACAATAAAACAAGTTAAGAATAAAAAGAAAAGTGTATAATTATCAAGCATGCCTAATACAAGTGAAATACCCACGAAGGAAACAAACAGGTAGGTACCATATAAAATAAATTCTGACTCTGAGTCTGACTGCGAAAACTATCCAAAAAGGATTCCCGGATTTGAACTTATTTTTAGTGAAAAAATGGCGCGGTTATTGTTAAAAAACACATCGTTCGTCACTGCGGTTCGCGACTGTCTGAATGCCGAGCGTATGCCGAGATCGAAGCGCGTAGGTATAACTCGCGATTCCTCCGTTTGTATGAAGTTGGAATACTGTATGATAATAATATTACCGTGACAAAGGCGTTGGCTCCACCCCCACCAATGACCCTTCTCACTCTGTCAATATCGGAAAGGTGCGAGATACATACTCAGTACTCGTTTATTAAAAAAAACAGACTAGTCTTGCCAACACATTACTCTTTGACTAACATAGTTACCCTGACAAAAACATAAAAGCGTCTTTTCTTTCCAACACCTTACTTTTTAACTCTAATGCTTCATTTTTTCTTTCAGACGAGAGCATATAAGCATCTTGTCTTAACAACAATTTACTTTTTAACCAACACAGTATAATTTCCTCGTTTTCAAACGACAGCATAGAAGCAAACTATACTTTTTGACTGACTAAGTTTATATTTTTTTTTATACAAAAGTGAAGAAGCATCGAGTTTTACCAACACATTACCTACTTTTGACCCACATTGCTTGCTACTACACTTTTTTTTCAGACGACAGCATAGAAGTAGTCTTGCCAATACATTACTTCTTGACCAACATAGTTACCTTTTTTTCAGACAAAACATAGAAGCGTCTTTTCTTACCAACACCTTACTTTTTAAACAACACAGTTAAAATTATTTGTTTTAAAAGGAATGCACAAAAGTATCGAGTTTTACCAAGACATTACTTCATGACCAATCTTGCTTACTTTTTCTTTCAGGCGAGAGCATAGAAGCATCAAGTTTTACCAACCCATTACTTTTGACCATCATTGCTTGTTTTGCTTTTTTTTCAGACAAGAGCATAAAGCATTGATTTTTACCAACACATTACTTTTGACCAACATTGCTTGTTTCACTTTTTTTCAGACAAGAGCATAGAAGCAACTAGTATTGCCAACACGTTACTTTTTGCCAAAATAACTTCGTTTCTTTGCTAACGAGAGCATAGAAACAACGACTTTTATCAACACATTACTTTTTAACCAACATTGCATGGAAGCATGATTAAAAACTTATATGCATAGAAGCATCAAAACTTTACAATACAAAACTTTTAACCAACCGAGCTTTCCAGACATGAGTATCCAAAGATTTTAGTCTCTATAGCACGTATGTTTAGACCTAGCTGGCTTGACGAACTTAAAGCTTTCTATAATATCATTTGACGACGAGAGCATAGAAGCATCTAGTCTTGCCAACACATTACTTCTTGACCAACATAGTTACCTTTTTTTTAGACAAAACATAGAAGCGTCTTTTCTTCCCAACACCTTACTTTTAAACAACACAGTTAAAATTATTTGTTTTAAAAGGAATGCACAAAAGTATCGAGTTTTACCAAGACATTACTTCATGACCAATCTTGCTTACTTTTTCTTTCAGGCGAGAGCATAGAAGCATCAAGTTTTAACAACCCATTACTTTTGACCATCATTGCTTGTTTTGCTTTTTTTTCAGACAAGAGCATAAAGCATTGATTTTTACCAACACATTACTTTTGACCAACATTGCTTGCTTCACTTTTCTCAGGCAAGAGCATAGAAGCATTTAATATTGCCAACACGTTACTTTTTGCCATAATAACTTCGTTTTTTTGCAAACAAGAGCATAGAAACAACGACTTTTACCAACACATTACTTTTTAACCAACAGTGCATGGAAGCATGATTAAAAACCTTGATGCATAGGAAGCATCAAAACTTTACAACAATACTTTCATTTAACCAACCGAGCTTTCCAGACATGAGTATGCAAACATTTTAGTCTTTAAAGCACGTATGTTTAGACCTAGCTGGCTTGACGAATTTAAAGCTTTCTATAATATCATTTGAAGACGAGAGCATAGAAGCATCTAGTCTTGCCAACACATTACTTCTTGACCAACATAGTTACCTTTTTTTTTTAATTTATTTGTTTTAAAAGGAATGCACAAAAGTATCGAGTTTTACCAAGACATTACTTCATGCCCAATCTTGCTTACTTTTTCTTTCAGACGAGAGCATAGAAGCATCAAGTTTTACCAACCCATTACTTTTGACCAGCATTGATTGCTTTGCTTTTTTTCAGAAAAGAGCATAAAGCATTGAGTTTTACCAACACATTACTTTTGACCAACATTGCTTGGTAAACATTTTTTTCGGACAAGGGCATAGAAGCATTTAGTCTAGCCAACACATTAGTTTCTGACCAAAATCTTTCCATTTTTATCCAGACGACAGCATAGAAGCATCGAGTCTTTCCAACACATTAAATTTTGACCAAAATAGCTTTGCTTTGTTTCAAACGAGAGCAAAGAGGCGACGGCTTTCACCAACACATTACATTTTGACCAAAATAGCTTTGCTTTGTTTCAAACGAGAGCATAGAGGCAACGGCTTTCACCAACACATTACATTTTGACCAAAATAGCTTTGCTTTTTTTCAAACGACAGCATAGAGGCAACGGCTTTCACCAACACATTACATTTTGACCAAAATGGCTTTGCTTTTTTTCAAACGAGAGCATAGAGGAAACGGCTTTCACCAACACATTACATTTTTAACCAAAATAGCTTCGTTTTTTTTCAAACGAGAGCATAGTAGCATCAAACCTTTCCAACACAATACTTTTTTTAACCAACCGAGCTTTCGAGATATGACCATGCAACATTTGTATAGCTTGTTTGTTTTGATCTAGGTTAGGTTTAACGGGCAGGTGTCCGCAACTCCACGACCAAGCGCGTACGGGTGAGAATATGCCCTACTCCATCCATCCTAGCTCCTCGAGGAAGGCCAGCAGCGGTTTAACGCTACTGGCAATCTCTCGGAGGGTACCTGGGTTTCCGAAGAACTTAGCCCTGTATGCGGCAACTACTGGGCAGTTGAAAAGCACGTGCGATGCCGTCTCGTCAACTTCGACACAAGCTCTGGACAGTGGGCTGTCTGTAACTCCTAATACAAAGAGGTGTTTGTTAAATGGCCCGTTTTGATCTAACTAGCTTGACAAATTTAAAGCTTTCTGCAATATGTTTTGAAGACAAGAGCGTAGAAGCAAAAACTCAATATAATCCTATTTTTTACTAACCTAGCTTGTAATATTTTTCATTGTTCAACTTTTATGTAGATATTTTGTTAATTTTTCTCAGGTTGGTATTTTTAGAAACTCACGGGAGTGAACCCAAATTGAGATCCTAGGTAACACTAGTCCTCGTTTGATTATAGGTAAGGTTCCAGGACGAACTGAAATTAGTTACAATTAAAACTAACACAATTTCGAAGCGGATATCCTCTCTCAAGTTAAAATTGATCATTCATATTTCATTATTATTTTATTGAGAACATTACGTTTAGAACCAATTTTAAATTGAAAAGTTGTATTGATGAAGATATTGATTGACAGCTACGCCGAAAAAGCAAAACGTGCCCTCGGCGCCGCACACGACACTCTATTCGATTATTATTATATATTTATTATTCGAGACGCGTGGCGGGTAAGGCATATTTTGGGTTTTTCATTTATACATGACTGTGGAGGTCAAAGGATTACATATACTTTTACCTTCACTGTTTTTACACTGAACCATAAATAAAATAAATAAGGGTTTTGCATAAAGAACAATCGGTTTTGCAAAATCCTTACTAGTAAAATGAAAGAAATAAAATATATTCTTGAATCTGTTTTGATTATGGCTCAGCCATTTATTTAAAAGATCAACCTGGCAAATTGATTTATATAACATATTGCTATTACAAAAAGAATATAAAGTTCTACTTAGTAAGTAATTAAATTATAACACTTCTAGTTATTGTCACTAATAACGAGCAACATAATTATGCTTATTATCTTTGAAGAATAACGATAAAATGGTTTATTAGCACATGCAAAATATGAAATTGCTAATGGTTACTCAGAAATCTACAAATGTTTGAAATACAATAATATTGTAGTAGATTTCATACAGCACCAAGTTCCATTTTGAATTTGCTAATGGCTAAAACAACTACTGATTAATTTTATTACTTGCATTATCTGTCATCAATTTTAACACTATCACTTATTGCACTTTCCTCAATTTTAGATTCTTCTACTTTACTATCATTTAACTTCATTTTAGATGTTTCAATTTGACTAGAATTCGTTCTAGCATCTATTTTGCCGCCATCTTTGTTTTCATTTTTATCATATTCTGCGTCATCGTCATCATCATCATCATCACCGCCACCCAGCTCTTTTTCATCAACCTTTTCTGGGGCATCTTCAGAAGGTTCGTAAGAATGCTTTTGAAGTTTTTCAAGCCACATCTCCATAGACTTGCCCTCTACTTCACCCTTTACTATCACAGGGTATATGTGTTTATGTATAAACTTGTGAATTTCGTCTTCTACGTCTGACCACGTCAAACTGTCGTGACTGTCTTTAAATTTTGCGTCGTATCTGTCGTAATGGACCTGAAATGAGCAATCAATTTTAATAAAAGTCCAGAATATTGCGCGATTGTAAATAAGACAGTTGCAATGTCAGATACATTGGTACTGTCTTATTAACATTCGCTCGTCTGTGTCCATCTAAACGTTGTCTGTAAGAGATCGGTTTTAACTATAAGACCGCCCACTGTAACACCCTATGTAGTATGTTTTAATGGTGTACAACAGTGGCGAAGTGTCGATACAACTCGATTCCAATCGAAAAGCAACTCCACCACTGTTGACTAATGGCAGCTGGACTCGAGTATTGCCAAATATAAGGCATTGCCAAAGGTATATGAGTACACGGTGCTAGGTAGACCGATGACTTCAAGTGACTTCAAGAGAGACAACAAATATACGAACACAAAGATAGTTTTGTGGGCTTCCCTCTTACGAAAATTGACTTCTCGCTACTGGTGTACAATAAAGAGTATTGTAGGGGTTTCAGCAATATGCGAGTATGTGCGTGCGATGGAAATAAGTAACGATATTAAGTTTTTTGAATGACGTTGAACGGTGGTAATTGGTCGACGGCATCCGTGGGTGACCAATCGCTGCAGGATAGGTGGCAGCACCAGTAGTTAAGGCAGTGTCTGAAGAAGTATTTTATTATATTCTGCCGCTTTCAACAGCGTAGTTACTGACGGCAACTATCACAAACTTATTTCTACCTTCACGCAGTTTACAGGATCCAGGGAAGTACCATCCAATCCCTCATGATATTATACACCGTGAAATTTTAATGGTTCCCGCGACAGGACGGAAGTACTGATACATACCGTATCTAGGACAAGTCCAAGTCCAGGTGCTGTGGGTAGCATGACCTTTTCCTTTGCAAACACCCTCTCTAGTATAGAACTGTCTGTATGACCACGCATCACCGCTATCGCCAATCCAACCATCTTGCGTATTTGATGCAGCATGAAACTTTGACCCTGGGTATAATAAAAAAAAGGTAACTTCTATAAACTTGACGGCGCTTCGATATTTTGAAAGTGTCAAAAAACGTCAAAAATGACAGCGGACATTTGACAAGCGTGGGTTGACGTCTCTTCACTCTGACGTATTTCCGGGCTCTTTTGAACCTGCTGCCTTATTCTAAACCGTTCGATTGGTTTCCGTGTCGGTAAGGAACCGTTTTCGACAATCTCATTTCCGAGCCGAAGAACTGCCAAAACGCTATTCACAGATCCGAACGGATACGTTTTTTTTTCTATACGATTGATCATTGTGTTTATGGGGAACGCTACAAAATGGTAGTAAAAAGATAAGCGTGGTAGAAAATTTAAAGTAGTAAATAAAATTGGTTTATTTGAATGGTTCGATCCGTTTAATTATAGAATATACTGCTAGTAATGTAATAGACAGCAAACGGTACAAAATGATTTTATTATTAATCAAACAAACTTTATTTCGAATAAACTTGCTTTGTAAACAGCCGTCTGTCAAACCGGCATTGCCAGTTTGACAGACTTTTTTACTTTTTAAACTTTTTTTACTTTTTAAACATTGCCAGTCTGGCAATGCGGAAAAAGTTTTTTTTTGAAATAAAACTATGGATTTCTTTTTATTTTAACTTTGCTTAAAAAAGGCTAAATGACTGTAAGCATTTGATATCAATACACAAATCTTGCTATTTGCTCATTGTCAAACAATAACACGTACAACTATACGAATAACTACATAATTACACTTTGAATTTATGTAAATGCGAAAGTATCAATGAAAACGGTCAATACAATAATAAAACTTCATTTACTTAAAAGTGCAGTGTTTTAAAGGTTTACAGTGTTAATATTTCTCTGGATTAATGAAAAATAAATCGTTTAAATTTTGTTCGGTATGGCTCCTGATAGCAAACAGCTGTCGGAAAGATTTGAGTCTTCTTATCGAATTTGAACTGTCAAAAAAAATCGGTTTCGGATTTGTGAATTGCGTTTGGATGACATCTTCGACATCTTAGACGTTCGATTCGGTACGGAATCTAGTCGAATGGTTCTGAATAAGCCAGCTGGCCGTCGGACAGACAGATAATGATCCACTGATATCGAATTCAAGCAAGACATGTTCGGTGAAGCGTTGGTTAATATTTTGATTAATTAGAAAGTGCTGATTGTGATTTTGTTAATATTTTGTTTAAATAGAGCATCAATAATTGTCCCCAACACGTGGGGTACTCCTCGCCTAGGGGTTACTCTAAGAATGAAATCACTCACACAATCAGAATTAAATCAGATGGAAAAATCAAAAGTCCGGAGAAACGCCTGATTTCTATTAAAAAATCCTGAGATTTGTTACAGTTTGTGAATTTTCTCTCAAACGTACTAACAGTTTACAAAAGTCGTAATACAATGCGGATCTCTTTTTATTAAAGAGATTTTTAAAATGTGAGCTGACAGATTAGATAAATAAGTCAGTATTGATTTCAATTGTGCTATTACATATTACCAAAGAAAGGCTGTTTTTAGTTTATTTAACTTTTTATTAAAGAGATTTTTTTTAATGTAAGCTGACTGATTAGATAAATAGGTATTGATTTCAATTGTGCCAAAGAAACATATTACCAAAGAAATGCTGTTTTTAGTTTATTTAACTTTTTATTAAAGAAATTTTTAAATGTTAACTGTATTTTATTAAAAAATGTTGAGATTTCATGAGATTTGAAAAATCCGGCCGTAATCTTCAGAACAGTCCAAAAATCTTGAGTACAGTAACCCAATCCTCGCCCGCCTACCAACGATAGCTCGGCAATCGAAATTAACCACTCGTATGCCGTAAATTGTGTCTCGCGTAGATCTACGTTACGGCACATAACGGGTTAATCCAGAATCGAAGGATTTATGGCCTGCCTTGTTATTTTACCAAAAACAGGTTATGAGGCTGCCGCTTTCAGCCTCATAATCTGTCTTTAGTAAAAACACGAAAAAAATAAAAAGCTTAGTAGATCATGATGATGATGATCATTGAATCAAGAATTGAGTTGTGATAAAAAAAAACTCTGTGTAAAGGTGAGCTTATATATTACTTCCGTTACTTAGCTTTAAGAAAGAACAAAGTCTATTTCTTAAAGAAAGTGCATGGTAGACAAGTTAGTTTAAGTTTATACTAAGTGTAAAATTTAAATTTTCTTGTGTTTTTTTTTTTTAAATTGCCGTTTAGTGTCAGATTATATGCACATTATAATTAAGATTCGGGACTATAACACGTATGTATTTACCGAATTATAATCATTTAAACAACCTAAGTTGCATAATCCCATTGAATGATTATTTCAGGAAAAAGAATTAAAATTAACTAAGAGGGCTCCATAAAGTTTATGGAATATATTCTTATAATTATGATAATATAAAGTCGTGTTAGTTACATCACTTATAACTCAAGAACGGCTGGATCAATTTGAATGATTTTGTTCTTTTTGGATTTGTTTTTGTCCGGAATAGCATAAAAATTAATAAAAAACATGAAAAGTCCTCGAAAAAATAAATATCAAGAATATTCGTTGTCTCAAACATTTTTCAAACGCAGCGCCATCTTGGATGACATGACAGGAGTCAAACTTCCCAGGTCATTATCAGGTGACAATTTGACATTGACAAGTCTTAAGCTAAACAAGAAGGTAAGGTTGTCAATTTATACGTACCTACGTTCTGAAATTTATTTTGTTACTAAACTTAGAGGTTTTATGTAGCATAAAAAAGTCTTATATTTGGGTGATTCTACGGTATTTGAGTATTTTGTGTCCCCAAAGAAAAAATCATCTGTTTAATTTAATATTAATAATTCAACTACTTGGCATTATTTTGCCTAAGTAATTACAAGGGCCAGAAGATATTTCCATTTTTTTTCATTTTATAGGCTCCAGGGGAAAATGTGTTATCAGGGGAGAGACACTATTGGCAGAGTAGTGACAAATTATAGCAGGAAAGTGACAGGCTACTAAGTATTATCTAAGGAATTTTAATAATACTGTATAAAATGAATAAATAATAGCTTTATCGTTATATTTTTAATGAATAGAATACAATCAGCCTTAACAGTTGAAACATATTCACAATATTAAGTTCTTAAAAAATTAAGTTTCGATCACCATCAAATAATTTAAATATGAAAATAATAATAAAACAATAATAATATCTAATTATAATATAATATATATATATTAATGCATATCACTCTCGTCTGTGAATTGAACAAAATTAGTAATTTTTCCTATTAAATAATCACAACACTTACTGTTCAACAGTTTTTAATAATTAAATACTCGAAAAAGTGTAATTTCACATTTAAGGCTTACCTAAATAGTAAAATGATACACCTATGAGAGGTTATCTTAGCAAGTAAACTTAAAAATCATTATTATAAATGTAAACTTCCATTTTAAGAAAGAACTGAATCAATAATTTCGGTTAAACTAAGTGTTTTCTACTTATATACTAAACAATAAATAATTAACTTTTTGAGCACATCAACCAGCTCTAAAAAATTGTAGAATACTCTATTACTCATCATAAGTAAACTGGCAAAAAAGAGTAGCACCTTTTATAGATTTCTTTAAATAAAGTAAAATAATAATCTCTCCTTCTTCGTCATCAAATTCAGATTTGCATACGGCAGCATAACTATATTTTTTATCACTTATCTGGTATTCCACAAGTATAAAATCACAGGTATCACTAACATATGAATGATAGAACTTTAAAAAAAAAAATCTCTGGTAAAGTTGTCCATTGTAGCAAGGTTTGTCTACATGCCCATCTGATACCATGTCCGGTTTCAAGATAATTCCAAGTAAAATCAGAAAAAAATCAGCCCATTCCCTTTCAGTCGTGTTTAATACACTTAATTTATCCCTTTTCTCCTTTTTGAAAATTTTGCTTTTCTTTCGCTTGTATTTCTGTGTTTTTAATCAGATTGTTTTTATTTTTTTGGTAGCGTATTTTTTCTGCTTGGATCTGGTTTTTTAGCCTCTCATCCCTTGTTTGCTTCTTTATCATGTTTGACATGATATCTGCGTAACTAGAACAAATGAAATAAACCGTTTTGAATAGTAAATATTTACTAAAAAAAAATTGTCACTGCCCCTGCATCGTATGATTTTCCCCTGGCATAGAAACTGGCAGAGAAGTGACGCCAGAAAAGTGACAAAATTGGACATAATCTCCCAAAAGTAATACCGCATGTTTTTCTGTCCACATTTTACACAATAAATGTCATCTACACACACTAAACATTGCACTGTGCAAATTCACAATTATTTAACGATGAAATATAAAAAGATATACTTACCAAGGGAAATACTGGAACTACTGGCACAAGCACGTTCTCAGACAATGAACTGAAAACTGACGCCACATTGTTTTAGTTGTGCTCAACACTGTTAGCTTGCATTTAACTTCACACTGTCCCACGCGCGTCGTTTATGGTCAAAAATATACTTTAGCACTTTTAGGTGAAAATCACAGTCTTTCAATTTCGCCAGGTGAAGTGACGCTTTTAGCAAGTGACGTGAAAATAAGATTTTTTTAAATTATATAATAAACACTTTTGCAATGTATTGTTATAACATATGTTTCAAAGTTATATTAGCTATAACACAATATTAAAATAAAACACAATACCATAAATATTAAAAGTACTAGGCCATAAAAATGAAAAAAATGCAGTAATGGGGTAGGCCAGGGGAGTATACATTTGTTACTATTTTATAATGTTAATGTGTAAAATTAAACCACTATCGTGAATTGACTAAGTGGTCCAAATGAAAGAAGTTATACTTTATTGCATAAGCACACATTAACGGCAATGTAATTAGTTTAACATAAAAAAAATCTAAAGGCCGTTGGAATCCAAATAGCGTAGAATCACCCATTTCAGAAATCAATTTACGTAATTAACAATGACGACAGAGACAAACTTTAATAATTCTTTGCAAATAGAACTTATTCTACTGTTAAGACTTTAATTAAAGTAGACCGGGAAAACTATAAGTATAAATTGTATGTAACATAGAGGCAATAGTTCAGATTAAAATTATTAATTTAGTATTTTTTAAATAAATGTATTTATGTATTTAAGGTAGTTAGGTTAGCTATAGGATAGGTATGGTCAGTTAGGTTAGGTTATATATATACATGTTGTAATTTTAATTCTATCAAACACAAAATGTTTAAATAAGATCACAGTAGAGACTCGCTACATAAAAAGTAGTAGTAGTTTTGGTTTGGATTTATTTTTTGTCGTCTTATTAAACGTATGTATTAGATATACATACGTTTAATAAGACGACATGTAAAAAAAAATGATAAGAGCAATAAATTGACTGTAAGGCACAACGAAGTTTGTCGGGGCAGCTAGTTTATATTAAAAGTGACATACCTTTACCAACAGCACAGCAAATTCCATTTCTGAGTCAACAAATACCCTATCTAATGTGAAGCCCATCATAAATCGTAGAGAAGAAGGATCTTGAAAATGTCTAAAACAAACACTGTTGATTAAAACTTTGACCGCCAGTCGGTGGTTAAGACGACAAACCAAAATGTGCCCAACACGCCAGGCGTCACAACTACATGACTAAGTTAAAGGAATAGCGTAGTCACTTTTTTGACGTGGCGGTATTGAGATGGTGGGAAGCGTTGCCAGTCTTCCCGTATTTAACGGGACATTCTGTATTTCAGACATAATTTTAAACATCCTGCCGGGCCAAACAGTCGCCTTCTTAACATTTTTCGATTAAAATAATGATTCCTTAAAATATACCTAAACATAACTAACTAACTAACAATAAAAACAACACAAAATAAATGTTTTTTATTTGTACTGGGGAAAAATAAATGAAATCATATTTTTTTGCCATTATGAGCATTTGTCCCCTACAGAATCAAAACAAAATATCTGGCTATTCTAGTGGTGGGGCCACATAGTGCAACAGTAACAGCAATTTTCTTAAATAATGTTTAAAACTTACTTCTT
Source organism: Euplexia lucipara (assembly GCA_921972225.1). Taxonomy (NCBI): domain Eukaryota; kingdom Metazoa; phylum Arthropoda; class Insecta; order Lepidoptera; family Noctuidae; genus Euplexia; species Euplexia lucipara. The sequence continues at coordinate 3,397,901 of OV179164.1, read as the reverse complement.
TTCCGTAAAGTTGTGGTAATTTTTGGTCCCCTTATAATTTTGTAGAATATTGTTCATTTGTTCTTTTTTTTCTTCTGTGATCCTATATTGCTTTCTCTCTTCATCTGTTTCAAGACTGGGCTCTAACACAAATGTGGGAAGAGTATAGCTATATGTTCGAGCATTGCATTTTGATTTTGAGTTGAATCTGTTTGTTACTCTCTTAACACTGAACACTTTTATACAGTCAGGCAATCTTTTGTTTATTTCACCTACATCTACTTCAAGAGCTGTGAACAAAAGGAAAATACTTTAGGACTTGATTTTTGACTGGCCTGTTGGTCTAGTAGTTAGTGACCCTGACTGCTATGCCGGAGGTCGTGGGTTCGATTCCCACCCAGGACAAATGTTTGTGTGATGAGCACAATCATTTGTTGTCTGGGTGTAATTTATCTATAATATGTATGTATTTAGAAATATATAAGTAGGTTTATCAGCTGTTTAGGACCCATAACACAAGCTCTCAAGGTTAACTTGGGACTGAATGGTGTTGTGTGAAAAGTTGTGGAATATTTATTTATTTATGTTGGGTAAGTACATCATCTTTTTAATTTGACTGAAAAGTAACATGACTGAAGAAATAAGGGTGTACTAAAGTCTGCCTAGCCACTCAAAGGTTACAGCCATAATAATATGTTATGTTGATCATATCCAAATTTAAAAAGTGTGTATTACTACTTAAAAGTAGTCAAGTACCACACAAAAAAAAAAAAAAAAGTAGTCAAACAAATTACATCTTTTTTGTATTTGTGTTAAGTGCCATATAATAGGGGGCACGCCTATTGCCACCAATGGGACACACCTCCAGGGTCTGAACCGTTTCAAAATAAATCAGATGGAAACAAGTTTTTGCTCGACCCATGATTTGCTGCCAAAACCTCATACTCATCAGCACAATAAAAACTGAATAAAGTTGAATGGTCCATAGTAATGTTTAACACAATATTAATGTGAAGAATACTAACGTAGTTTAAGTGACACAACCTGTCTGGCAGCGGACACACCCTTGTCGGTCCTAGAACTCCTTTGGAACTGGGCATTCTGTTGATTATTAAAATCTTCCTCCGTCAAATATTTAGCCTCCATCAAAGCTTTCAATAAGTCCTCCTCTATGGTTCTGACACCAGGGTTACTGAAAGCAAAGATAATTATATCAAAACAAGATTTACAATAATCTCAACTTATGCTATACAAGTACACACGGCTACACATTAAGCTATATATTTCCAGTATAAGCTGCTCACCCATTGTCAAGGATTTCAGTACAATGCGAGGTCAGCATAAACTGGAACACATAAACTTCAACACATAACATAGCTTGAAGTGTAGCCGTGTATACCACATCCTACTTCCTACTAATATTATAAACGCGAAAGTTTGTGAGGATGGATGGATAGATGGATGTTTGTTACTCTTTCACGTAAAAACTACTGAACGGATTTTAATAAAATTTGGTATGGAGTTAGCTGACAACCTGGATTAACACATAGGCTACTTTTTGCCCTGTATTTCCACGGGAACGAGACCTACGCGGGCGAAACCGCGGGACGTCTCCTAGTCATTTAATAAATGTATTGGTACAAATTGTACACAAAATTTAAAGAGATAGGCTTCAATGCTACTCTTTAAGTTGGATGTGCCAGGGTTTCAATAATTTTATTATAATTCTGTAAACATATGAATGTGTTAGAGTCGCAAATCATATTTTAATCAACATACAACCTGATACTGAATGGCAAATTGAATTTTGAATTTCATGGGCTACTCTGGCGCATCCTTAAGTTAAGGTCACTTTTTTCAAGGGCTTTACTCCGCTATCCATGGCTAACGAGAACTGGCGCAAACCTACAGTACTGAGCACTGATGACCGCAGACAGGTATGGCAAAGCAAAGAGCTTCACGGGCGCTTCTACCGGGCTCTTCATGGGCCCAATTTGAATCAATCAATCAAATCTGATGCTTGTAAAAGTATTAACAGTTATTAATGAAAAGTATAAGAACATAAACAAGGTGTATAATTACTCTAGACAGAACTCACCGTTGCATTCCATAATAATCAACCCCACAGTAGCCTAACAGGAGCACCATTTTCTTCTTCTTAATCCGTTCTACCGGTCTATCGCAAAGTTTCTTCTGCTCAGTTTCACTATTTTCATTCTCAGTTTGTTCCCACTGCCGCTTCATGAATCGTTTCTTGAATCTAGTTGAATTCTTGTTACGAACCATTTCTTGTGGTTCTTTTGGAGTATTTTCAGTAATTTTATTCTCTACAGTTGCTACTTCCATGGCTGATATAGACCGCACTTGCAACACTGTAAGAACAATAAAGCAAATGTAATCATTCAAATTGTCTTAGGTTCGAAATAAAAGTGGACAATGTTCAGAGGCCAGCTGCACTTCAAGCTACCCCGATGTACACATCAGCTTTATTACAAACAGACTAAGGAACATGTTCAATTGGGAAAATTTTACTTGGAGTAGCTTGCTACAACAGCTATCTTAGAGTGAGAACCGCACCAGATGGCGTTCTGAAGTTCCTGCCTACCTCCACGGGAAAAAGGCGTGAGTTTCCATACATCATTTATGTATCATAGTTTTGAAATTGAGTGTAAAAAACTGTAAATGAATCTAATAATTTTATGTAAGCAACGTACTTGAGGCAAAATTACATTTTATCAACTTTTTAGCTGTTACTGAAAGTATTTTAAGGTTATTTTTAAGACTAATCCGCCGGAAAGAAAATGTTTGTATACCAAAAAGCTAGTCATACATTGCAAATAATCGACACAAAACATAAAATAACACAGAACTTAAGTTAAAACACAATATTTTGTTTTTAATACCGCCATTTCCCATGTGTGCTTTTTTACCTGATCTTAAGGGATGTCTCGGCAGATTCTGTCTCAAAGTATTTACGAATAATCTGAATAACGTGACGGACATACCTACAACGGAAAATCGTATTGTTAATAACAAATAACACTTGCAAAAACGTTTAAAAAGTTCAATTAACGTTAGTGACCGTCTCGGTAACACTGACACTTTCAGCCATTTTGTTTTTGAATGGATACTGGAGTGGATACAGACGATACAGTACAGAATACAGACGAGTCGGAAACAAAACCATTAAACCACAGACTAACAAAATGTTGTTAGCTTAGATAATATACCTCTAGATAGAACCACCGCGTGGCCGCACATGCGACAGCAATATAAAAGTTCAGTGTTGCTATTCCTTAAAAAAGTCCCAAAATACGACCAAAATTCTACTTAACTGCGGGTTCCAATTTTAGCACTATTGTAAATTATAATTTACGTATTCAACGTGGTAATATGAGTGTAGAAGTATCCATGTGTGGGAAAATATAATTTCGAGTAAAATACCTACTTTCAATCTTATCTTGATTCTCACAAATAAAATACACTACTACCAGATGAAGCTTGATGTGTGTACATAGAAGTAACTCTTTAGAAGAACACAACATTATTTTTTCGCGTGTTATTTATCATTAAAATGTATTGAGGTATGGCTGACATCCAGTGTGACATTGACATTGCTGTATAATAACTATTGTCCTTTAGACAAAACCAACTTATTTTGAAAATATCTAATTTTTTGTTTATACTTAACATTTATTTATAAAATGAATTCTTACTTCCAAATATCTACTACACGATTGCCTTCTTGAGTAAAACTTAATGATTGTCGAAAGGGCTCTGTTCGTTTGTTGTTGTCGTTCACATAAACTGAAAAATAAGGGTTCGCCCACAAATTTGTGTGTGTTTAGCCAACATAGATTTATTTGATTATTATGCCTACCTTTTGAACATTAGGCCTGACAGTTAAGGGAAAAGATTTGAAACGTGTAGCAACACTGTAAGTAAGTATTCCTAGGTTATGTGATATAAGAAATCAAGTTTACTTTAAGAAATCTTCCATATTTTGGTCTGAAACCCATGACAATAAAAGCGCACAAATGTATAAATTCAATAATCATACTATAACACTAACAGTATTGAAAACTTTCGAATGAAAAGTGATTTCGTTAATATCCTTTTCTGTGCGGCTTTTACAGCCTATTATACTGCATCCTCCCATCGTAGAGCATTCACCATACATTAAACACTTAACTAATGGAGTCCATTTCTCATTAAATTACTCAAACTATTACAACAATTGCAAAAACCATCCGAAAACTTAAATTAAATCGACCATAATAATATACGTGACAGTGACAGCACTTTGTTTGGCTAACATTCAAAAGTTAGCCATGCAAAAATCCGGCACGCCGTAAGGGACAGAAGATACGATGCTTTGTCTCAATTTTCCTACGAACTTTGTATTAATGCGTCTCACTTCCACACTTCACACTGTAAATTGGGCTACGTCTAGAGGTATATAGTCTAAGCCTTAGATAATATACCTCTAGATCGAGCTACCGCGTGGCCGCACATGCGACAGCAATATAAAAGTTCAGTGTTGCTATTCCTTAAAAAAGTCCCAAAATACGACCAAAATTCTACTTAACTGCGGGTTCCAATTTTAGCACTATTGTAAATTATAATTTACGTATTCAACGTGGTAATAAGAGTGTAGAAGTATCCATGTGTGAGAAAATATAATTTCACGTAAAATACCTACTTTCAATCTTACCTTGATTCTCACAAATAAAATACACTACTACCAGGTGAAGCTTGATGTGTGTACATAGAAGTAACTCTTTAGAAGAACACTACATTATTTTTTCGCGTGTTCTATTCTATTCTATTTTTTATATATGGCAAACAAAGCCGATGTCGACTATTCTGACAATGTCAAATGTAAATTGAACAGCAAGTGCGTAAAAAAAAAAATAAAAAAAAAAATAATAATAATTAAATCTTCGATTGATAAAGTTGAACTTAATGTAGGTCTTCTTGGGTTAGTATGGGACTGAAACAAACAAAGAATAAAATTACATAAATATTATAATTGTTAGTATTTTTAGTACGATAAATAAATAATATACCACATTCAGACAGAGATTTAGGGAGACAGCTCACAATTTAATATTATTGTGACGGATAAAAACTATCAGCGCCACAAGCAGTTCTGGGGAGGAATATGTTAGCAGGGAGGAAAAGTTAATTGGAAGAGGGATCTTAAATTTAGGGAGACGTGTATATAAATCTAAAGGAGGGACATTGTTCGAACATTCAAAAAATATATGGTCCAGTGTGCCCTCCTCCAACCCGCACTCACAAAGAGATGAGTCACAAACGCGGATTTTATGCAAAAAAACAGGTGTACTACAAAAGCCTAAGCGTATCCTACAGAGGGTAGATATTACAGGTTTCGATACCTTTTTGAAGCGGAAAAACCAAGGTTTTGGTTTTATTATTGGTTCAACTGCATGGAAAAACCTGCCTCTCTTCCTACTGGACAAATTCCACTGTTCCTGCCAGGTACTCTGTAGTTTTAATTTTGGGAGGGACAATAGGTCATAGCCTTGATAGACATTGTGCTTAAGGTCTGCTGTTGCAGACGAACAAGCATCCTTGGCCATAAGATCAGCACATTCGTTTCCCTTTATACCACAATGACTAGGTATCCAAACTAGCTGAACATCCTTTTGTTTACCAAAGCAAGACAATAAAATGTTTTTGATTTTCAAAATAAGGGGGCTGTGTAATTTGCTTTTAAAGGGGTTTTTAATTAAAGCTTGCAGACAACTAAGTGAGTCAGTAAAAATAACCGCTTTCTCAATATTATGGTGTGACTCTATAAAGTGGCAAGCTTCCAATAAAGCCACACACTCGCCAGTGAATATTGAGGACTCACTAGGACATTTGAATTGAAGAATTATATTATAATTTTGATAATAAACTGCAGCGCCAGTATGATTAAGGTGTGAAAACTTTGAAGCATCTGTAAAAAATAATTGAAAACCAGTCCATCTCTCACCCACCACCGCGCTGAAGGTCGAGTTCGCTGACGGGGAGTTTTTGGAGATACCAATATCAAAGAGGATTTTTGGAGTGAAGCTCAAAACATCATAATTAAAATGAAAAAGGGGTAAACTAGAATACTGGTCAATCGGGCATGCTAAATTTTGTAATTGTCGAAAAGCTTTTAAGATAAGAGGAGTTTCTTTATTTTTCCAGTAACACGAGGATCTGCATAAGACATTTAGTTTGTTTAATTTGACGATAAGGGGGTGGGAAGATCGACATATAAGTCTAAACAGGAATCGGGAGGCAAGATATTGCCGTCTAAGGGCTAAAGGAGGTTCAGCGCACTCAACCTGCAACGCGTTAATGGGAGAAGACTTCATGCAACCTGAGATGATACGAAGGCATCTGGACTGAACTCTATCCAGCCCAGCCAAAGCACCTTTGTTACAAGGGATCAGTAGGTAGGTACCATAGTCCAAAATACTACGTACTAAGGCATTATAGACTAATGTCATGGTGTAGGGGTGAGCTCCCCACCACACTCCCGCGAGAACTTTTAAAATTGAAATAACTTTTTCACATTTTTGGATAAGTGCATTAATGTGGTGCTTACCCGTTAATTTCGAGTCCAAAAAAACCCCCAAAAATTTTACTTTATTAACTAAAGGAATACTATGACCGGAAATGCTCACTGAAATATGTGGGGTGTGCCTTTTCCGAGAGAAAATTACTGCCGAACTTTTCGATGCCAACAGTGATAGACCGTGACTTAAAAGCCACTGATTCAAAGAATCCAGAGAGACGTTTAAAGATGACGCGGCGTCTATGATCGAAGGATCTGTCACATACAAGGCTATGTCATCGGCGTATTGCAACATCTGACAATTGTTATTTAAGCAGGACCCAATATTAGCCGTATACAGGTTGTACAGTATAGGACTGAGGACAGAGCCTTGAGGAAGACCCCTCCATGACAGTCTTTGGGCGAATACCTCTCCCTGGACTCTCAGAGTCAGTGAGCGAGGCAGGAGTAGTTCACATATGCACTGTATCATCTTTACCGGGAGACTCAGCTGTTGCAATTTTTGCCTGAGCACATGAAGAAGTACATTATCATATGCAGCGGAGATATCGAGGAAAGCGGCAACCACGGATTGATTTTGAGAAAAAGCTAACCTAATGTCCGTAACTAAAACTGCAACACTATCCATAGTACTGAGGCCTTTCCTAAAACCAAATTGAAATTTCGGCAGTAATTCCCTCGATTCGACTATCCACTCGAGACGGTTTTTTACAAGGTGTTCCAGTAATTTGGCTAGGACTGAAGATAAAGCAATTGGCCTAAAGCCGTTCGGATCATCAACATGTTTACCTGGTTTCAATAGAGGGATTATAATTTGGGTTTTCCATTGATCCGGGATCCAACTATAAGAATAACAAAAATTTATAACATTCAAAAAGTAGATTTTAGCTTTTTCACCAAAATGAGTGATAAAAGAGTATGGCACACCATCAATACCTGGTGCTGAGTCTCGGACATGCCTGAGTACCACATTTAATTCTTCTAAAGTGAAGGGAGCATCAAAAGGGTCTTCAGATTCAAAGCACAAAGTGGGATTTTGACATTCTCATAAAAGGGGAACATATGACGGTGCAATTTTGTCAAAAAAAAGTTTAGCAGTTTCCCTAGTCATTGGTGAAGAGATTGATGGGGAACAACCACGCCTGTATCTTTTTATATTTTTCCAGACTAATGAGACTGGGGTGGATGGGGATAAAGAGGAGCAGAACTTGACCCAACCCGCACGCTTCTTCTTACGAAGAAGGCGTTTGGTTCTGGCATTGATCTGGAAGTAAGCTAACAAGTTTTCAGGACTCATATCAGCATTGTAGCAGGCCTCAGCTTCGTTTCTAGCTCTGATTGCAGAAGTACATTCTGGGTCCCACCATGGAGGTGATGGGATTTTATTCCGGGCACTGTTCTTTAACGGAAAACTAGATTCTGCACTTAAAGTAATAGCTGTCAGCAGACCTTCATAACAGCTCTTGGCATGGTAATGACCAGAATAAACAGGTAAACTTGAATTTAAATTTGGAAGGTTATCAATTTTATCCTCCAATAATGATGCATACTTTGTCCAATCTGGGTTAGCCAAGTTATACTTCAGAAGTGGAGGAGACGTTTTTTCTAAATAGGATTTATTAAGTAAGGATATGACAATGGGGTAGTGGTCACTACCATGCGACAAGGTTGTGCATTCCCAGTTAGTTGACGCGGCTAATTCGACAGAACAAAATGTGAGGTCTACACAACTCTTTTGCTGTCCAGGTGAAGATCTGCGAGTTGGGCAACCATTGTTCAAGATGCAGAGATCTAAATCATCCAGAATCTCAACCAGAGCTACACCAAAGGCATCACAGCGCTCTGAACCCCATCTATAATGATGGCAGTTGAAGTCACCCATGACCAGAATCGGTCCACGAACATTAGAAAAAATGTTTTTTAATAAAGATAGATAGTTAAGTTGGGGATGTGCAATATAAATAGAGAACACTGTGATGCCCTCGACCCTGCCCGCAACAATGCTCATATTACCACCAAGTGGGGGTAAAGGGAAGGGTAAAACTGAGACGCGATCATTCACCAAGAGGGCTGACCCTCCATAACCGTCTGATCGATCACATCTGAGGATGTTGAAATGTGGCATACGGAAGCTCAGACTTGGGGTGAGCCAAGTCTCAGCTATGGAACAAGCCAAAGGCTTGAACTTATTTAATAGAAATATGAGGTCGTGCTTTTTATGCCACACGCTCCTCACGTTCCACTGAAGGAAAATTTGGCGTAAAGCCATTTTTAATGTTTGTTAAAAGAGTAATAAGTTGTTCGGCAACGTTGGACGGTAATTGAGTATTAGAAGAAGCAATAAGAGTGGGTAAAATTGTTAGAAGAAGTTCAATAACAGAAGAAGTGCTATTATTGGGATAGTTATTATTAAAATTGAGAGCGCAGCCATTAGGCTGTGAAGTTTGAGGGGAACTAGTCATATGGTGGTGTAAAGTTTTATCATAGGATGGGGAGAGGGGGGCGTGGGACTTAGGTTTGAGCGTTATAGTCTTGCGATATGACTGAGAAACCGGAGTTTTGGTGATGTTGGCATAGTTGCGAGAAGCTATCGGAATGCGTTTACTGGCCTCAGCATATGAAATGGATTTCTCAGCCATAGCTGTCTTGATAGCCTTCTGCCTACCATACTCAGGGCAAGATTTGCTATTTGCGAAGTGATCCCCCGAGCAGAGCACACAGAAAGCCTCGCCCTCAGAAATGCTGCAACCATCACCAGGGTGATCGTGGCCACATTTACTGCAGCGTGGTTTTGATCTGCATAGATTTGCTACATGTCCAAATCTACAGCAATTGCGACACTGAATTGTAGGGAAAATATACTGTTGTACGGGGAGGGATGTGTAACAAAAGTAGATTCGGGACGGTAGTACTTGTCCATCAAAGGTTATTACGCATGTTTCAGTTGGTTTCCATTCATTAATACCGTCTCTCTGTATTTTCCTGTTGATTCGACGTACTTTTAAAATATGTCCACAACCTGAGGGTACAGATAAATATGTTATGGCCTCGTCCTCTGAAATGTCAGAGGGGACGCCTGTTACTACACCCATCCTTGTGATGTTGAATGTAGGAATGGATGCAGAATAACCGTACTTGGTTAACAAAGTGTTAACCAAGAAAGAGTTTGCATCCTGAGGGGAGGCAAACTCGACAGATACGCGGTTTCTACCAACTCTGTTAACACCACCACGAACTATATTAGCTATGTTATTGGTAATTAAAAATTTTCCGAATTTATTTATTTTATTTATTTATTATTTATTTAACGGGGTGCAAGGTTGTGCCGGCATTTGTTTGTGAATCGACTCGGGATACGTGTACAATGAACGGGGCTTTATCCATTGCCGAATATTTGGCACGCCCAATTTGTGATTTTATTTGTTTGTTTGGGGGGGTAGGACAGCTAAAAGTTGAATTATCTTTTTCAACGGGACGTTTGCGAGGGTTTTGTAGTATTTGGGACTGGGTTACATCCATTTCTGTGACACTGCACACAACGTCCGCAAATTGTGAAAGGGAGTTTTGGGATAATATGCTACGTGGGGAAGGACGAATGTCGGGAGGATCGGGATCAGGGGGTTTATTTCTCTCCATCTTGTTAAAGCTCCGCTAAAAACGGACAAAAACAGTACTTACCTGCTAACAAACACAAGGACAACACAGTTAGAGAATATCAAGACACAACAGTATCAACACACTCGAAAACAAAAAAAGCAATCCTAACACACGTGCTATCAATGACACCCGTGGCGAGAATCTCGAACCACAAATTTTTCGCGTGTTATTTATCATTAAAATATATTGAGGTATGGCTGACATCCAGTGTGACATTGACATTGCTGTATAATAACTATTGTCCTTTAGACAAAACCAACTTATTTTGAAAATATCTAATTTTTTGTTTATACTTAACATTTATTTATAAAATGAATGCTTACTTCCAAATATCTTTAAGTACCTACGCGATTGCCTTCAAGAGTAAAACTTAATGATTGTCGAAAGGGCTCTGTTCGTTCGTACATATGTTCACTTAAACTTAAAAATAAGGGTTCGCCCACAAATTTGTGTGTTTAGCCACCATAGATTTATTTGATTATTATGCCTACCTTTTGAACATTAGGCCTGACAGTTAAGGGAAAAGATTTGAAACGTGTAGCAACACTGTAAGTAAGTACTCCTAGGTTATGTGATATAAGAAATCAAGTTTATTTAAAGAAATCTTCCATATTTTGGTCTGAAAGCCATGACAATAAAAGCGCACAAATGTATAAATTCAATAATCATACAATAACACAAACAGTATTGAATACTTACGAATGAAAAGAGATTTTGTTATTGGCCTTTTCTGAGCGGCTTTTACAGCCTATTATCATCCTCCCATCGTAGCGCATTCACCATACACTAAACACTTATCTAATAGAGTCAATTTCTCATTAAATGACTTAAACTATTACAAAAATTGCAAAAACCATCCGAAAACTTAAATTAAATCGAGCATAATAATATACGTGACAGTGACAGCACTTTGTTTGGCTAACATTCAAAAGTTAGCCATGCAAAAATCCGGCACGCCGTAAGGGACAGAAGATACGATGCTTTGTCTCAATTTTCCTACGAACTTTGTATTAATGCGTCTCACTTCCACACTTCACACTGTAAATTGGGCTACGTCTAGAGGTATATAGTCTAAGAGCCAAACCACACGGGCGGTGCGGCGCCGCACCGCAAGCCATTTCGCCGCGCTGGCGACCACACGGGCAGAGCGGCGTCGCAACGTTCTACAGAGCCGCGGCGGCACCGCAGCGGCGGCAAAATGAGGGGTTGCCCATCGCTAACAAACAACTGCGAGCGGCGCCGCTCCGGCTCCGCTCTGCTTACACCCCTCCCCGCCTCGTCTCGATTCCGACGCGCGCGCGGCGCGGCGCCGGAGCACACCGCACGGCGCCATGTGGCTACAATGCATTTTTGTATGTAGAAAAACGCAGCGGCGCCGCTCAGGCGCCGCGCCGCAGCCGCGCCGCCCGTGTGGGTTTGCTCTAAGGTTGTTAGCCTTAGCTGTCTGCATCTGTAATGACTAATGAATGACAGATGCAGACAGCTAATCAGTGATGCCCACTGCCAGGAGAAATTTTAGTATCGCTAGACACAGACCGACAAAAAAAGATAGACGTTGCGAACATCAAAAGTGAAGCCACAAAACCGTGCGTTTGTTGGTCTGGGGTTTTAGGAAAATATTAAATGACATCAAGGTTGGCAGAAGTGTAAGCAATTCCAGATGATGATTATATTACGTCGGAATGTTCGCTTTCCAACATTTTGCAGCACTACTGCAGCACTACACTACTGGCCATATTTTCATTGCCAGTGGCTAAGGGCCGGGACACATAAACACGATACGACGTCGTGTCGTACCACGACGCGGCGTTGTTTCATGATGCGACGTCGCGTCGTGGGAATCTACGACGAGCATCGTAAAAAACTACGTCGCGACATCGTAACGTGCCACGATACACGGCACGGCGCCGTCGATACAATGCAGGGTGAATGGTTGCAGTTAATTTCGAGAAATGGACCGCACTAGACGCGTATATCGTAGTATCTTCTGAGTTTCTGTCTTTTCTTTATCCGTCTTCTTAACAACAGCAGGAGCAGGACGCGTCTAGTGCGGTCCATTTCTCTAAATTAACTGCGACAATTCACCCTGTATTGTATCTACGGCGCCGTGCCGTGTATCGTGGCACGTTACGATGTCGCGACGTAGTTTTTTACGATGCTCGTCGTAGATTCCCACGACGCGGCGTCGCATCGTGAAACGACGCCGCATCGTGGTACGACACGACGTCGTATCGTGTTTATGTGTCCCGGCCCTAACTGGCGTCCAGTTTCACACCGAACTTTAGTGACAACTGAACATGTAAAATTAAATGTTTTGTGTACATACATTTCATTTTAACTGGTAAATTATTGTACGTAGACCCAAGTTACGGTCACTATCAGACAGGGTACTGTGCGCTTCGTTACATCTTTGTGAGCGCCTATGACGTCATCCTAGATACATAATGATGATAGCCAATACGAAATTAGGTGTTTGACAGTTAATCGTTGCACACTTTACCCAGTGATCATCACTATGAACTGTCAGCGGATGAGCGGAGATACGCAATAATTTAACCCTGCAGGTCCATTTATCTATAGGTACCTAATGTTTGTTACAAACTCAAAGATTTGGTCCTTATGATTGATTCTCAATCTCAGAATTTTCTTATGACCGCATCGCAAAATTTTGCGTTGCACTAGGGATACCTAAGTAGGTAGGTCCTACCTACTAGTCCTACTACTGCATACATGTGATAGGTAAATTATAATTATTATAGCCAAATATGTCAAGAATCTTGACTTTGAACAACTAGCATACAGCGCATGTTTTGCCCTGGCCTGGCAACAGTTCCGGACTATGCTAGCGTGGGGCCCAAAGAGTACCTACCAATAATAATAATATAGGAGGTGGGGCCCATGGCTTGCTTCGTTAAAAGGTAGTTCATTTGTTCTGTCATTTAACAATACTTTTGCAAATAGGTAGGTAATTACTTTTTACTAGGTAATCTAAGACATCTTTTTCACGTGTATGACACCGACATCTCACGCAAGGACATATTACATGAAAGAATTAGTAACTTTACATCAGAAAAATGTAAAGAAATAGGAAAAAAATTAACGTTATGGGTGCAGAATCATGCAGTGTACCTAACTACAAAGTTCATGATGTCCAGATGTGCGACGATTTCCATTGATCTATTCTGTACATTTTTATTAGGTACAGACGCCAGCACGTCAAGTTACCCCCATGTGTCTATTTTTCCCAATTGAATATGAATCTTATTCTGTTTGACATAAAGTTGAAAACCGATCAAAGAAATTTGACACATTGGGGTAACTTGATGTGCTTGCGTCTGTACCTACGTGCTCGATTAAAAACCCTCGTACTTTAAAAACCTACCTAAGATTTCACACAAATAATTAGGAACTTAAGTGTGAAATCACGGATGTACAAGTAAGAGCGAGCAAAACGTGCAAGAAAATTCAATCACCTAGGAAAGGTTAGGTAGGTTTTCTTTTTACCATTCTTACCTACAATTTTATTAAACGATTTACCTTCTTTGTGAACTTACGAAAAGTAACAAGAATGCAAGAACTGACGACGCGAACTCTAAAATGTTAGCTCCCCTGCTATGTAACTAATCCGGCCCTGCCTAGCGCATGCGTACCTTGCTAATGTATATGGGGCAAGGCTTTCAATTCGGCATGGGTTGACGCAGTGCCCATAAAATGAGAGGTGGAAGTTCGGAACGTTTGGTCGTAAGACCGTCTCGCCGTAGAGGAGAAACGCGTGCCAAACTTACTCGGTACATTACCGTTATTTTGGCTACTTTATTGGGCGGTGGTGGCTCCGCTCTGCTGTTCCTCGTCCCACTGTATGCAGACCCAGCGTTAAGTGCCCTAGCAGCTGATTTCGATCCAGTACCAGCGGAGTGCGTGACTGAGAGACGTGATGACAGGCTCGGCTTGGACAACTGCACCTGGGCCTCATGTAGAGAAGGGTGTACCAGCGACGCGTATAAATGTACACAGCTACACGTGAAATACAAAGCTCACTCTGAAGAATGGCGTCCGGCTGTGCTATTTGTCAATATAAAGGGATGTGGCTATCCACCGATGGTCGACTGTGAGAATTTTACAACGAGCTACGGGTATGTTGGTGCGAAGTATCCCTGTTTCTGGTCGCGAGCTGATACATCGGTCGTGGTTCCGCGTTGGTCTAGAGGGGAGCAAGTGGCCACGGTGACCAGGACCTTGGCTGTGCCGCTGTTCCTGTCTGGTTGCGCTGGCATAGGTTTATGTGCACTGCACTGCGAGTGTAAGCCGCGCCGCCGCCGCCGCCCTCCTCGTCGCCCCCCGCGTTTGCCGACCCTCTCTCCCGATGACACATCAGTCTACCGATTAGCTTAGTGTACCTAATAAAAAAGAGCACAAATTATATTTTCGACAGTGAGAATGTAAATAAAAAATACTATAAATATGTGTAAATATATATACCAGCAGCTGCGAGCTGTCGATTATTTATTTCATATTCGTCAAACTAGTTTTTGAGGGTATAAGGAAAATGGTAAATTATTGAAAATTTTAAATAAGTTATTGTAAAGATGCCAATAAAATTAAACAAATAAATGTGTGTTTCTTCTACCTGTTTTCTTTTTTTTTTGACTCGGCGCTGGGGTACCTACTGTACTGTCACTACTGATGTAGAAGTCTTTGTTTAGCTGATTCCCTGGTGAGATTAAGGAGAGACACCCGCCTAGATTTTCAGCAGACATAATTATTTAAGGGCTTATTACACTATTCAATTTGTAGGAAAACTAACTAGAAAATCGGTTGATGCAATCGCAGTTAGAACAGATAGGGTCCGATTTAGGGTAAATCGGAGGTTCCAGCCGCTTGGTTGCTTCCTAACTGTTCCTAGTAAGGTTCCTACAAATCGAATAGTGTAATAAGCCCTTTAATAACAGCGAGGATCACAGTTGGAGGCTCAGTATGAAATCAAACCAATATGTAAAGAAGTAAAATATTTATTTCAAGGTTTATAATGTGTCTTTATCTTAAGATTTAGAGGTACAAAATAATTTTCATATTCAGTTCAGTCCAAAGCCAATGTATACTACATATCCTTCAGTCTTCGAACAATCATTCATTTTCTACATTGATAAACCTGTACTTATATTTTTATAACATTTTGAAGCAATTTATTAATATGTATACCACAGATAATAGATAATTGCCACTGCATGTCTTAGAAATACGCAGGGTGATCTTAGAAATGCAATGAAAATTTTCCATCCTTATAAGCAGATTTGTATTTTTATAACATTGGTAGATTCTTTTATTTGTCGATAAAAGGTAATTTTAAAGGATTTGAAAGAAAATAAAAAAAAAACCTTATTTATCTTAGGAACTTTTGGTGATAATTTCTTAAACTGTCAAATAATAGGTACCAAGATATACAAAAAAATGGAGCTACGAATATAAGTTGAGTATATTTTCTGTAATATGTTGTTGTTGCATTATCGACAAATGATGAAATCTTAAGGCAGAATCATTCAGGAAGCTCAGTTTACTATGACCATATACATGTTACATTAAATTTATAATATAAGATTATCAAATACAAGTTTATGTAGCGAATGATGATAATTTATATAATATAAACGAACATATTTAGGTATGCAACATAATATAAAATACTCAAAAATAGTTTTGGTAACTTTTCATTAGGCCTTCCAGTGGGACAAATTAACGTAGCAGCGAGTATGTTTATTGGGTCGTACACACGCCACATAATACCAAATTCACTTCAAATTTATTTTATGATGAATCAAACATTCAACTTTTCGACACGATATTACAGTAAAAAAAATAGTAATTACGAGACAGTTTATAAACCCGCATAAGAATTACTTTTCAATGGTAAAGGGGATATTTTTTTAAATATTTTGAGTAAATTAGAATTATAAATAAGTTACGCGACAGTCGCTGCCAGCGCCATAAAAAACAAAAAAGCTGTTCCATATTTGTTTAGCGACTACTTTTTAATTGTAAGGCATAGTCAGAGACGCCCGTAATCCGTAATTCTCCGTGCATACTTTAAAAAAAAAAAATTAAAAGCGCCCTTTTTATGACCTATCACTGCATCCCCTTCCCCTTTACCAATATTGTAAAAAAACCTTAAGAAATAAGGTATGTACCTATTGAAAATAATGTCGTGGTATGACCAAATATGCGTTGGACCTTCGCATCAATCAACTCATGTAATTCCCTAATTCGAGTGGCAACAATCACTGGTCCATTAATTCGACTTTTACACCACATATTTTGTCATATAACAGTTTACACAAAAAAAATCTAAGCATGGAACGGAATCTTACATTTTTATCAATAAAAACATTTAAAAATAACTAATACAGTTATAAATGAGCAACAAAAAAAAAATAAAGAAGATTCTATTCCATACCACGACCCGAACATTCTTTCTGCTTATAAAAGTTATCTATGCATAACATTCTAATTTCAAATCGTATTTATGGCGGGAACAATATGGCTTCGGTTCCGAACCGCTTGGCGCTTTCATTGTAGTAATTTTAACAAGATCTTTAGAACTTGCGCAATGTTGAATATTTGCATTTTGCATATATAATAAGATTGCTGTAGAGACACGCTATATGGCGTGCCAGAAGTCGCCAAGTGGTAAATAAATAAGTAAAGGTTACATGTCCCAAAGTAAAATTTAAAAGCAGAAAGAAATTACAACATACAAAGCAATGATATTATAAGTAAAAAGATGTAGATAGGTTATAAGCGCTCAGTAAGCGACACGTTAAAATGTGGGTAATTTATTAGGCACACTTTAGCGTCGGGCCGTCAACGGACGCGTGCGTGCGTTAGTGTGCCATTTTTGAAGATCGAATGTTGTTTAGGTAACTTATCTACTATCTTCACCTTTTTACTTATAATATCATTGTCATAAAGTAACAATAATTTAAAATGTACGTAATCACAACCTCTCTACACCCAAAACAGCAAAATCGATTCAATCAAATAATTTATTACATAACATGACTGTCATAAAAGATACTAGCATAATTTACTATAAAAATTGCTATTTTGGATACAGTATTAAACATAATATACTACATTGGTACATTTAGGTGAAATTCGAGATTTAAACAGACGAATGTTTCTTAGCGCAAGTAGATTTTATGATTTTAATCCGGTTCTGAATGGACGGTCAAATCTTGTATCAATTAAAGCTGATCTAAGATCCAGGTAGGAATCTTTTGTCCACGTTCAAACTAGCAATACGTCAGTTGGATCTATTCAGCTTAACGGGATCCATTTGAGAAAAGATCCTTACACATGACATCAAAACCGGTTATCGAAACAAGAGCTGGCCTCACAAGAATCAATCGTCCTTAAAATTTCACCTTCAACAACATATACTCGTTACATTCTAGCTATCATAAATTAAGGAAACAATGATCGTCAAAGTTTACTTTGACAACCATGTAAGTGGTACAGTATTATTAAGGCAGTCATCATAAAATACTGGATTGACATAACATGGTGGACTAGCGGTAAGTTGAATTTAAAAGGTAGATATATTTTTTATTATACAAGACTAGTCCCCGTTCTCGTGGGCATACAGAGATGAAAAGTAGCCTATGTCACCCAGGGAAAGAATTTTTCAAATTGGTCCAGTAGTTTTTAAGTTTATTTGTTACATACAAAAATATATCTTTATATTATTACTAAGTACAGAAGGAAGGGAAATTATTGACATAGTTTTTTTTTAGATTATTCTTTTGAGTTTTTTACTATTAAAATAATCACTTCTACCTAATCTAATGAGATTTTTAATTAACAAGTAAATTATTTACTCATTTCATCATAATTCTCATTGGTTTAGACAAGGATCATGATTATACACAAACTTGAAGTTAAATTATTTACTTGTCTTCTTCCAATAGTGGTACTGGTATATCGGTTATTCCGAAATAAACATAATTTACAATGACACAGAGGTGTTATTTGTTTCAGCGAATGCATCCACGCATGTTATGTCAATCATACACTTCATAAGATACGTCAAAATCACCATTAAATGCTCAGCACATACCTTGTGTTAAGTAGCTAATTCGAGATTTGGTGATCAACCAACAATTTCTAACTAACTACCTATTGCTAATTAGGAAATGCATGACCGAGAAGTTTTTTATTTGCGTTCTAGATATTTTTTTAGGATGTTGAACTTGTTTTTTTATTTGAGAAAATAATAAATGACAATGATGATTCTGAAAACTAGGAACAATAGGTTTTTTTCAACCAATTAAAAATCATCTCGTGTTAACCTGTCCTGTCATATCGATGGCGACAAAATAGATACGAAAAAAAATTAAAGGTCTATTTTAGTATTAAAATTGTTCAAATTTTAAAATAATGAAGAATTTCTGGCACTGTATATTTATGTGAAGACAATTTGATTTAAAAAACCGTCGCAGTAGAAACAGAAATTTAAATTTCATTGACAGATCAAGTTTTTAAGTTTTGAAGACATCGATACTATCACAATTATACATGCATGTATAGTTGTGACTGAATAGATATCTTCATAAACTTGCTATTGATAAAATTATTATGACAATAAACTACAAAAAAAAATGTTCTACAAATGCTAACTGCCATAGTTGGCGAATACAACCACAGATAATCAAATCACTTAAAAAGTTTGATTGTCTGTAAGTTAGTTTATGAGGTGGGTGTCAATTAAAAAGTTTTTTTTATGCATTTTTTTAAGTTCAACATTCAAATTTTAACAATACTAATCAAGCAATATTATTAAACTTCCCAATCATTATTGCTATTTGATAATATAATTAAATGCAAGTGGGCATAATAATATATTAAAGGAAACAAACGACATGATGCGACTGTCAAGCATGCGGGTACTGAGTTTGATACTTAAGTCGGAGTGTCTGTCTTTTTCATTATAAAAGGGATTCAAACAATACCAGGCTGTTACTGCACCACTGTAGGTTAAAGCCCTTTTCTCATACAGAGAACGGACGAGCATATGACAGTTATTTTGCTATAGAGGCGACGCCTGGACTATCGGGCCACTACGACCTAAGTAATAATTTAAGAGAGTAAAAACAACAGCAACATAATATTATCTCCACTTGCATATCATTAAAGCATACCCATTACAATCAGCTACGCTTCCAAACTGCATATTCTGGAATATGCATACTAACCTACGTATTGACAACAAATACTTTCGACTCCAATAAATAAGAGTTATTAAGTGTAGAAACATACATCATTAAAATTTTAAAGCTAAAATCAAAAGTATTTGCAGTCAATGATCTGTATTCATGAATTTGTTTGAATTTTAGAGTTGGTCTGGTGGTTGATAGAGACTGCTGAACACGTGATTGTGTTTTCAATCCTTGAGCCGGGCAGATGGAATAATAATAAGTAGCCAAGAAAGTTATGTTCTGGTAACAGAAATAGTCCTAGCGAAGTTTGGATGTTCAGACACACCAACTTATCCCAATCCGTCAAATTCCTATTGATAGTTATTCAACTTTATCACAAAAGAATAAGGTTCATGTTGTATTTGAAAAAATTCGACAGTAATAGTTAGGTGAGCTGGCGTTCTATACACTTCGGATGCTTTGAATTTTATGTAATATGACTCACTATTTCCATAAAAACAATTCCCATCAGATACATACAGCTAAAATTATACCTATTCACGAATACAGAGTTGAATAGGGACTAGACGTGATCATAGAACCACTTGGGACATCTGTGAGGCAAGACGGTACCTCTTCCTCTCAAGTTCCACATTGGCATCTAGACCACGTTTCACAGCCATACTAGTTGACGGTTGACTCTCTAAACTAGCTTCAACAAGTCTACGGGACCTACAATACCTGTAATCAGCCGCTGTGTTAACCCGCTGCAAGGTCATGTCAACAGCTGTTGGCAATGTGTAGTATTCTTGAACGTTATTCTGAGGCACGTTGGAATCATCTAGATCTAAGACTGAGTAGTTAGTGTCTGGACGGCGTTCGACTGGACGTTGGCGATAGGAAGTGTCAACGTTCAGGTGGCTCCGGGACGAAGTGCTGCAAGTACTTGAGGCAGGTGACACGTGGAAACTGGGCGATGTGCAGGGTGTTCGTGTTGGGGATGTTCGAGCGCTGCTGTAGCCCTGATCCAAGTCTGACTCCACCGACGTCTCGCGGGACTTGAGAATCTGCATCATCCTGTAATTTTAATTTAGACTTTGTTATTTATTTTTATGGGATACTATCCGGGGTGGGGTGTCAATGGTAATGTTCAGGTATTCGCTTCGGTGTTATAACCAAGGAGGGACATCAACCGAAAGGGATATCGACCTTGCAGCTCTGTTGAGCGTCTTTTCGGCCTTTGATCATCATTAGTTATACAGTAGAATTGGACAGGAAAGTGATGGTAAGTGGTCTACGATGTTAATGCTGCTAAATTCTAAAAGTGACTATATGGCATTGGATAACTTGAAAAATACATATCTAATTCTTCTTCTTTTTGTGTAGTTAGTGACCTACGTAATGTCAGAGTTTTTATACTGACCATGGGCCCTGACTTGGGTTCATATGCTCTCGAGAGATATCTCTCAGGCAAAATTATAAATATTCAATATGCACATGAATCACAGATCTGATGCACAAAAGCCTATTAGCGGTATTACGATTAAAATGATTAGTTTTACCTCAAAATGACTAGTAGGTCGAGCTACAACAATGTGTCAAATTTCTTTGATAGGTTTTCAACCTTATTACAAAAAAAATAAGGTTCATGTTCAATAGGAAAAACATGATAGTTTTGGGTAGTTTGATGTACTGACATAACTGTCTGTACATACTTTTAATTATCTCGAGACTAGTTTCACTGAGATACCGCTTTTGTGCTTAAATCGGCAGTAGAGAAATCTGTTATACCACAGGGGTTTTTTTTTTCAAAATGATCTATTATAAAATTCTTTATTAATTTAAAGATAGATAATGCATGCAAGTATGGTCAAGAAGCATTTTTTTTTAGCACGAGAGTATTGAAAATTGGAAAATGTGTTTTGCGAATAGGTACAAGGTTCGCAGTTTAGTCACTGTCAATATTAAATACCTATCTGTTTTTTGTCAATGACACCATAAGAAGCGACTGGGTTAAGTAATCAAAGGTATGTAAGGTGTATACATACCTCTGCAGCAGCCGGGCGATGGGTGCGACGGCGGCGGCCTGGCGGCCGGCGCGCGCGGCCAGGCCGGCCGGCCACGCCGCCAGCCCCAGCTCTGCGCGCGCGCACGCCACGCACGCGCAGCCCACGTCCACGCACTCCACCACCTTGAGTCGCACGTCTGGAACAAAATAATATCCTATTGTAACTTTTACAATTTGTGATGGGTGTGCAAAGCTTGGGTTACCTAAAAAAAGCAGTATTGAAACTGAAAACTTATTTTAAGAAGTAATATTTAAAGAATTAGAGAATTTCCCCTATTCCATGCTATCTTTACTTTGTTTTAAGGGACTAAGAACCTTGATTACAAATTTTGGCTTTCCTTTCCTTTGTCTAAATACTAATAATGGCCGCCTATAACATGATAGGAAATATAAAAAAAACTTACCAGACAAAGTCAAATCTAAATAAGCCTCAAGTAACTTCGCCCCATCTCTCTTGAATCGCCTCACAAACTTCGGATGCCGTGTCGTCAAGTCACTATCGGTCACCACATACTGGGCCAACAGTGCCGCATACGTCACTGGGGTTGGCGCCAACAACCTCCAACGCACATGTTGGCCCACCATCCATTCTAACTGCCTGAACGTTTTACCACATAATTGGACCCCACTGATTTTGGATAAAGTCTTCAGAGTGGGCGCTCGACTGAACTTTTCTTCGCTTTTAGCTGTGGACAATTGAACATTTTCGATTATTATAGTTCTTCAGAAATATAAATGGAAAAATCGTTAGACTCGTTGACTGCCTCGTTGGTCTAGGGGTCGCAAGCGCTACTGCTGATCATGAGGACCCGGGTTCGATCCCCGGGTCGGGCAAAGTGTTATTGAGTTTTTAAATCTGGGAATTCTCAGTAGCAGCCCGGAGTCTGGATTTGTGCCCGATGGATGGCAATAGGCTCGCCCCCTATTACATGGGACTTAAACATAATGGCGAAATGTGGGTGTACTACCAGGTACACCTCTGCCTAGCTCGGGGATTACAGGCGTGACGATATGTATGTATATGTATATTAAACGTTGATTTAAGTGGTATGCTGATCAAATTCAGTACGGATTAGTCTTCAATACTTACAAAGCTCTTAAAATTTTGACGCAGGTTCGATTCCCACACGGAACTAATATTTGTGGGGTCTACAGATAGTTATTCATATTCGTGACTGTGCGTGCATAAAAAAGGCCCTTTTGAGGGCCTTGTTTAAAGTTTCGTTATATCAGACGTCATACATAACGTTACCCTATGCCGCCCGCCAAACCCACATCCCAACACTCAGATTTAAGTCGATACAGTCATACCAAAAGTATGCCAATGTATTAGCACAGTATAAATTAATACAGTAGGACGACGCCTTTGATCTCTGGATAAATGCCGACAACGTCTACACGCGTTAGCCCTGAATAATACCACCTGCACTACGAACATTGTTTTGTTCGCAGTGCGGGAGCGGCTTACCCGCGTCTCGCCCCTCACACCCCGCACGATTGCCCTGTCTAGACAGCTTCGTCGGACGACTGTATGTTTTTAGACTGTGGTATTAGTAAGTACATACTCTTTGTGTATGGATGATATAAAATCAGGTTAAATTATTACCTACAACTACTATTACATATTTCAAATACTACCTACTACCTACATCAGTCTTATAAGCACCATAGAGACACGCTGCGCGGTATGTCACTTGAAAATTATGTTATGAGTATCTTTTAAAATCAATGCATTTCAGTGAGGTACCTACTTAGGTTAGGTAGTTAGGTTCGCTATAGGATAGGTATGATGAGTTAGGTTAGGTTATACATATAATTGTCAATCTAATTCTATGTAACAAGTCAAAAGGCTTCGAGATAAGAGCACTTTAGAGACTAGCTTATTAAAAAAAAGTAGTAGAAGTAGTATAAGTAGGTAATGGTAGATGTCATTTATGGTTTTGTATAGATTGTTTGTCATCTTTTTTATATAAGTAAGTACAATATTCAATGGGTCATCTTATTAAAAGTTTGTAAGTACCTATATATTTTGTATGACGGATTTTTGTATTTGATGAGAAAGGGATTTCTTGATTACTTTTTTTTATAATTAAAATGACAATATGATGTTTATTTTATTTCATTTTTTAAATACGAAATGAGTTGAATTTGAAACCAATATAGTATGGCCTCGTTAATCCGGAGAGGCTAAAACAACACCCTTTTTGGATTATCGAGGCGTATGCCATATTTAATGGTAATAAATACATGTTTAATCTTAGTTTCTGTTTATAATTTTAGCTACATTTTTATACCTGGTCTCAAAGTCTACGGAGAAAAATCCATAAAATTCGTTATCTTCAGCGCATTTTAAAGCAGTATTTAAAGTTTCAACTGCCTCTGAATTACCAACTTTTGGCGAGGCGAGAACTTCAACGCTTTTGTCCTCATCTTGCTCATACGTATTCGATGCTCATTGCCCGGCCGGATTACAGCGATCACCGAACAAGCGGGAGTCCGGATTAACGAGGCCCTAAATACTAATAATTATGTTTGTCTTTTGGTCTTTACATTTGAATTGTAATTATAGTTAATGAAGTTTTACATTGACATTAGGTACCTACCAGCATTGGCATTAATGCCATTGCTTACTAACTGTTATGTATTGTGTATTTTGTACTTTTGTTTGCCTTCTTGTTAAATAAGGCTGTTGCTTGTCATATTTTATGTATAGACACTTTTTTTAAAACAAAGCAGGTACATAAATGGCATTTCTTTTTATTCAATACAATTCTTTATCTTGTTATTAAATGTAACTAACATTGTGGTAATCTAAGTAATTTAATAGTGGAAAATTTTAATATTGCCTTTAATATAAATGTGATTATAATGGAATACCAATTGAAATGATAAAACTCTTAATTTTGATAATTGTGATCTGTATTTAAATTAGGAAAATAAATAGATTGATAATATAAATGAGTAAATATATAAGAAATCTGTAACTGATTTTTAATAAGTGTAATTTTTAAGTGTTTGTTAAAAATAATTTAATTTAATAATTTTGTATTTATATTTGCACGCCATGAGAAATTGCAGACACGTCGTGATCCACTTTTATTTAAGATCTGTATGTATTATAGACCAGTCTGAGAAATATTCTTAGTCTTATCGTGCAAAAGCAGTGATAGCCTTGTGGTGCGAATCGTAGGTCTCGAGTTCGATCCCAAGACACGCACCACGACTTTTCGGATTCATGTGCATATTGTGTAATAATCAACTTGCTTCTAAAACGGTAAAGGAAAATGAGATCGAACGAGATCGATTCACTTTCAAATTTGGACCCTGCAGAGTGTAATATTACGAGTGATGTAATAAAAAGTACCAAAGTACAGACGCCAGCACATCAAGTTACCCCAATGTGTCAAATTATCCCAATTGAACATGAACCTTATTCTGTTTGACATAAAATTGAAAATTGATCAAAGAAATTTAACACATTGGGGTAACTTGACGTGCTGGCGTCTGTACTTGTAAGCACCAAAATTTACCAACTTTTTTTTATTTTTTGCTCAGAAAATCGGTGGTGACACACAGACAGACGGACAAGAGCAATCTCTTGTCCGTCTTATAAGGGTTCCTTTTCAACCTTTTGAGGTACGTAACTCTACAAACTAACAAAAAAATTATAGGTGCTTGCAACATACCTGCTAAACTCAAGCAAGCCAGTGCGACGTGTGTCAGCCGATCCGCCCTCAGTCTATGCGCATCCATAAACAAGTCTAATTGAGCGACTGCCGAGTGTAAGGTTGCGATGCAGAGTCCCAACTTCTTGGTGACATCGCGGAGCTGCTGCACTAAAGCGCCACGGAATTCCAACTAGAAAAGGAAAAAAGATCACCTTAATAAAACGTTTTTCCACAAAAAAAAACATACATACATACATACATACATAAACTCACGCCTTTTTCTCATTGGGGTAGGCAGAAACTACAGAGCGCCATATGCTACGATTCTTACATACTTCTTTTGCTTCGTTTACATTCATATTGTCATTCATGTTGTCATACACACAAAAAAAACAACCGCCTTTATTTAATACTAGCAGTCGTCGGAGAGAGTATTTTTGGCAGAAATTGGTCACGTTGAAAGGACTAACGAAAGGTATTTTGGGATTTTCAAGTGGGAACGCCGGGAGGGGACGCCCTAGAAAATACATAGACCTTATTGGTGAGGTTCTACAGAAAGGTCAGGTGCGTAGTACACGCAACCCGCGTGTGTGTATGACAACATGTATGAATGTTAACGGAGCAAGAGAAGTAAGTAAGAATCGTAGCATATGACGGTCTGTAGTTTCTGCCTACCCCCATGGGAAAAAGGCGTAAGTTTATGTATGTATGTTTAAAGTTTACTTCTGAATAACAAACATAACATAACATCACGGCGTAATCCCCGAAGGCTTAGGCAGAGTAATATTTGGTAGTAATTTACCCACATTTCGCCAGTTATGTAAAATTTCTACGTAACAGGGGCGGACCTATAGCCATCAATCAGGCACGCATCTAGACCCCGGGTCGCTACTGAGAATAACCAGATGGAAAACTGAATTAGTCTCTAAGTTTTTGAATATTTTATATTATTAGGGAAATTTACAGCTATTTTAGGGTATAGTTATAATTTTATCTTGAAGAAGGCCAATTACAAATTTCCACTTGTAAATAAACAAATAGCTAAGTTATATTACAAGATAATAGTAGGCTACACTCACAATTACAATTATTCGAACAAACATGGATGCTATTAAAAAAAAAAAATCTCCTATTTAAATTCTTTGCTAACTTATCCTGAAGTTAGCAAAGAATTTAAATAGGAGATTTTTTAGTAAATTAATCAGCCAATATGATCACTTATGGGGCAGTGGTCTGGTGGCCCCGCACCAAATTAACTACAGCCTGCAACAAACTGCAACGCTTGCAAAGGCTCGCCTGCATGGCGATCACAGGCTGCATGAGGACTACTCCGACTGTGGCTCTCGAAGCCATGTTGGGGCTCCCACCGCTTCATCTGTTCATACAGCAGGAAGCGACAACGACGGCTGTACGCCTTAAAACACTTCAACTCTGGAGCAAGAGACAAACACAGCACACCGCGGTACTGGAGGGATTCTATAATGAGTTCCCCCTGGCGAAAGCAACAAACGATCGGGTACCTAAACAATTCGTATTCGATAAGAAATACAAAATTCAGCTCCACGAAGATGACCGCTGCGAGGGATTGAACCCCGCGGAACTACGGATCTTCACGGATGGATCTAAAACAGGTACTGGTACTGGGGCTGGAGTCTTCTCGGAGGATCTCAACATCCACATAGCCAAACCTTTGGGGGCCCACAACACGGTATTTCAGGCCGAATGCATGGGCATTTCTCTGGCGGCATCTGCCATTTTAGCCAGGGAGGTTGTGGACCACTCAATTCGCATACTCTCGGACAGCATGGCTGTACTGCTAGCACTAAACAACCACACAGT
Source organism: Euplexia lucipara (assembly GCA_921972225.1). Classification (NCBI taxonomy): domain Eukaryota; kingdom Metazoa; phylum Arthropoda; class Insecta; order Lepidoptera; family Noctuidae; genus Euplexia; species Euplexia lucipara. The sequence continues at coordinate 3,370,925 of OV179164.1, read as the reverse complement.
GAACTCTGGGTTAATATACGAGTGTCACCAACGCCTGAACCAGGTTGGTAATCTCAATAATATAACCATCCAATGGATCAAAGGACACAGCGATTCCCGGGGCAATGATGCTGCGGACGAACTCGCTAGAAGGGGATCGAGCATGGCAGCGGTGGGACCCGAACCCATCGTACCACTCCCTTTCGGATACCTACGCACACTGGTAAGGAAACGAACTAGTGAACAACACCACAAGCTGTGGCTAGACCACGGCGAGTGTAGGCAGGCCAAGGAAGCACTTCCTGCTATCGACGGCCGCCTCACTAAACGCGCGCTTCGGTTGACCAAACCACAGCTGCGCACAGTAACAGCCGCTATTACCGGACATGGCTCTTTTAATAAACACCTCTTTGTCTTAGGAGTCACAGACAGCCCCCTGTGTCGTGCCTGCATGGAGGAAGACGAGACAGCAGCCCACGTGCTTCTGCACTGCCCAGTGGTTGCAACATACAGGGCAAAGTACTTAGGTAACCCAGGTACTCTCCGCGAGATAGCCAGCAACATCGGGGCACTGCTGGCCTTTCTCGGGGAATTGGGATGGTTAGAATAGTCTCCCACCCGCACGCAAAATACGCGCTTTGACGTGGAGTTGCGGACACCGGCCCGTTATACTATACTACTATACTAATCAGCCAATAAACTCAAGATATATGAGATTAAGTCAAAGACATTTAATATTTACTATATACAGATATGAGGGTACCAGATCAGACAGTGCAAGCATTTGTCAGTAATCATGCTAACGAACAGTACTAAAGAAAGAACAATTGGGTTACTTTGGGTGGCTTTGCATGTCCCCTCAATAGTAAGTTTCTTAAATCTCTTTGGAGTAAGTAAACTCGCTAATTAAGATTTATCAATGACGTCATTTAGCACATTGTGTTACCAGTTCAGGTTACTAAACCACGGTTTACTTTCTTGACACTTCAGACATAATGGGAGTAGGCTATTTCGTGAGGGTAATCCCACTATGTAATTACAGCCTTATATTTGGGGCGTGGGTGTGTATTTAGTTTTGATAAAATTGTTTCTTAGATACGCAGGGGCGTAAAAGTCTAAAGTAAAAAAATATATTTCAAATAGTCCGTTCAAGGGTACTTTTAAAACGCCAGACTTAAAGTTAATTGAATAGGAAAATTATTCTAGTTGCCTTTCCACAAGGTATCTAGTTTTAGCAAGGCGAAGGCCGGACAAGAAACTTTATACCTTACTCTTTTTAAATAGGTTCTTTGTATACATTAATAAGATTATATATTTTGACTGGCCTGTTGGTCAAGTAGTTGGTGAGTATGACTGCTATGCCGAAGGTCGTGGGATCGCGATTGCCACCAAGGACAAATGTTTGTGTGATGAGCACGATCATTTGTTGTGTCCGTGTGTAATTTGTCTATAATATGTATGTATTTAGAAATATATAAGTATGTTTATCAGCTGTTTAGTACCTATAACACATGCTTTCAAGCTTAACTTGGGACTAAATGGCATTGTGTGAAAAAGTTGTGGAATATTTATTTATTTATTTATTATATTGAGGATTGAGGTCGGTGTTTCACTATCTGACTACTCTGAAAAGAAACACCGAAAGAAACTCAGAGGTCACAGTCTCTTTTAAAGTCCAGACATTATCTTGGGAAAGGCTAGTTGACTGCTTTTTATTTTTAGTTTTAGCACACCATCTTCATTAAACTTTAACTCTCCCAAGAAAGAGATCGTGAAGATCAATGCCTTCTCCGTATGTGAAGCTTTTGCCCTGCCGTGGGACCATAATTTACTGGTATTATTTATTATTTTAACTACACAATTCTTACACATTTCCTTTTTTCTAAACGACCAAATCTGTCAGTTACATATTCCTTACATTCAATTATCTACCTGAAACCGGTTTGGGTTTAATAAGATGCGTACAAATTGTGAGTGTCCCCTATCTTTTCATACCCCAAGGCTTAGGGCCCGAGAGCAAGGATTATTTCTTTGTCTAAATGCATCACCTGGCGTATTGTAACATCTTGCAAAATTCGCAGATACAAACGAAACAAAAAATCCTTTTCAAAATTACCCATATCAAGACTATTTCTTTTTTTTTTGCTAAAGGGCCTTATTGAAATATTACGTACAATGTTTGCACCTAAGGGAAATAGGGTGTATTATGTGTTCATATGGTGCAATACATTTAATATCTGTGCAATCGCAACCGTTGCAAGCGACTTTAATCTTTAATACGTGTGTCGTAAAAGTGAATGTAATATGGAACGTTTGCATGATGAAATACGGCGATTGAGCAAAATATAGCCGCTATGAATCATGTAATTACATTCAATACCTACAGTTTAATAGTTTAGTAACCCTTCAGCGTCAATAAAAATGTCTGTATTATACGAAATAAGGACATTTTTATTGACGCTTGTACCTAATTGCATCATCGTTGTTGTTGTTGTTGATTTACGTCATTTATATTGATGATACCTACGTTACTCTATAATCCTTACTAATATTATACACTTACTAATATTATAAATGCCAAAGTTTGTATGGATGTTTGTTACTCTTTCACGCAAAAACTACAAAATGGATTGTAATGAAACTTTACATAAAAGCTATAGCTTTTACATCAGAATAACACCTAAGTAGGCTATATTTTATAAATAAATGTCAAGCAAGTAGGAAAATAGTCTGCCTTCAGCGAACTATTTTGGCGTGAGCTGCGATGTTTATAATACTAGCAGACGTTCCGCGGTTTTACCCCGCGTAGGTCCCGTTCCCGTGGGAATACAGGAATAAAAAGCCTAAGTATTAATCCAGGGTGTCAGCTAACTCCACACCAAATTTTATTAAAATCCATTCAGTAGATTAGATAGAAAAAACATTATAACACAAAATAAAGAGACACGAAAATGGCACGTCTCACGGCTGCTCCAAAAGGTGCATTTCAGCGGCAATGCCAGACAAATGCTGAGATGCTGCCTGGCGCTGATTTTCAAATACACATTTGAGGACAAGTGACACGAGAATTGTATTATATTAGATGGTTCTTGGTGGGAGTCACCCATACAAAAGCATACAGCAAGGTTACATTAATTATTCAGTAAGTTATGCTATCGATTTAATACGTCTATGTTTTGATACTTATACCCGGTTTTCTAGGTGAAGTGTAAGTATGTTTATCAGCTGTTTAGTACCCATGGCCATAACACAAGCTCGAATTTGGGCCGGGTTGATGGCAAAAGGCTGGCTCTCTATTAAATCAAAAGGGCAATTTTTCTTGCGAAGTTTTTTGCATTGCCCCTCACTAGTTATTTCTCCTGTAAATTTGGATAGGTGTACTATTCATACACTTGTCTTACAATCCTCAAATGGGAAGGATCTGCCTTCCCATTTGAGGATTGTAAGACACATATTGTTTTTATTTAATATTGTTATTTTACTTTGATTATCTGATTGACACATTGAACATTTGTTAACAATAACATTTATGTGCATATCTTGCGTGCATTATTTAAGTTCCTGATATTTAATCAAAGCCTTGATGAGCACTCTACGTAATCAGAATTCACACTACATTTGATAATACATAATCTGAATACTGATTATATTAAGAGGACAAAGAAATTGTAACATTATTAGTGTGTCTTTCCTAAACATCTGTTTTTAACCAACTTCAAAAAAAGGAGGAGGTTCTCTGTATGTTCATTACGCAATTATTCCATCAATTAAAAATTGATTTTGATTTTTTTTGTGGTTGGTCACACCTTAAAGGTGATCCCATATCCATTTTATCAGAATCAGTTCAATAGTTTGGTTTTAATATTATTACAGCCAATTTAATAAGAAAACACAAAAAAAATATGTAGAATGACTTTAATTATAAGAGTAAGCTTTGGTTTTGTTGATTTATTAATATTTGCCACCAATTTCGTTTCCCTAAATAAACAAGTTAAGTAAACCCAAATACTACTAAGCTATCTGTAAACAGGTTCTATGTATTTAGAAATATATGTGTGTTTATGAATTTAGTACCTACCTATAACACAAGCTCTGCTTAGCTTGGGACCAGATGGCGTTGTGTGAAAGTCCTGATATGTATTATATTATATTAATCATAGATATTGCTATATGAACAGTAAGGGAGCTTTTAAACTGTGTTTCATAGAATATGAGAGGGATAGTAAGATCAGCAAATCTGCCTACCTGTGGTGATTGCAAGTGGATGGTGGGTTTCTCGGCTTCTTGTTCCAGCAGGTTCTTCCAAATTTCTTCCTTGTATTCACAGTGATACTGCTCATCTTGGTCTGTGAGAGACTGAAAAGAAAAATTATGCAGTACTTAAGATTAAGGCAATATAAGAAAAGAATTTCTTAAAGGCCTTGGGTGAAGGTTTGTGGGGCAGTAGTACCTTAAGGAAAGAGAATTAAAATGACAACATAATTAATATTTTTTGCATAAATTTTGTTAGTGATGCCAACAAAAAATTGCAAAAACAAAAAGTTTTTACAAAAAAAACACAACCAACTTCATACATACACTAACCGGTGTAAAATAACTCCAGTTTTGGAAGTCTGTGGCTTTGTTTTATCTCATTCATTATTATTGGCAACCAACATCCGAAACAAGAGTTATTTTACCCCGTTTTACACCAGTTGCATGATAATAACAGTTAGATTACCATTTCTTGCGTCTTGATGTAGCTAGCAAAACCATTACTCTCCTTTTATGCATGAATTACGACAGACAGAGCGCATTGGACTACATTAAGACTGTCAAGTCATGGAAAATGGCAGACTGCCAGGCTATCAAGAAATATCTACAAAATATGACTCATGTTTCTTTGTCTTCTTAAAACATGGAAATAATTATTTGTAGCTGGAGATTAAAAAGGCTAGCAAAAGATTGAGTCAAAACCCAGGTGGAAACCCACCCATTGCTGAGAATTTTTGATTGCTATACCTATTAAAATAATTCATTCTTATGAGACTAAACCCTGGCTGTTTTCATGAAATAACACTCTAAACAAATAGGTCTTACTATTAATTAATTTTAATTAAATTTGAATGGACATTTTAAACAGACATTTTTTTTCCTGATATGAATAAATTATAGATGGAGCCACAAACAACCCACATTGTATAATTTATTCAAAAATTATAAAAAAGGGAATGATGTAATTTTCCACAAATTAGGTAGATTAAACCACAGACCTGTGTTAGTTTGTGGTTTAGGTATGACAAAATATTAACTGGTTATATTTTCCTTATTTGTTATGCATTATTAAAAATAAAATTCAAGATATGATCAAAGAAAAAATGAAATGAAGACATTTGTGAAAAAAAAGTGGTCAGTGGTACGACTTAAGGGTGGATGTTCAAGAATATTTACATTTCAAATGAAAAAGTTTTAAAATTAGTATACTCCTAACCAATAAAAAATATTAGGAATATCATCATGGAATTGTTTCACATTTTCTAGATGAAACATGCAATGTTTTGTAAAACAGCTGTTTATGTCATCATATGGGTACTTACTCATTGCAACGAGTTTGCATCATCAATACAAAACAGTCATAAACACACTGGTTATTAAGCAATTATACCACTTGCTTGGTGAAAAGTAATGTAAAACATACTTTTTACAAAGTATCAAAATATGTTGACATCTTTATTTGGTCATGAAAAGTGATCTGATTTTGGGCTAATGAAACTAAAGCAAATCAAGACGACGGGCTAGCATAGTTGTGAAATAGTCGTAAAAGGTTTTCATACAGTACTGAGTGCAGTATAACACTGGATAATGTTTCATTTCATGTTAATACAGTTCAAATATTCTATAACACATGGTATGCCCTTACATTAGTGTCGAACTTTTCTTCCGTTCTTTCAAACTTCACGCCGTTGTCCTGGGAACCCCGACTCCTTCCGCTGTACAAGTTCAGTTTCGAGATGTTTAACGACTCCATTTCTTGATTTATATACGGCCAGGAACTTTAAATTCTATGTAGAAAATTAACACGTCGACCGAATATGAATGACGTGAACCACGTGGAAACAAGTGTCAAATAATGAAGCCGAAAAATGCAACAAAATAAATTCTGTTGTTAAAATAGAATTTTCCACACGTAAGCATCACTCTTCCTATTCAAGTAAAACACTAAATCACCGAATAAATATCACAAAAAAACTTATTTTAATTTAATTTCGTCACATGGCATAGCGAGCTCCTTCGTAGCATTTTTGACAAATAGAAATGCGTGAGCAAAAATTCTTTCGTTCGAAAACTAGTTTTTTTAAACTGGTGGCGCGCTTCGTAGTCAGTCATGAACCATAAAGTGTTAGTTTTCCATAGACACGAAGTCGAGTAAGACGGCATGGAACCGTTTTATAAAAATCGGATAACGGCATGGTTTGAGATATACTTAGAACTTAGTGAGAATTTTATTTGAACTGAAATCTCTTAGAGTTAATAAATAAAAATAATATTGAATTCACATTAAATTTTAATAAAAAATAATCGGTATTCCTCTGCCCATATATGGTAATATCGATGAGCGACAGTCGTGCCAACTTTGCAAAAAATATTATTGTACGTCATTTTTTTGGTAGGCTATGGGACATAGCGGCTGACTGTGTTTCTCTAAAAATAATTAGAAGTACTGAGTGACCAATAGTTTTAGCATTATCAATTTAGTGATAAGTTAGCAAAGAGTATTTATAAAATGTCTTATTCTCATAGTAAGTTCTAATTTGATTCTTTTACGGGGCAGCGTGGTAGTTGTAACTAGCGGGTGAAACATGATGATAAATCAGTCTGTGTATGAAAATAATAGTGATCAGTGCTTTTACAGTGTGGTTTTGTGTCCGCAGAATATACTTGGGCAGCTTTGCCGAGGACCCAGAGAGGTACACCGCTAGTTTTAGGCGGCGATCCGAAAGGCAGAAACTTCCTGTATACTAATGGCAATTCCGTTATCATACGAGATATTGAGAACCCCGAGATCGCCGATACATACACGGAGCATTCTTGCCAAGTGAATGTCGCGAAATACTCTCCAAGTGGATTCTATATTTCTTCAGGAGGTAAGGATAAAGTATACATTCCTTGATTAGCGATTTTGTATTTAGAATGTGGACTTGTTGCTGTTATCTGCATTTTTATAGATGAGGCATAGGAATATTCTTCTTCATCCTATTATGTGATTTGAATTACGTTAAAACTCATTAGTCACAACTCAGTAATATTTTCTGAAACACACATAATATTTTCTAGCATTCAAATGGGTATATTGTTATAGACATTTTTCCTTAATCGACGTCTTGTTTGTATACTGCATTCTATAAATAGTTCAAAGCATTCAGATCAATAATTTACTAAAACCTTAGCTAACTCATTTACTATACTTATAATAATAATAAAGCCTTTATTTTCTGAAACATTGTGACTTAAAACTTAGAATGAACAATTTCCTTAAATCTTACAAAATATCTCGTGTCTTGGTGTGCCTTACGGCAAGGCCTCCTACAATTCTTTCCGCTGTCTTTTGTCTGCTGCCACTCATATCCAGAAGGGTCCTAAGGTCATTTTTATATCATCCTCCCATCTTCTTGCTTTACGACCTCGGCTCCAAGTGCCATCTCTGGGGTACCGAATTGTCACCTGCTTGCACCACTTTTTCTTTTCGCAGCAAAACATATGTCCAGTCCATCTCCACTTGAGTTGGTCCTCCCCATGTTACTATACTTACATTGCCATAAAATTATATTTTCATGAGGTTCAGCGTCAAGGATAAAAAAAGGAAATAAGAAATCTGTAATGTAGTTAATTAAAAAAACTTTCACTACGATTTTTTACTGTTGCAAATTTTTTACTTTTACTTTACTTAAAACTATTCTTCAACAAATTCATTTTAACTTTCTTCTGTTTTAAATATGAATTTTATGTAGGTACATCCAGATATTTTACAGTCAAAGAAAAACATGTCTTTGTTATTGATCATTACTCACGATCAGGCATCCCGCGGTTTCACCCATGTAGGTCTCGTTCCGTGGGCATTTTTTTATTTACTTATTTTATTGATTTGTAGCAATTTTGGCTCGGCGCTAGGGGTTATGGCAACTAATATTTAGACAAACGCTTAAAAGGTTAACAAAGAATTGAACACTATTACTTTGACTGCCTCATAGGCCTATTGCTTATCTCCATTGACAGTTCATAGTGATGATCACTGGACAAAGTGTTTAATGATTAACTGTCAAACAGCTAGTTTCGTATTGGCTATCATCAGTGTGTATCTAGGATGACCTCATGCGCAGTCGCAGAGATGTGACAGTGCTTTGTCAAGTTCCAAGTTAAGATAGTCACTGTAACTTGAAGTCCACTTATAGTGCAATACCTAAATTTTTTTGGAAATTCTTAGTTGTCATCAGAGCTCAGTGTGCAATTGGGTTCCAGTGGTAATAAAAAGACAGCCAATAGCGGGCAGCTGGTTGGGCAAAACATAATTGATTTTTTCTGACATTTCTCAGTGGCAGCACTGGCAGCCCAGAGTCTGTATTTGTGCTCAACTGATGGCAATAGGCTCATCCCCTATTTTGTGGGACTTAAACATCAACACTGGAATAATCAAATTGTATTAGGTGAAATGCCTGTTAAAGGCTATTCTGGGTCTAATAAGATTAAAATAAATCCTTAAATTAGATACTAACAGAATTAGTGTACAGACCCAAAAATGGGGCTTCCATTTAATTACTTAGGGTTCAATTATAGAAGAACACCAGTAATTCTATTATGCTTCATGTTTGTTTTGGAAGGGCTTATGTCTCAGCAGTAGTGCAACCATTATTTCTCAAAGTGGACCAGATGACCCTCCAGGGGTCCGGTAGTCTCGACAGGGGCGTGATAAGAAATGGGCGTTCACAACTTATAAGGGTCCATGAAATTCAATTTATTAACCAATCTTTTATCACTTTTTTTCGAAATTTACTAACTTGTGGTTCGAACCCAGCAGCGCCGCAAATTTTTACTGTTCTAGATCTCATCTTCCGATTTTGTTGAGTTTTGGGAATATGGTAGACATGTAGCTGTAGGAGGTTCTCTGGAACCAGCTAGATTTTATTTATTTATTTATTTATTTTACAATTTATGTACACACAGAAAAATAGATTGATATACATGATACTTATAATTAGGAGTACAAAGGTACTGCTTATTTCTATAGAAATTTCTTCCAGCAGACCTGCGAAAGGAGAAATGAAAAGAAATGTAGACAATAGTGTGTGAGAACAAGAAGAGAAAAATATGACTAGTCGAAGTCTTAAACTAAAATATTAAATATACCTACACATATAACGGAATACAAAATTAACATATACTTATATAAATACATACAGCTAAAATATTTAAACATACATAAACTATATATAAATACTCACATTTGAGAGGAAAGATAATGCTCTTTTACTCGACATTTGAACAGCGACACAGTTTTAATATCGCGAATGCTAGGCGGTAGCGAGTTCCACAATCTTACAGCATGGATAGAGAAGGAATAAGAATAGTAGCTAGTTTTATGAGGATGAGATTTAAGGAGGGATCTAAGGTGTGATCTACACGGTGCGTCGCTAGGGCGAGCGTAAGAAAAACGCTCGCGCAGGTAGGAAGGATAAGACGGGTTGTGTAAGATGTTGAAGAGGAGACATAAAATCCGAGTGTTCCTGCGAAGGCGGATTGGGAGCCACTTGAGTTCCTTGCGAAAGTGAGAAACATGGTCATACTTTCGAAGACCAAACACAAAGCGAATGCACAAGTTTTGCAAGCGCTCAAGCTTATTTAATAGCTCCTCAGTAGCATCCAGGTAGCATGCGTCGGCATAATCTATAATCGGCTGAATAAGCGTTTGTGCCAAAGAGATTTTAGTCTTCAAGGGCAGGAGACTTTGAAGGCTTTTCAGCGAATGAAAGGAGAAATGAACCTTTCGACTGACCTCATTGACTTGAGCACGCCACGAGAGATTGGAGTCAATAATTACGCCCAGATCTTTGGCGGTTTCGGTATAGTCAATGCGAACACCATCGAGATATAAAGGCATCAGAGATGTAACATCAGCCGCACTGCGAACGAATCTGCTGCCTATAATCATGGCCTGAGATTTAGTTGGATTAATTTGCAGACCAAACGACTTAGCCCAACCGCTGATGCAGGCCAGGTCATGATTCATAGCAGCAATTGCGGAACCCGCGTCAGCTACAGTAAAATGTCGGTAAATCTGGATTCTGATTTTGAATGTGGTCTCTTAGTAAAATAGTCTGGAAACCTTGGTTGAACCTGGAAACCAGGTTTCCAGACTGAGGTCACATCACCTTGTGCATCTTAAGTGTTTAATTAGTAATTGTTGTATTTTTTTTTTAGTAGGTAATTGGCTATTTTGTTATTGCCAGTGACCAACTGTCGGCCAGTTGTACACAGAAATTTGATGACACGGCCTAACCTACTGTTTTTGTTTTTTTTTTTTTGAGGGGTGTAAAATCCTAATGGATGTCCCCCGCCCGGGGAGGCGGAGGGGTCTGTCAGACTCTTACTGACTTCAGGGGGGCTGGAAGAGGGCGTTGTCCGCCCTCCGCCTGCGCCCGGTGCGTCTGCTGCGGGCCGGGTGAGTGGAAGTGATCTCCCTCTCCCTTTCCGCAGCCTCCTTCTGCGAGATGACAGTTTCGCAGAAGGACACCACCGCGTCCCAGGACTCGACGGTGCCGACCATCCTCTCGACCACGGCCGGCAGCGACAAGTCACTGCCTACTCTAGAGACGAGGGCACGGCGCGGCTCCTCCCAAGCGGCATACTCTGCCAGCGTATGCCGCGCCGTGTCCTCCCGACAGTCGACGCAGTGGTGACACCGGGCGTTCTGCTCCCTGTTTATGCGACACAGGTACTTTCCGAAGCAACCGTGCCCGGAAAGTATCTGCGTCACCCGAAACGACAGGGAGCCGTGCCTCCTCGGCCTAACCTACCGACCCTAACTTCACTGCGACTACTTCGACTTTTTATCTTTTTTATTTGTGTTGGTTTAAACAGCACAGCAATGAAACAATGTGGTTTATGTAACTGATAGTGACTCATTATTTACATTGCCTTTGATATTTATCTTGTATTGTACATGTTATGTTTTTATTTATTACCTATATCACATACTGATAAAGACACTCCCAACGAAAGATATTTCATTGCAGCATTTTTTTCCTATTTGGAAAACCCGTCTATTTTACAAGGCGATCGTGGCGAGCTGATGTGTCCTGCGTTATAGTACATACACTCACATTTCGTCAGTTATGTTTAAGGCCCACATGTCATGAAACAGGAGGCGAGTCTATTCCCATATATCGGGCATACAATTCTCGGCTGCAAATGTGAATGGTAAAACTCAATAACGTTTTGCTCGACGTGGTGATTGAACTCAGAAGGAGGATTCGTGCAGGCAGTGATGCGGTGATTTTTAATTGTTAGATTAACTTTCCCCTTCAGAAGAATAACTATGAAACAAATAGCAAAAAAAAACTGGGAAATAGTAAAAGGCGGGTTTTTTGGAATACTGTCTTAAAAAAGTACTGTTTTTTTGCTAGGAAGACCCCACCAATCTCGATTGTGCTTTGTTTTTTAAATCCTTTCAAGGAGGTCAAGGGTGACAAATTTCGTTTCGTAAATCGTGTAGTTCTCTAGACAAAAAGTCATAAATACTTTTTTTTTTCTACGAAGCACCATTCTAGAGTCATGTCTAAGTATTTTGTCTGGACCAAAGATATTCTAGATACCATAGAGAGGACATGTCATAGAAAAACTGTGATCCCATGTCTCAGTAACGCCATCTAGCATAATATAGCAATATTGGAGCGGCAGCTGAGCGTACTAAACTAGACTCATCGAATTGTGTCTACTTGGACACAAGTATCGCATGAAAATTTTGTTCGTGATGTCCCGTCTTTATTAAGTATTGAATATATCTTTGCTCTGGACTAGTACTTTACACGGATTTCTTGGAATACATACGCGATGCAGTTAATATGTTGAAACAACTGATCTTCTTCGCCAATTCGCTTTTCGCTAGTAATTTATCGCCAAGTTTCACGTGTTTACGAACTAACCGTTGCGGTATAAGAAAACCTCGTCAAACAGACGACCGTCTGCCAAAATTTGTAATGTTTCGTTGATTTGTTACCGAGTCATTTAGCATTAAACAAATGGTCTCATTTAAAAATATTTGTAAGGTGAAAGAACTCCTGGTTGTATATTTTTTTTTGTGGTAATTATTAATCTAGATCGTTGCCAAAGTTTTTAGTACAATTTTCTCTTTGACTACTGACTTTGATATTCTTCAGTTTTTTGTGTAGGTAAGTCGTCTGTGTAACGGTGTTTTATAAGACACCGATTGCTTTGTTGTTCTTTTATCATTTTTTAATCGGTCTATTTTTCAAACGGTTGACTGTCACTCGATAGTAAAGAAATTACTGTGCACTCGTTTAATTCAGCTAAAGATTACTTCGTAGACGAGAAAGTAGTACCTATGTAGTATCAGGGGCTCGAGTCTGCTATTGCAATCGTGTCTCAATAACCGGTGACCGGTCATTGATCGAATATTTGACAACTTTGATAGTTTTTGTATTGGGAAATGTGTCATAAGATTGACGTTATAGGTACATCAAAAATCTATCATTGACCGGTCATTGAGACATGAAATGCAATAGCAGACTCGACCCCCTGGTTGTATGTTGATTAAAATATGATTAGTAAAGAAATTACTTTACACTCGTTTAATTCAGCTAAAGATTACTTCGTAGACGAGAAAGTAGTACCTACGTAGTATCAGGGGCTCGAGTCTGCTATTGCAATCGTGTCTCTATGACCGGTCATTGATCGAATATTTGACAACTTTGACAGTTTTCGTATGGGAAATGTGTCATAAGTTTGACGTTATACGTCAAAAATCGATCATTGACCGCCGACCGGTCATTGAGACACGATTGCAATAGAAGACTCGACCCCCTGGTTGTATGTTGATTAAAATATGCTTCGCGACCGTAAGTTAATTGAATCCCATTGACTGACTTTTTCATGAAGTGATCATTCAACGGGATGATCTGAGCTTAGAGGGTTGTCTTAATTATTTGAATGATTAATTGTAATTCTGTAAATACATGCGTGTTGCGGTTGCAAATATCATATTAAATTCAACACGCAGCCTGAGACTCAACAGCAAATTGCAATAAACACATGATTCGCGGGCCACCCTAGCGTATCCGCCTTAAGCAAACCGGTAAACATAGTGCAATAAGTGTAATGTAAATTGCTTGGCCATATTAGATAACATCTTGGAAAATGTCGTGCGATTGAAATCGATTCAGGTTTGCATTTATATGAAAGCGAAGTCGAATCATAACGGGATGTTGCAGCTACCTAGCTAGATATAATCTTGGAATGTGCTGGAAATGTCAGTAACATAACATCACGACTGTAATCCCCGACGGGTTAGGCAGAGGTGTACCTGGCAGTGGCGAGGGGTCAATTTTCTTAATAGGGAAGCTGACAAAAAAAAACTTAGTAAGTATTCGTGTCACTATTTGCTGTTTCTCTTGAAGTCATCGGTCTACTCTACCGTCCTGTATACCTTTTGTGTACTTAAATGCCTTATATTTGGCAATACTGACTCCGGCTGCCTTTAGTCAATAGCCCAAAAGTTGCTCTTCCGAATATCCAAAGCGAAGCCCTTAAGAATCAAGTTGTAATACTTCGCCACTGTTACCTGGTAGTTCACCCACATTTCGCTATTTATGTTTAAGACACATGAAATAGAAGGGCGAGCCTATTGTCATCAATCGGGCACATATCTAGAGTTCAGTCAGTCCAGTCGTAACTTTCTTTAAAAGCTTTCTTTACCAAATAAATAAATGGAATTTTAATTTTTTTTTTTTTTTTTTTTTTTTTTTTTCCTTGTTTATCTTGCAATCAGTTAGATAACTTTTAGCAGATTTTTTGTGCGAAAGTTGACTGCCGAGGTCCATTCTTCCAACGAAGAATCTGCCTCTCAAAATTACTTGGACTTTATTTTGTAAAGTCCCATATGTGGTGGCGTTTGAGCCTTTTGATAGCTATTGGTACACTCAGGGCTGTGGCTAAGGTGTTGGTATGTGACTTTATGCGGCATTTGTATGACTGTTTCCTGTGTTCGACTTCCTCTTTTATAGTTTTGATTTGCAGATGCTCATGTATTTCTGACATTTTCATAAACCAAGGAGCATTTGATATGATTTTGAGGGCTTTATTTTGAAATCGCTGGAGAATTTCCACATTTGAATTCCTCGCAGAGCCCCACAGCTCGACTCCGTATGTCCAGACAGGCTTTAATACTGCTTTGTAGATGAGGACTTTGTTTTCTAGAGATACGTGTGATGTTTTTCCTAAGAGCCAGCTCAGTTTTCGGAGTAGTATATTAAGTTCGTCCCGTTTTTTCTCTATGTGGCATCTCCACGTTTGTTTTCTGTCGAGATGTACGCCGAGGTACTTAGCAGTTGTCCCGTGTGGGAGTATATCATCTCCGAGTTTAACAGGTGGGCAATCATCTTTTCTAAGAGTAAATGTCACGTGTATGGACTTGTTAGCACTGGCTTTTATTTTCCATTCTCTCATCCACTTATTGACTTTATTAAGGTGATTTTGTAGCATAAGTGAGGCCATATGAGGGTTTTTGTTATTGCATAAAGCAGCTGTATCATCGGCAAAGGTGGCAGAGAGAATTCCCTCTGACGTTGGTAAGTCTGCTGTGTATATTAGGTAGAGAGTTGGACCTAAAACGGAGCCCTGGGGTACGCCAGCCCGTATGTTATGGAATCTTGAATACGAGTCATTAAGTTTTACCCGGAAGAATCTGTCTTCTAAGTAAGACTTTAATAGTACAAACAGGTTGTGTGGCAGTTGTTTTTTTATCTTAAATAATAAGCCCAGCTGGCTTATTCAGAACCATTCGACTAGATTCCGTACCGAATCGAACGTCTAAGATGTCGAAGATGTCATCCAAACGCAATTCACAAATCCGAAACCGGTTTTTTTTGACAGTTCAAATTCGATAAGAAGACTCAAATCTTTCCGACAGCTGTTTGCTATCGGGAGCCATACCGAACAAAATTTAAACGATTTATTTTTCATAAATTCAGGTTATTTCAGAGAAATATAAACACTGTAAACCTTTAAAACACTACACTTTTAAGTAAATGAAGTTTTATTATTGTATTGACCGTATTTAAATTCAAAGTGTTATTATGTAGAACTATATAATTACACTTTGAATAACTTTATTCGTATAGTTGTACGTGTTATTGTTTGTCAATGAGCAAATAGCAAGATTTGTGTATTGATATCAAATACTTACAGTCATTTAGCCTTTTTTAAGCAAAGTTATAATAAAAATAAATCCATTTTTTTATTTCAAATAAAAACTTTTTCCGCATTGACAGACTGGCAATGCGGAAAGAGTTTAAAAAGTAAAAAAGTCTGTCAAACTGGCAATGCCAGTTTGACAGACGGCTGTTTACAAAGCAAGTTTATTCGAAATAAAGTTTGTTTGATTAATAATAAAATCATTTTGTACCGTTTGCTGTCTATTAAATTACTAGCTGTATAATCTATAATTAAACGGATCGAAACATTCAAATAAACCAATTTTATTTACTACTTTAAATTTTCTACCACGCTGATCTTTTTACTACCATTTTGTAGCGTTCCCCATAAATACAATGATCAATTGTATGGAAAAAAAACGTATCCGTTCGGATCTGTGAATAGCGTTTTGGCAGTTCTTCGGCTCGGAAATGAGATTGTCGAAAACGGTTCCTTACCGACACGGAAACCAATCGAACGGTTTAGAATAAGGCAGCAGGTGCCAGACCTTGTCGAACGCTTGTTGTACGTCTAGAAATACTGCTGAACAGTACTCTTTTCGTTCCAGTCCCTCTCGTACCTTATTCACAACCCTATGCACTTGCTCCACGGTAGAATGTCCTGTTCTGAATCCGAATTGATGTTGCGGTATGATGTTGCTATTTTTCAGTATGACATTAAGCCTACGAGCAACGACTTTCTCAAACAGTTTAGACATAACAGGCAGGAGGCTTATTGGCCTGTAGGACGACACAAGGTGCGGTGCTTTTCCTGGCTTAGGGATCATGATTATTTCTGAAACCTTCCATATTCTAGGAAAATATCCAGTCCGTAAAATTCCGTTAAAAAGCTGTGTTATGAAGACGATGGCTTTTTTTGGTAGTTGGCGTAGGATTTCAGCGGTTATAAGGCAGTATCCAGGAGCTTTATTTAGTTCAAGACCTATTATAATTCTCCAGATTTCACGAGGTGAGCAGTACTGTAGTGGAAGACTGAGTTGTAGATCTGTTTCCAAATACTCTTGGATCTCTTTACCGTTTGATGTGTCACCAGAATTGGGAGTGAATACATCGGCTAAGAAGGATCCAAAGGCCTCTGCACGTTCGTCGTCTTTTCTTGCCCATGTATTATTGCTTAACCGTAAAGGATGCTGAGTAGTTTGGGGCGCATTTTTGCTATGCTTTACGGTGTTCCAAAGTGAGTATTCATTTTTAGCTGTAGGATCCAGATTTTCCAGTCTATTTTTTAGGGTCTCATCTTCGATACCTTTCAGATACCGCTTCAAGTTTGCGGATGCTTTATTAAAGTCTCGTTTGTCAGAGGCATGGCGACTGGTATGCCAAACTCTCCTGAGCCTCCTTTTTTCCAGAACCTTACTCCTTATTTCCTTGGAAATATTACTGTACCCAGGCCTGGTAGGTGTAGGTGTGCATTTCCATGCAGCTTTCTGGATGAGGTTTGTAATATTTTTAGCAGCTTCATCAATGTCATCGTTTGTTTTTAGGGGTACTTTTAGGTTAACGTGCGTCTCGATATATTGTCTGAATCCTAACCAATCAGTTTTCTTGTTGTACAGCTTTATTTTAAACTGTCTTTCTATTATTGTGGTACTTATAGTGGCTATCAGAGGGGTGTGATCTGAACTGCTATCCAGGCAACTTTCAGCATTTATATACAAGTTAGAAAGTCCCTTATACACGAAAAAGTCCAACAGGTCAGGAAGCTTGTTGGAGTCTGTTGGCCAGTATGAAGGTTCACCTGTGCTCAGGACGTGTAATTTATTTTCATCAAGGCTTTTTTTCAGTTCTCTTCCTCTGGGTAATGTCAGTCGGGAACCCCAGTAGATATTTTTAGCGTTCCAATCTCCGCCACATATGAATCTTTGGCCAAGAGTTCTGAAGAAGTCTGTAAAGGTATCTTTCTTTAGGATGTGCTTAGGAGGGCAATATATAGCGGATAGGGTTAGTGAGCTCTGCTTATCCTGAACCACTACTGTGGTGGCTTGTATTTGGTCAGTTTTATACTCCTCCAGAACATCATGTTTAATGTGCTTTTTTATTATGATCGCTGTCCCTGCGTGTGCAGTTCCATCGGGGTGAAATGTGGAGTATATACTGTAGTTTTTGAAGTTACATAAATGATTTGAAGTTAGGTGTGCTTCTGAAACTAAAAGAACATCTATGTTATGTAAGGTAAGGAGTATCTCTACGTCTTGTTTATGTTTGACCAGTCCATTTATGTTCCAGGCTCCAATTCTGAGTGTAGCCATTTTAACGGACAAGTTTACTAATGATTGTTGTGAGTAAATTCATCATTGTCGACATCTGGTCTAATAATTTATCTAGCTTTTCAGCCTGTTGTATGAGCAGTGTTTCTAATTTGTGTTCATTTTTAGTAGCTTCTGCATATGTAAGTCCAATTTTATCATGAGCGTAATGTGTCGGTTGTTTGTTTTCAGTTTGTGGTCTGTTTAATATGGTTGTGGGTAAAATTTTGGGCTCTGCAAGGGGTATGGTTTTTACTGTGGATTTATGACCTGTTCTTCTATTTAGAATCTCCCTGTAGACGGCGCATCCTTTGTAGTTCGCAGGATGTGAACCTTCACATAAAACGCACTTTGCCGGTGTGTTCCGATCTTTTTTTGGGCACTCAGATGTTTTGTGCGCTTGCGCGCATTTCACACAGCGATAGGGCATCATGCAGTAATTTTTTGAGTGCCCATATTGCTGACATCGCTGGCACTGTGGAATAGAGGATTTCCTTTTAGGCTCTTCGATAGAAACTGTTTGATGGTAAATGGACCTTATGGTTTTAACTGCACTATTATTTGGGTTAGACACTAAGTTAACAAAAAAAGTAGAAGTTGGCTTCTTTTCAGGCCCAAACTTTACATTAATGATTTCTCCGATGACTTGGTTTTCCGTTTTTTTCAATTTCCTCTATTATCGCACTATGTGGGGTTGTGTGATGCAGATTTTTGATTACGAATCGGTAAC
Source organism: Euplexia lucipara (assembly GCA_921972225.1). NCBI lineage: Eukaryota > Metazoa > Arthropoda > Insecta > Lepidoptera > Noctuidae > Euplexia > Euplexia lucipara. The sequence goes on along the minus strand of OV179164.1, from coordinate 3,352,488 downwards.
ATCGTTGATCCTTCCTATTAAAAGTGTGTCCTATAAGGCCTTTTTCACGGACTAGGGTCATAATTTTCTTGTAAGCCTCAATGTCCAGGCTATTAATTCTCAACTGATTTCTGTTGACGATTTTGAAGATGAAGTCGCCCTTGTTTGTAACAGAGTGTAGAAGGTCTGTAAGTTTGTTGACATCCTCAACACCGTACAAGATAATTGGTGGAGGTTTATTGGGGCGTTTCGGTTTTGGTACACTTTCATCTTCAGTGAGATCTATTTGAAGGCCACTATATTTGTTGGAGGTTTTGATCGCCTCTGGTGAGGGTGATTGTGAAACTTTTTTGCGCTTATTGCTTCTGTTAGAAGGAACTCTTTGCCATTCAGGTGGACGAGGTGTGCTAGTAACACTAAATGTTGGTTGTCTTTGTTGTTCGCTGGGTGACGAAACTGTATTTTTGACCTCAAGCTGTTTTACGCTTGTCGCCTCTTGCATTTCTTTGCTTGATGTGCTACCTAGGGAGTTGCATCTAGGTCGAGATAAAAACAAACTAGGGTGAAAAGCTTGCTGAACGTATTTCTTGCTGCCAGTAACATTCACTATCATGGAAGCCTGGTCGCCTACTTCCATGGAGTCTTCGGTAACCAATTTCTCACCCACCGGCCCGGATACCGGAGGGCGCCGGGTGTTAGCCGGATCGCATGACAAATACTCGCTCTCATTATTAGACATTTTCATTAAAAGGGGGTTTGGGAAATAATCTCATAGCAGTTTCCCAAGGCACTATGGCCACTCTTTTTGGGGTAATTTAGTTCCCAAGGCTCATGATAGCCTCTTCCAGGCAGTTACCTGGGTGAGTGGTTATACCGCCACTGACTCGGTCGCCAGTGCCTCGTCTGTTATCTAGCAGGGAACACCCCAGAGTGGCTACGCCACGCTGTCGCCCAACGGCGCGTGCAGGTGAGGTTGACAATTGGGTCGGTAAGATGTTATTTAAATCCGTTCTCCCCTTGATCCCCAATGGAATTTTAATAAACACAAAATATTTGAGGATAGTAAATTTGTTCATGATCTCAAAATGTAAATAATTCTTCTATTACAATGAAATGATCACGTTAAGCAAGGATTCCTCTCTCCTACCATTTTTGCTGTGCCCTACAGGGTCCATAATGATCTCATTTATATACCTAAGTAGGTACCACCTAAGAATACATATGGAAAGCAATAAAGATATTGAGTAGGTATTCAGTATTGAAACATTATTTCGAGCTGATCTATCATACGAGAAACATGCAGATTACAGTCTACGATGATATTTTGAGGAAAGAACCACACAGATTTGATTGGAACTATCCAGTCCGCGACACAGTTCAAGGAGAAATAACAGTTCAAAGAAAATAATTTAAAAATCAATAAAATCGTTTACTTTTGTGAATACTTCCAAAATGTGTAGGTCGTATGCCATCACCAGGATTATGAAAACATACGTAACTAAAACATTTATTATGATTTCTCGCATAATGGGCACTCATTGGCGCCAAGCCAGCCGGCGCGCGTATCACTCCAGAATTAAACCATGAGACTCCGTTCGCTTTGTATTTACCAAGATGCTAGTTTCCACGTTATGTTGACACTTTATAAGATATTCTGGGCTAATTATATCTACCGGAAGATGTCCTGATTTCACGCCAAGTATGCGGGGCGATTAAATCTGGAGTGCGGTTTCAACCGCTAGATCTCGTACTGTATCGGTACGACACAGCATTTTTTTAATTGGAGTATCCTGTCCTCTGTACAAACCTATTTCGTGAAATTAAGACGATTTGCATCATTCTAAAAAGGAAGGGGTTACATTCGACTGTACCTATGTATATTTTTGTATTGTTTTACCATAGTCAAAGAGAGCTGCAATTTGCAAATAAAAACGTAGAAAAATAAACCAAAACTAGCGAGCTACATATCCAGTTCTAAGTCCCATATAACATAGGGCCAAGCCTATCACTTGACTGGTGACCGGGCACACAAATAGATGACACAAAGTCACATTTGACAATCGGGGCCCATCCTAAGGTTCCTCGCCAATCCGATTACGGACTTTAATAATACATCGATGCACGCGATTTTGCGTGCGACAAGATCGTAAAAGCAACTGTGGTTCACCTACATACATACACGTCATAAATATGCCGAGGCGGTTTTCATATGGTCAAGGGAAGGTACCTATGATTTAAATACAAATATGCTGTTTATCCTTATGTTTACGTAGTTGGCGTTTAATGGGCTATTTGACAATATTTGAGTTTTTAGTCCCTCATCTAGATTACAAGAAAATATTTCACACATATTTTTTCCTTTTTCACGTAGGAAATTAAAAAAATAACGGTGGTACATCGAGTCGCACGACGTCACTAGCCAATACAGTTTATACTAGATAATGACTCATTAAGTATATTTTGATATAAATAAGTATTCTGTCAAGTATCGTATTATTATGTAAGCTACTAGCGGACGTTACTCGGTTCCACCCGCTTAGTTCCCGTTCCCGTGGGAATGCGGGGAAAGAAAGTGCCCTATGTCACCCGGGGATAGTGTAGCTTTTCAACGGCGAAAGAATTTTTCCAATCACTCCAGTAGTTTTTAAGTTTATTTCCTCTTTATAATATAAGAATAGATAAGTCAAAATGGCTTAATTGTAAAGTGAACCCGCGATGCTTGCGGTCGGAAAAGTAAACAATACAGATGCAATTGCTATTCATAATACTTATTGATACAAATCACTAACATATAAAATATAAAACAAAGTTATCCGCCGCATAATTATGTCTGTCTATTCGCGATATACCCAAAAACTATTGCACCGATCTTCATGGTGTTTTCACCAATGGGTAGAGTGGTTCTCGAGGAAGGTTTGTCAAATTTTTGTGCACACTGGGTAAAATATAATGATATTTATTGGAGGTGTCGGAAAAAAATAAGCCTACTGTGAGCAGGGCGCGATAACCGACTTCCAGGCGGGCGAAACCGCTGGTATCAGTAATATATTATATGTATAATTGACATAATTCTTTTAAACTAAAACAGTACTGGGAACGAGACCAAACAACGCCCATTTATCCTTTACGGATACTAAAAATTTCTTAGTAAAACAGCTTTAATCAATAACACGCTTGTGATAATACTATCTGATTACTTTAAGTGTTATAAAAAAGTAGATAACGCTTAGCTTTGACATTGAAATTTGCGTGAGTGTAGTAAGCAAACAAGACGAGAATAGAAATGCTGCTTTATTTATAGCAGAATATCGCATTGATTGAGATATAATAATAACATAACACACAGGGTAATTTTTTAATCACCAGCCAAATTTTCACAGGTTGTTCTACTCATAAATATGAACAACTTTCACTACGGGACCAAGTCGGTAATCTCGAAAAAAATATGTAATGTTGCATACAAAAGTTTAATACCTATTCGACCGAAATGTATGAAACAGCTGATTCTTTCTTCGAGATTTGCGAGTTGGTTCCGTAGTGAAATTTATTCATATTCATGGTTAGAACACCCCGTGAAAATTTGGCTGGTGATATCAAAAATACCCTGTATATATTATTTTGGCCTAATGTTAATATTTTGGTCTATGGTATGTTTCGAATAAACTTAAAAACTGTTGGACCGATTTCTAAAAATCTTTTGCCGTTAAAGCTACATTATCACTGAGTAACATATATTTATTTTCATTTAATATACGAAATATTCTTCTTCTTCCACCTGGCGTTAATCCCGGCTATTGCCAGGGTCCGCCTTCCGACTGAGCTTCTTCCACTTTGCCCGATCTTCAACATCCTTTTCAGTCAGGCCATTGGCTCTCATGTCGGACTTAACGACGTCCAGCCAGCGTTTGCGAGGGCGACCACGGGGCCTAGCCCCAAGGGCAGCCATATACATGCATCTCCGACCAACGTACTCGATAGGGCGGCGCATGATGTGGCCATACCATCGCAGACGACACTTATGCAGTTCCCCCCCTCCCCACGTCAATACTAAAATACGAAATGTATGCGGAGGAAGTGCTAGTTTTAAATATTTAAAATATTCCATTTCAGATGCATCCGGGAAGATTCGCATCTGGGATACGGTGAACAAGGAACATATTCTCAAGAATGAGTTCCAGCCAATCGGAGGTCCTATCAAGGACATTGCATGGAGTGCTGATAACCAGCGCATGGTCGCCGTCGGTGAAGGCCGTGAGAGGTGTGTGGGCTTTGCGATTATGAACCTTAATAGCTAAGTGTATGATGCGATTTTCATTGCAACTAGCTTTGTTATTTTAATAAATTGTCCGTCTCAATAATAATTTATTCTTGTTGTCACATGGGCATGTTTCTATTGAAAGATAGACTAGGTTTATCTTTGTATAGACAGAAAACGGCATAACTGACACAGAGCCTAAGCGATTGGCTGTTGCACTGCGTGTCGTGAGTTAGTAACCACAATACAGGAGAAATTCCAGAGATTTTTTTTTAATAAAAATAAAATATACAACGTGGCGCTACAATGGTGACATTAACTTAACACACGTATACGTTATCCCAGTTTCGTTTTAAGAAGTAATTTTATTTCCATAAAACGTCATTATTTACTGATTAATTTAAAAAAATAAAAAAATATAGAAATAAGCATCCTGTACAAAAATAATCATAGTGCAGCGGTCATTTGCCGGGGTCACGGATCATAACATCGCGTCAAAGAAATTGAAACGAATAAGCAATACCTCAATCCTTTTGTCGCCGCGCGCGTTCTCTTTTCCACCCCCGCCCGCCGCACCCGAACCCTTCTCGTTCTCTTTTCTTATCTACTAGTGCTAGCCGGACCCGTTACCTTGACACACATCTTTACGCTCGTGTCGTGCGCATAATTTCGTCGTTGTTTTGTGAATGTTTCGCGAAAAAGACGCTTACTTATTGTTTTATTTATTTAGTTTTGTGTAATTAGAATAGTAAATAGATTATAGTACTGCGATAAAGACGCTTTGCTTTGTTTTCGTTAGTTTTCCGATCTACATAGTACCTACGTGTTCTACGATTAAGGACGTTATTATTTGTGAATTTGTGATGGCAAATAGGTACACATCCGAATTGAGAGGAATGGCTGTAAGTGACAATTTATTTTCAAATGTGCGGGAAAATATGAAACGCCGTTCGGCCCTTTGTATTCGTCAACAAGGTGGACTCATTGAAAATAAGAAAATTTAAAATAAAGACAATTAAATAAAAGTACCTAGTGATTAGTGATGATAGTGGTAATAACTCATAGTAATAAGAGAGCGTGATATGATAAGTGTTTGACTAAACAGCTCCGCTGTAGGTAGGTCTTTGATAGAATGCCGTCAAAGGATCGCAGGAGTACAAGGCGCGCTGCGCGGTTGCCAGCGCGCGAAGCGACGCGTTGCCGCTCTGAGTAAACGTAAACGAGTAACGTGCATCTAGGTAAGTAATTTCATGAATGAATTTTTGCACAGAGTGATCCCAATTGTAGTCACTTTTTTATTATTTAGTTTGTTTGAAAAATGTTTTTGTTCAAATTACCAATTATTTTAACCAATCATAATTTATGTGGTTAATGGCCACTAGCGCTACCCGTGTGTTAAATTAATGTCACCATTGTAGCGCCACGTTGTATATTAATTATAATAATATATTATCAAACCGATGGTGAATCATCGCTTGTTACTAGTTACCATATTGTCAGAGATCAAGGTTAGTTACATTACGCCGGAAATTCAAATCGCGCTACATACACAAAAATGTATTGTTATATGTATGTTGATGCACTGATTATCGCCTAACCGTTTCGATTTGGTGAATACTCAATAGTTTTTTTTTTCTACCTGTATTATTTACAAACGTTCTGAAGATTATTCATATTATTTTATCTGTTGATAAAACTTATCAATGACATCACTTTCTAAACTCTCAGTTCCAAGACTTCTGATTCATCTGCGTAGCCTTTTTCAAACTATTTTTATCAAAATCAAAAAATCAAAATCAAAAATCAAAAGTCTTTATTCAAACTAGGCTGAGAATCAGCACTTTTTGAACGTCAAAAAATACATAAAGACAGTCCCCCAAAAACGGCCCACCCTGCTATTTTGGGGTTAGTCCGGTCTAACTGGATGTAGCTGTATACCACTGTTTTCTTCTATGGAACGACTGCCCATGACCTACCGGGCTAATGTGTATCACCGTTGACAGTTCATTGTGATGATCACTAAAAATAAATAAATATTCCACAACTTTCCCACAACGCCATCTAATCCCAAGCTAAGCAGAGCTTGTGTTGTGCCTGTCAAGTTGCTCTTGTCTAGGTCTCATTTGATGTAGACTGTTTGACACTTGTTGACAGGAAATGTTTCGAAAAGAACTGTCAAAAGTGGAGAAAATAGATACGCACTTCATGTTCGGCATTATTGATTCTTGTATACTGACGAATCGAACATATAACTTCTCATCTTTCTTGACATTGTCATGCTCGAGACGAAAGAAATGTCTATATAATCTTTCACTTTGCCGATTCGTCTGTAGACAAAGGCCGTTTCTTAGGTGTTCAATGTGCTCGTGCTACGCAGGCTGGACGACAGTTAGTCGCTGGCAATGAGTAGATAGCCAAAACTCTAGTATCCCAGGATTCACCACATAGCACACCACATAGCACTGTATTTTGAGAGATAAGAGTTTTGTTTCTGCTAGGTAGACGTGTCCTAAAGTTCCGCTCGTCATAGTGACTGCGTTATACAATGCCCCTTGGTTAATCTGTTTGTCAGACTAACTACATACATTTTTAAATTTGAGCGTGAGTTTATGTACATTGGCCAGCACTGCAAGCTACCCCAATGTGTCAAATTTCTTTGATAGATTAAACTTTATTCGTAACGGAATAAGGTTTATGTTCAATTGGGAAAATTTGACACATTGGGGTAACTTGATGTGCGTGCGTCTGTACATATACGTATTTACTGATACAGTCTTGTATATAGTTCTGGACCTTTTTATTTATTTAATACTTCAAGCACACTAATGTACACATGCGGATTTAATACCATAGGCATTTTCTACCAGTCAACCTTCAGATGATGCAGAGAAAAGCAGTGGTAGGTGCAATTTAAAATGAAAGAAAAAAAGCAAGTAAAGCAATCAATATACCTAATATAATTATGTTCAATGTGTGTGTAATGTTTGTTTTTTTTTTCTAAATTTTACGTTGCTGGGGTATCGTAACTTAGAGAAGTTATTTATTTAATACTTCAACTACTCATATACACAGCGGCGGACTAAATACCGTAGGCATTAAAAAAAATAATTAAAAATTAATTTCATATTATTAATATTTTTCCAGATTTGGCCACGTATTCATGTCAGAGACGGGCACTTCAGTCGGTGAGATCAGCGGACAGTCCAAACCTATCAACTCTGTCGACTTCAAACCTTCAAGACCGTTCCGTATCGTCACGGCATCGGAAGACAACACTCTTGCCGTGTTTGAAGGTCCCCCCTTCAAGTTTAAGTGTACCAAACAGGTAATATATTGAATAATCATAATCATAATCATAATCATCATTTATTGCATTCATGTAGTTTAGAAGTTGTTACATTTATAGGTATAGGTTTCATACATGAACCCTGCTAGGGCACAGAAATACAACATCACAACAAAACATTTTTAAAGTGCTACAGTGTCACAATAACAAATAAAATATTAAACAAAAATACCAATCGCAACATGTCTAACAGGTGTCCAGCATTTGTAATTTAATTACCTATGTAACTGTCATTATATTATAATACATACGGTAAGATCAATTAGCTGGTCATCATTTACATTCATAAATTAGAAACAAATTAATAGGAAATCAAATTAGGATACAATAATTATAAATTAACGAATAACATTAACAATAGTATGTCAAAATTAATTAGGTGTTGTGAGTATTGTGTACATGTGCATGTATGTATTTCAATGTCAAAAATTTACTTATCGTCAAAGAATTCCTTCAGAGTGTAATATGATATTAAATATTGTTACTTAACCTACTGACAACATGTATGAATGTAAACCAAGCAAAAGAAGTATGTAAGAATCATAGGAGATGACACTGTGTAGTTTCTGCCTTACTTACCCCATGAGAAAAAGGTATGTATGAATTTCTAAGTAATGGCAAGGAGTCTGGATCTGTGCCCAATTGATGGCAACAGGCTCGCTCTTTTAGATGGGAGGATATTATGCTGGAGGTCGTGGGTTCGATTTCCACCTAGGGAAAATGTTTGTGTGATGAGGATAATCATTTGTTCTGTGTCTGGATGTAATTCATCTAATGATAATTATGTATACAGGGTGTAACGGAAAGGGTATATACATACGAAGGGCACGGATTCTCTTGGTGATAAGAAACGACATGGCAACATTTTTATACATATACGTACATAATTGTAAAGTTGAGCCCACCTACGCCGTCGCTCCTTCGTCGGTTAGGCAGAGCCCGATAGGTCTGTACTAGGCGCGCGGAACTCGAGATAGATATACTTGAACCTTGCCGGACAGGATTATGACCCTCATAGTGCGGTGACACGTTTGTTATGATTTTGCTTTTAATAAACTGTCGATATTAAATAATATCGTGAAGTTTCAAAGTTATTAGTTAGGAGCTGAAATTTTGAGGAAAGACTCGTTATTAAATACTCTATTCACCCTGTTTGTATGTATATACCCTTTCTGTTACACCCTGTATATTTAGAAATATATAAGTAAGATTATCAGTTGTATAGTACCCTTAACACAAGCTCTGCTTGGCTTGGGGCTAGCTGGCGTTGTGGAATGTATTAATTAAATATTTTTTAATTAGATCCTGGGTTCGATTCCCAAGTTTCGCATTTCTTATATTTTTTTATTTATCTACAGGAACACACTAGATTCGCTCAGGCCATCCGCTACAGTCCCGATGGAAGTCTCTTCGCATCAGCTGGCTTCGACGGCAAGATCTTTTTGTTCGATGGCGCCACCTCTGAACTAAAGGGAGAGGTCAGTATTTCATTTAATTTACTAGCGGACGTAAGGCGGTTCACCCCCGTAATTCGCGTTCCCGTGGGAATACAGGGATAAAATATAGCCCATGTCCTTCGGGGATAGTGTAGCTTCCCAACGGTGGAAGATTAATATGTAGTAGTTTTTAAGTTCATTTGTTACATACAAAAATACAAATCTTTTATCTGAATACTAGCAGACGTCACGCGGTTTCACCCGCGTAGTTCCCGTTCCCGTGGGAATACGGTTATAAAAAGTAGCCTATTTCACCCGGGGATAGTATAGCTTTCCAACAGTGAAGGAAGTTTTGAAATCGGTCCAGTAGTTTCGGAGCCTATTCAATGCAAACTAACGAACAATCAAACGTTTCCTCTTTATAATATTAGTATACTAATATTATAGAGAGGTACAGTTTGTGAGGTTGTACGGGGTAATCTCTGGATCTATTGAACTAATTTTGAAAATTATTTTACCAATAGAAAGCCACATTATTAGTTAGGTTCATCACTAAGAAGGGGTGGAAGGGGTGTTTAAGTACGAAATACACGCAGACTATATAGCGAGCGATGTGCTTCTATTATTTCATCACTATTATTTTCTATTATTCAGTAACAAACATTCGAATATCTTTACAAACTTTCACATTTATGATATTAGTAGGATCGGTACTCAGCTGCAACCTGTTCGACAAGAAGCCCACCCCAACATAGTTGGGAAAAGGCTAGGCAGATGATGATGACGCTAACTGTGACGCACTATGTAGCCCTTAATGGTATATTTTTTTATGGTGGTACAGAGGCCAACTCTGATAGTTTTTCAACCTTGTTAAAAACAGAATAAGGATCATGTTAAATTTGGAAAATTTGTCTATGAGGGTTTTTGATATATTGTCTGCCACCAGACGGCGCTTCGTATGCGTCAGGTCCAAACGAAACTATATTTTTTACTTAAATTCTACGTATTCGGAAGTGTTAATTGATTTTATTATGGATTACGGCCAGATAAAAGTTAAGATTGAGCTCTAAAACAGAGGCCCGAAAGTCGCTGGTGTATATGTTACATGACACACATAGGTAGGTACTGCACACACTGTGGCATTTAAAAAAAAAATTCCTTTTGTAATCTTTTTAAGAACAAATAAACCAAAAATATGTCGAAAAATACAAACCGCGTGTATGCATTTTGACAGGTGGTTGGACCTGATGCCACAGTGCTGCCATCTCACGTAGAACATTTCAGAAAACCCCTTTTTAGTGGTAGCTTCTTTGCTGGCGCACAAATAAAGAATATTCTACTTTATTCATTATTATTGCTTGTTTTCAGATCGGCTCCCCAGCCCACAAGGGTGGTGTCTACGGCATCGCCTGGTCTCCCGACGGCAAACAACTGCTGTCTTGTTCCGGAGACAAAACCTGCGCTATATGGGACGTAGAGAGTAGGCAGCAAACTGTCCTATTCAATATGGGCGGCGCTGTCGAGAACCAGCAGGTATGTTAGCTTACTAATTAAACATTGAATAAGAAAATATGGAAACGTAATTCTCATACAACTAATGCTTCAATTTCGGTTCCATTTACGTAAACAAATTTACTTAAATTGCAACGAGACACTCACTCATAGACTCGCTAGTGCCACTGAGCGGAGGCAACATGTCTCGCCACCGCGCGGGCGAGCCGAGCGTAAAACAGTCTATAAAAAAATATTTTTACTCACCAATGAAAAGTTATTCCAGTATCACTTTTCTGGCTGTCTTTTGCATTTCCTGCACCACTTAACTTTTACCAATGTTTGTAACCAAATAATGAAACGTCAAACGCATTGATTCCGTCACAAAGCGCGCGGTAGACTAGTTCGCGAAAAAAATACTTTTAAAGCCACGCCTACTCGGGGTTACTTTTCGTGGCGCTACTTTTTGAGTGCAATGCTGTTTCCATAGCTTTTGTAATTCAATGAATTTTAAATATTTTTACAAATATTCGTCACAAATTTTCTCTTGTTCATACATAACTTTTGGTTTTCTCCCACTTACGTGACCTAACTTTTCTCATAGTTTTCTTTCCTAGTTAGTCAACCTACATCTACCACAGATATGACAACAGCTATCTTATAATTATCGTTTTAGTTATTGAATTTTTAGTGACGTCACAAAGTCACAAAACCTATAATCAGCGGACGAGCAAGACAGTACTAAAGATACTTACCTCATTATTCAAATTATGATAAGGAAGAGGTTATGAGGGAACAGATGAACAATACAAACATACATTGCAGTCAAAATCAATTTCCTCTTTTTTGCTTCACTTAAGTCGGGTAGTAAAAAAAACTAGTATAATAATAAAACCATTCTGTAACTGTCCCACAGCAGGGAAAATGCCTTTTCTCGTACAGAGAAGGCTTTGCGAAGAAACTGTTTGAAATGACTTTTTCTGTTGTCAGGTATCCTGCCTCTGGCAAGGCAAGCACCTCCTGTCAGTGTCACTGTCAGGTGTAATCAATTACTTGGATGTGGAGAACCCGGACAAGCCCCTGCGAGTGCTGATGGGTCACAACAAGCCCATCACCTGCCTAGCGCTGCACCCGGAAAGGCACACCGTGTACACTGCCAGCCATGACGGTTGTGTGACTGCGTGGAATGTTGAGAATGGTGAGTATCTATATTGTATATGTCGGCGCCAGCGATGGCTGAGCGATGAGCTGACACCGATGGGGGTTTCATGGTACTGACTCCATAACGTAGAATAACAATCTGCATTGCAGTAATAACCTCACTTAACAATCGTAATCACAAAACATAACTCAAATAGGTAGCTGACAGTTTCGTACTGGATGTGTGTCTTCGTTGGTGCCTCAAATCAAGCTGAGCTCTGCCCAGCTCCCACACACCAGCACGACTACGTCTACGTGACATTACCGAAAACACATTCGCGCCATTTTCAAATGACAAGTAACGTCACACTGGTCACTATAGACTCCGTACTTAGTTAATCAACTTCACAACTTATTATTTGAGAATATCGTTTTCCACGACATATATTAATAATACGCAAAGCGAAATATTTGGATACCTCTTTAAAAAAATTGCGCGATAGGAAGAGTGTAAGATTTTCCATGCTGAGTTTATGTAGAAATTATAAATTGGCAATGGTTGTCCACCATGTGGCCTTTGGTCGTCCTTTGCCTTTCTTTTTATTTGGGACGGCTAGGGCTTTAAATAAAATATTCACTGTTTTCGTGAATTTTGGACGTTTAGCAATATGACCATAGTGATTACCTACCACCTATTGTCAACCATAGACATAGAGAATGGACTAAGCAATACCCACACAAAATTGACCAATCAGAAAAAGACAGAGGGACTATGCGACCAATACCTGTCTCTTTTCTGTAGGTCGATGATTAAAGAAAGAAAGAGACAACTTTTGGCCGCAAGTTCGCTCCATCTCTCACACACTTATTACCAGTATTTATTTCACAGCTAGATAAGGAACACTCAGTCCATTCTCTATGTCTATGTTGAAAACCAACAAAATTATGACATCAAATAACAAGGTATAGTTAACATACTCGGTAATTCAAAACAAAGTTGTAATTTTCTATTAATCATTCAAATATGCGGTTAAATTTCGACCTCTGGGCGATCACTTGTATAGTATTAATATCAATGTAATGCACAAATCCAGACTATCTTTCTCTCAAAAAATTATATTCAATTGACTGTCATTAGAGGGGTTTTTAGAAACATGCTAAAATGGTTAAATTATTTTAAACTGAATTAAATAAATACTGCCCGCTGAACCGTTATACACCATTCATTTTACTCACAAGATTCCTATCCTTACAAACAGGCCCGTGCACAGCATAGAGTGATTTAACCATTGACTACCTAGTCAATGACTAAATCACTCTGCACTAGTCTGCACATCACATACATAAAGTGAACAATAATTTTCTTTTTTGAGAACTTATTAAAAAAAACTGTACACCATGTGTGTTAAGTAAGCCTGTGCACGCCATTGATTACAAAGGCTTGGCTCGGATATGTTTCCCACATGTCAGATGAACTGTGACCTAAAGGAACATGGACCCAATCGGATCCCTATAAATGCTAGGACATCTCGCGGCAGACTAAGATGAAATGTTGAACTTAACTCCCTCCGTCAAGCAGTCTCTCCCGCTAGCTCTTTGGTCAGCTGTGGCATAGGCTAAATAGAAAATATTTAAAACATACCTTTACATTTCCCAGGCGAAGGTCGTCACATACTGGGTCAAGGTCACGGCAACCAGGTGAACGGCATGCGCGCCAGCAAGGACGGGGCGCTCCTCACGTGCGGGATCGACGACACGCTGCGACGCGCCGCGCCTCTAGCTGAAGGTACACTAATATACTGGGCAAGGTCACGGCAACCAGGTGAACGGCATGCGCGCCAGCAAGGACGGGGCGCTCCTCACGTGCGGGATCGACGACACGCTGCGACGCGCCGCGCCTCTAGCTGAAGGTACACTACTATACTGGGCAAGGTCACGGCAACCAGGTGAACGGCATGCGCGCCAGCAAGGACGGGGCGCTCCTCACGTGCGGGATCGACGACACGCTGCGACGCGCCGCGCCTCTAGCTGAAGGTACACTACTATACTGGGCAAGGTCACGGCAACCAGGTGAACGGCATGCGCGCCAGCAAGGACGGGGCGCTCCTCACGTGCGGGATCGACGACACGCTGCGACGCGCCGCGCCTCTAGCTGAAGGTACACTACTATACTGGGCAAGGTCACGGCAACCAGGTGAACGGCATGCGCGCCAGCAAGGACGGGGCGCTCCTCACGTGCGGGATCGACGACACGCTGCGACGCGCCGCGCCTCTAGCTGAAGGTACACTACTATACTGGGCAAGGTCACGGCAACCAGGTGAACGGCATGCGCGCCAGCAAGGACGGGGCGCTCCTCACGTGCGGGATCGACGACACGCTGCGACGCGCCGCGCCTCTAGCTGAAGGTACACTACTATACTGGGCAAGGTCACGGCAACCAGGTGAACGGCATGCGCGCCAGCAAGGACGGGGCGCTCCTCACGTGCGGGATCGACGACACGCTGCGACGCGCCGCGCCTCTAGCTGAAGGTACACTACTATACTGGGCAAGGTCACGGCAACCAGGTGAACGGCATGCGCGCCAGCAAGGACGGGGCGCTCCTCACGTGCGGGATCGACGACACGCTGCGACGCGCCGCGCCTCTAGCTGAAGGTACACTACTATACTGGGCAAGGTCACGGCAACCAGGTGAACGGCATGCGGATACTGGGGCCTGTGATACTATCTCTACAGTTTAGCAAAAGGGTTCGAACCTTTCTGGCATATACAGGGTGGAAAATCAATGGATCCTATAAGCTAATATTTATAAAAGACACGCACTATTTTATTCTACGAATCGATAGCACATTGTTTAGGATACAATCTTTCTAATAAACATTGTTAGAAATGATAAAAATCATGATATTCATTTTGACATTTTGCCTTAAGTCCGCCTCTGTACATTTGTGTGCTTAGAGTATTAAATAAAAAAGTAAATAATATTGTCTTTCAGGTGAAGTACCGACGTACACGGATGTGTCGATACCCTTGGGGTCCCAACCTCGCGCCATGGACCACATTATTGAAGATGACACGACGATCGTCGCTACTGTTAAAGAGGTCAGTATTAAAACAGTAAATATTCAACCCATAAAACAATAAACCTACTTTTCCCTCTTATTTTCTGTTACTTTCAATATTTACGCTTGCACCTTCCAATATCTTATTTATATGTTCAGAACTCAAATTTTAAATGCGAACTGACTGGTTGCCATCCTGATGTTTAGAGGGAGCGCATTCCAAAGGAAAAAACGCCTGAACGAAGAAGGAATAAAACCAGAGCGGTGAGAAGGACATCGTAGAAAACGATTATTCATGGACCGAAGATTAAAAGTGTGCGAAAGCGTAAATATTGAAAGTAACAGAAAATAAGAGGGAAAAGTAGGTTTATTGTTTTATGGGTTGAAAAACTAATCTGAGAAACAATCAACTCTGCGATGCACGCAGAGTTGATTGTTTCTCAGATTAGTTTTTCTCTATAAACGTATTTTTATCTCCCTTGAATATATATTTATTCTGTTTTAAGTATGTATGTATCTGTGTATTTTTGTTTGTGTCCCTTATTTGTCTTTAATTTTTACCCTGTTGCACCTACCTTATTCCATCTCTGCACCACTTTAATGTAGACTGTTAGTAAATGCCTAAGGCATTAAGTCCGCCTTTGTACAGTTTTTTACTTGTACCTACATAAAGTTAAAAAAAAAATGATTAAAAAAATGAATGAATTCGTCCATAGACAGGTCAACCTCCTAAGTTGTCTTGTAATATACTATTCAATTCTGTGATTTCAGAAGAGGTTTTGTCTATTCTATTTTACTTAGTTCCCCGAAGTTTAGGTGATATTCTAATCTCTTTTAATCATCATACTACACAAATGTCACTTTACACAAATGTCACTTTACACAAATGTCACTTTACACAAATGTCACTTTAATGTATTTTGTTTCTTTGTTACCAGCTGGCAGTGATCATCGGCACCAGTAAGCAGTCGAGTCTCCCGCTTTCGTTCGAGCCGACTTGCGTCAGTATCGACACCAAGTCGAGACATGTCGCTGTTGGTGGTAAGTCATCTTACTTAAGGGTTTATTTTTAATCCTGGGAGAATTTTTCACACTGTGTTCTATCCATAAATACTAACAACACTAAACTAAACACTATGGGAAAATCTGCAATTTGTCGAGTATGTATCAAACTTTTGTATGTAGCAGCTGACCTTGACGACAAGTTACAAACTGCAGACCATTTTAAGAAAGTTTAGAGTCCTCTCCAAACAGTATAGGGCTAAATCATGGGTCATAGAAGATGTCAATCACACTATAGTACACGAGCTCGACCGCATTACCGAGAGATGGCGTGCCTACTGCGAGCAATTTATACACAGATACCATTCGACACTCGGAGCCGTCCCGGACTGGAATGATCTAGAACTGGAACCCATGATTCTTCGTTCAGAAATATCCTCAGCACTTCAATTCCTAAAGAATAAGATGGCAACAGGAAGCGACCAAAAAACAGCACAGGTGCTTATGGGTGATTTGGGTGTAGAGACACTTCACAAAATTTGCTCACACACCTGGCAAAACGATGATTGGTGGCAAGACTGGTCGGAATCCGTAACTCTTCCGCTGCACAAGAAGGGGTCAACCAAGAGCTGCAGCAATTATGGAACCTTAACCCTCATCTCACATGCCAGTAAAATCTAGTTCCATATTCTAAACAGGAGGATTGGCATGGCTAAGGAGGCCATATCTCAGCTTGACAAAATCTGGAGGAATCGCAACATTTCCGTAAAGATCAAAACTAAACGGGTACGGACTCAGGTCTTCTCGATTTTATTTTTATTTTGTTTATTTGAGAAAATATACGGTTGAACATTACAATATATAACACTAAGGAACTAAAAACTAACAAACCAACAAAATTTTCCACATAATATAAAAGAGTTACAAACAGGAACGGCGTGCAATATAATTACAATAAATACAGAGTATGATTGAATAAAGATAAAACTAAACTGAAACTTATTCAAGTAAAAATAATAAAACGGGAAAGAAGATAGGTATAATTCAGTCATTTTATAATAGAAATTAAGACTTCAGGATTACTGTGTACTTAAATAAGCACAATATTAAATTTCAGTAGAAACAAGCACAGAACTCAAAAATGTTGTAAACTCTTATTAAACTGACTGGTAAGACGCGCCGTAGGGCTGCTCGCGAACCAGCAAACAGCGGTCGTGCGCGAACACCTCGACATATTGTGGTTCTGGGTATGGGTACCACTTAACTTATTCTATTGCTTAAATCTATGCAATCACATGAATTGTTACATACAATAAAGCAAACAAAAACGTCGCTTCTTACATTATACGTCTAGATTTAAGGTTTTGAATTAAAAAAAAAAACTTTTTTGCAAGAAATAAAACGGATTTAAAAAAAACACTAGCCGTTGTAAAATAACTCTAAATTAGGAAGTCTGTGGCTTTGGTGGTTTTGTCTCATTCATGATTGGCCACCGACTTCTGAATTTAGAGTTATTTTACACCGGTTAGTGTTCTTTTAAGTCGGTTTTATTTTATACAAAAAAGATTTTGTGTTTTCCATTTTTAGTTGTTCCCATACAAATATTTGCCATGAATTTATTTTAGGTATATTGTTAATTGTTAACAATACATGTCATGTTAATAGCACAGTCTAAAAACCTACAGTCGTCCGACGAAGATGTCTAGACAGGGCAATCTTGCGGGGTGTGAGGGGCGAGACGCGGGAAAGTCGCTCCCGAACTGCGAACAAAACGATGTTGGTAGTGCATGAGGTATTAGGCTAAGTTTAGGCCCCCCTACATTTGGCGTGCGCGGTCCTTGGGCGTGCGAGTAGCCCGAGCGCCGCGCGCGTGATGCACGCGCGCTGTGTGAGCGTCGGGTGTTGCCGCCGTGTGACGTATGTGAGGCATGCGCGCGTCGCTCGACTTGGCGTTTAACCCCCTTCAGACAAGTCAGTCACAATTTGGCTAGTGCCGTGTTAACACACGTCGTTGCGTTACTGTTCTACAATTACTAACAAAATGGACTCAGACGAGGAAACACTACTGTTAGCTTTGCTACTAAAAAGAAATGGGGATAGCGGGCGAAGGGGTAAGAACACGACTCGAGCGTCGCGAGAGCAGCGCGCACGCTGCACGCACGTCACACGGCGGCAACACCCGACGCTCACGCAGCGCGCGTAGCGCTCGCGCTACTCGCACGCCCGAGGATCGCGCGCGCCAAATGTGGGGTCAGCCTTAGATGAACGCGCAACGACGCGCGGTTTGCTCGGCGCGCGGTTTAAGATTGCAACAAATCAATGTTGTTGTGTACATGACCGCGCGTGTCCCGCACAGGCGAATCGCGCGGCTGCGCGCGTTGTCGCGCGTTCTTCTGAACTTAGCCTTATTCAGCGTGTAGAACGTTGTCGGTATTTTTTCCAGAGATCAAAGGCGTCGTCCTACTGTATTAATATGTATACTGTGGTTATAGGGTTATCCACTTATCCCTGAGACATGCCATTTTTTGTCTCTTTTTTTTTCGTGTTATTGTGTTTTTACTGTGCGTGTATCCAGCTGTTGCCAATAAATGTATTTTCTTTCTTTACTTTCTTTCTTTCCCTAATAAATGAAACATAACATACCTAACTGTCGAATACTAGGTATATTGTACACATCTGCGTACCCCTCAGAGCATACAGGCGTGATGATACGTCATGATGTTGTATAAACAATAAACATCCAAGCGATTCCAGCAATCACGACAGATTTACCGTCTATTTTTGAAGAGTTCCATTGTATATCTCCGAAGATCAGCACCAGATCTTGACCAAATTAAAATGGGATCACCTCAGGAGTATACTCTTTCAAATAAAAGAATTTTGAGAATCGGTCCACAAATGAGGGAGAAATCGGGTAACATACATACAAAAAAAATACATACACACGAACATAGAACCTCCTCCTTTTTAAGTAAAGTCGGTTAAAAAGTAAGCAGTAAGTCATTGTAAGATTTATATATACGACAACAACGGTAATGTATAGCATTTAAACATTTGCGTTGTACCTTTTCGATTTCATTTGAATATTTTTCATAGAAGGGATTCCACACCGCGTACGCCAATTGAGACATTTGAACTCCTTGGCCAATAATACAATTTTAGTAACATAAGCAATAATGAGCATCAAGATGGAGTTTTTCGTCCAACAAAACACCAAGATCACAAACCATTGTCTTCTGTTCAACGCATAAGGATGTTTTATTACGCTTGTATTTATAGTAAAACTAACGCAATGGTATTTAGATAATATGCTCAATTTAAGTTTACTTTTTACACAATATTCAGAGAATCTATTCAAGTCTTCCTGTAGAAGTAGTCACGTAAATTAATAAATCGGCCTAAAAAAATTAAATCCTCTGCGTACAGTAATAATTTTGAATTGTGAAAACACGTACAGTCGCCAGCACGTCAAGTTACCCCAATGTGTCAAATTTCTTTGATCGGTTTTCAACTTTGTGTCAAACAGAATAAGGTTCATATTCAATTGGGAAAATTTGACAGTTTGGGGTAGGTTGATGTGCTGGCGTCTGTACCTATGTCAATAATAAACATAATAAACAAAAGAGGACCCAGTATAGAGCCCTGAGGGACACCGGAAGTAACATTTAGGGTTGCAGAGTTAAAACTGTTTATTATAACTCTCTGGGTTCCGTTTGATACGTAAGAAGAGAACCATCTCAACAGGTCGCCTCGAATGCCATTGAAGGCAATTTTACTAAGGATAAATTGATGGTCTACTTTGTCAAATGCTTTTGGGAAATCCATGTATGCAGTATCTACTTGAATACGAGAGTCCATACTGTTGGATAAATAGTCAACAAAGTTAATAGGTTTGTGGTAGTTGATCTCTTTTTGACGAATCCGTGCTGTTGTGGGATTATGATATTATGTAGTTTAGGGTACACTTTACCATGAGTCTCTCAAAAAGCTTTGACAAAACCGACAATATCGATATAGAATGATAATTCTCGATATCTTGTTTAGGTCCTGACTTGTGAACATGAGTTATACTTGCGAGTACGATGCTTGGGGAAAGATTCCTTGTGATAGCGATAAATTAAAATGACTTTTTTAATATTTAACGTAGACAACGCAGATAAACGACGGTCTGTTTAATTAACCGAACAGGTAAACCATCAGGTCCCGGGCCTTTAAATGGATCTAATGCTTTTAGCGCACTTGATAAACCCTCAGCAGTAAACTGAAAGCTTGAGAATATACTACAAAATGTCCTCGGGGTTATTGGCTGAATGGCTACTATGATGCAAAGCTTGAATTTGCGGGAGCAAAGAAACATCCAAAAATGCTTAAAATGTTTTCATATGGCACTGAGACTTGGACGCTGAAAACTGCAGACCAAAAACGCATAGAAAGAAAGAAAGAAAAATACTTATTCGGGACAAGCACAGGAACTACAAAAATAATAATAACAAAAAAGAATATAAATATGTAGACGATAGACATAGACGCCTTTGAGATGTGGTGCTGGAGAAGGATACTCCGTATCCCTTGGACAGCATTTCGTACCAACGTATCCATATTGCGAGAACTTAAAATCTCCTCGCGGTTGTCGTCGTAAGATTCTTCAATACTTCGATCACGTGAGCAAGGAAATACGGTGGTAATCTCAATAGACTCATCGTGACGGTCAAATTGGACGGGAAAAGGCCTCCTGGACGCAGCCCATTACGTTGGTCCGACCAGATCCGCACCACTCTGGACTCCACGGTATACAATGCCCTTCACACCGCCAGAAACAGACCCAAATGGAGGAATATCGATAAAAAATTATGAAGTAGGGTGGTCATGACGGCGCTTCGGCCTGGAGGTGGCCCTCATTAAGACGGAGGCTATGATATTCCACGGCTCCCGTCGGGTGCCCCGGATCACATCTCTTGGTCGGTGGGGTTCGAATCGCTGTCGAGTCTACCATGAAGTACCTGGGATTGGTGCTCGACAGCCGTTGGGATTTCGGGCCCCAGTTCCAACCCGAGGTGGCGGCGCGTCGTGTTCACGCGCACCCCTGTTAGACGTTGCGAGGGGAGGCTAACACCTCACTCCCCTCGCTGACTTGGCGAGGCCCGCGGGGCCGGCACCAGTCGGGGGTCGCGGAAGTATATTCTGTTCCCGTGAGCCCCGGCGCAGGTGTGAGAAGGAACACGGGGTGGTTTTTAGTCAGTAAGAGTCTGACAGACCCCTCCGCCCTCCCCGGGGCGGGGGATATCCATGAGGATTTTCCACCCCTCCAAAAAAAAAGGGTGGTCATGACCCTCAGCATTGAGCAGTACTACGCAAGGGATTAACCTTAACCCTATAATGTAACTTTAAAACACACCAAAGAACAACTATTAATAAAGATATCTTTCTTATATCATCAACACAGTTTTGTCACGTCACCTGTCACCCCTTACTTGCCGTACTGCAGGTACCTCCTGGCCGTACCTACTCTTAATAAAAATGTAAAAATAATCTTGTTTGGTGTCCAGGCGCGGACAACAAAGTGCACATATACACGCTAGACGTGCGCACGCTGTCGGCCCGCGTCGCGCTGGAGCACCTCGGCGCCGTCACCGACGTGCGCTACAGTCCCGACTCGCGCTACCTCGTCGCCAGCGACGCTAACAGGAAGCTCATTCTGTACTCCACTGATGACTATAAGGTATGTAAAGTGCACATATACACGCTAGACGTGCGCTACAGTCCCGACTCGCGCTACCTCGTCGCCAGCGACGCTAACAGGAAGCTCATTCTGTACTCCACTGATGACTATAAGGTATGTAAAGTGCACATATACACGCTAGACGTGCGCTACAGTCCCGACTCGCGCTACCTCGTAGCCAGCGACGCTAACAGGAAGCTCATTCTGTACTCCACTGATGACTATAAGGTATGTAAAGTGCACATATACACGCTAGACGTGCGCACGCTGTCGGCCGGCGTCTCTGATGCGAATGAACGCGCGTGGAAGCATTTTCTGTGTGTTCGACTGTGCGTGTTTTGTATACAAACGGAGATACTTACAAGCAACGTTAAAACATGTATTAATGCGCTACGCTGCGTGGTGCGTGACACTGTAATAATCGCCAGTGCGTTAACGGCCTGTTAACGGGGTAATTGACATAAATGATTTGACTTTACCTCTGATATTCGTTCCGCAGCTGGCCCACAACAAAGAATGGGGCTTCCACACGGCGCGCGTGAACTGCGTGGCGTGGAGCCCGGACTCCAAGCGCATCGCGTCGGGCTCGCTCGACACCAGCATCATCATATGGAGCGTCGACACGCCCAACAAACATACATACATCAAAAGTAAGTTCACCTAAAGGCTAAGTAATGTATCCCATTATAAAAACTACTTTTAAAGAGTAATTTAATTTTTGTCTATTGTCTTACTGTTGTGTCGGCCATTGATTACAAATGAGTAGATAAATAGTTATGAAGTTTTTCCTATTCTTCTACATAAGAAACTAACTTTGAGAAGGGACAACTAGATTTTGTAAATTAGACGTTGAAATTATTATTGTTTTATGGTCTTTATTGAAATAAATTACTTATTTTTGCCATACTACTTTTTTATTCTCATCTAGATTACTTACTAGAAAATATTTGACACATATTTTTTTTTCACGTAATATTAAAATAACGGCGATACATCGAGTCAAAATGTCATATGACGTCACTGTCCTGTACAGTTTTTACTGAATTATGACGTCACAAGCCCCCTTTCCTTAATTTAAATGCGCTTAATCTAAGTAGTTTTCCATCAATTTGATTTTTTTTTTTTTTTTATAAATAAGGCATAAGTATTTTATTTTTTATAATCTAACTGATGGACTTAGTATAATTTTGATATAAGTACACCGTCCACTAGGCCTAGGCTGAATTGATAAGCGTTTTATTATGCTAATACTTGTGCTAATTCATTTCAGATGCTCATCCTCAGAGCCAGATCACAGGGTTAGCATGGCTGGACGATGAAACCGTCGTGTCGGTCGGACAAGACGCCAACACGCGCGTCTGGACTGTGCCTAATGCCTAGACCCTCCTAACACCTTTACGCTTTGGGGGAATATTCTTAAGACCTTACGAGTCTTTTAACTAATTAATCTATGCTAACTCGATGGGTTTTTAAACACGATAAAACAAAAAGACATATAAACATACACACAAACTCCCGCCTCTTTCTTATGGTGGTAGGCAGTTACTACGGAACTAACCACTTCCTACGATACTTCGTTCTTGCATCATACATACACACAAGTTGCGAGACCTGCCTGCGTAGCATGAACACTTAATTTCTTTTCTTCCGAGTCACGACAAATTTCTTTCTGTCCAACTTGACATTTCTTCTACCCGAGCATGAGGCGACTCGTCGACAAGCGTTTGTATAGCAACTGTCAACTTGTCTAGGTCTCATTTGATGTACCTAGACGGTTTGACACTTGTTGACAGGAAATGTTCCGAAAAGAACTGTCAAAAGTGGAGAAAAAACATGTTCGCATTGTTGATTCTTGTCTACTGACGAATCGACATATAACTTCTCATCTTTCTTGACATTGTCATGCTCGAGACGAAAGAAATGTCTATATAATCTGTCATTTTGCCGATTCGTCTGTAGACAAAGGCCGTTTCTTCGGTGTTCACGCTACGCAGCCTGATGTGATTATTTATTGCAATCTAAGGTACTTAAATCGAATATCGAATAAGAATATTTCCCTAAAACAATTGAAATAGTTATAAATAACTCAGATTATCTAGCATCTAAAAAAAAGAATACTAATGTATTTATTTCGCTTACTACACTTAAGTTATAAACAGTCTCCGTTAGTTAACAGTAAATATGATTTTTGTTACTAACAATGAGTGATGTTGCTCGCATCTAGATTTAAGGACTGGTTGGTGAATTTAAACATATCTACACATTATTTTAAGTATTAAATGAAACCCGAAAGGGGTTTATGTACTCATCAAGTTATTATAATATTCACATTAAGCATATTACAATATAAAAATATACTTAATGTGAATATTATAATAACTTACAATACAAACAATTAATGTTAAACTTACCTTATTTCGGAATTTTTTGAACACTTACAAAATTATTTAAATGTAACCATTACCTAAGGGGCGGAGACCTGGTGTCCTGAAACACAGACCTTCCGTCTAGCTTAGGCACCAGTCTCCCCACAATATAATATTACTAATTTATGTTTTAATTGTCTAAACCGTTATTAAAATCTACTGATGAATAATGTATTGTGGTGAGAAAATAAATAAATAAATCATTACGAACAACTTTTAAATGGGACGAACCCTGAAGTGACGTTATGAAAATTTGTTCTTCAATACATTTATGTAGACGTAATTCGACACAATGTATGGTACAGCTGATTGTTTTTCGCGATGATTTTCGCCTATATTGTTCACTTTAAACACATTTTTAAAGTCTTTCCTGCATTTATTTCTAGTCTTATATCTGGACACATCAGTCAAAAAGTAGCTATAACAATCGAATAATCAAACTAGCCTATTCGATTTTGAAATATGTAGTTATTCGATCCGAATTGCGTGATCGATATGCGCTCTCTACTAGTCGATTGATAATTTGAATATCAATACCGTATACATGCAGACACATTTTTTTTATTATAATTACTCACAATCATGAAAAACTAACTTTTCTCACAAATCAGTCCTATTTCTATGAGAGCATTGTGATTTTTGTTTTGTATTGAACATGGTGCGATCTGAATGGTCCTTTTTATACCCGTCGTTGCATACTAACGGTGTGAAATCGCATTTATAATGTCCTAGTAAGAATTAAATATTTAAATTATTTGGAAAGAATAACTTATTTGTATAATTGGTTGGACTTCGTACACTGGAAATAATGGCTAAGAATAACAGCTAAATTAATGTTGTGAGCAATGATATTTTATGTAAAAAGGTGTAGAAATATAGGTTACCTAAACAACATTCGATCTTCAAAAACGGCACACTAACGCACGCACGCGTCCGAGACGGCGCGACGCTACTTTGAAGTCAAGTGTGGCTAGTTAGCCACATTTTAACGTGTCGCTTGCTGAGCGCTTATAACCTATACTACACGTTTTTAATTATAATATCATTGATTGTGAGCACATTCATTTGAACTCAATCCCTTTTAAGTAAATAATTGACAATGACATTGACATTGTTGATTTCTGACAGTCGTGGTCATAAAACGTGCGAGCGGGACTAAGTATCGTGTTGTCTCGCTTACACTTTTTGTTACCATAATGGTTGTTTTTACAATATTGCTTAGTCATTATTGCAGAGTGGAAAGTGAAAGAGGCGTGTAAAATATTGATTAAATATTGTCCAGTATTAGAAATATTAAGATGTCTACATATTAACTAAAAATCCTATTGTCAATGTAAGTTCTATAGATGTATAGATAATCGGTCACTAATGTTTAAACGTAATATAATTAATTTATTATTGGTCTTTCTTCTTAGAAGTTTAATTTGTATTCGATGCATTGCGAGTATTAAATGTTTTTTGCCAAGATCTCTATTTCAAAATCGATTTATTCAGTGAAATGTTTGTAGCTTAAATAATTATATCGAAGTATTTTCTGAATGTATTTTTTACTGTTCCACGTTATCTTTCCAAATAATACGGTAAAAAACGTTTTCTAAACAGTATTTTTATACTAATTTCTGATGTACTTTTTCTTAGTTTTACGCGATTTCTACTAAAATGAAGTATGTAAGATGATAAAAATAAACTTGTATACACTTGTAAAATGTTTTTTTACTTGATGAACTTGTACAAGTACATATTTATTTTTATGTTTTCTACCTACGGTTTCGGTGGCAGCACATAATTTGAACTAATTTAAATAAATAAATAAATATTCCACAACTTTTCACACAACGCCATTTAGTCCCAAGTTATTTTTTTATTTATTCTGAATTTCCACAGGAATGATTTACATTTTCGGGATAAAAGTTTGTGTTTTATCTAAATCCACTAAGCAGTTATACAAAACTTACTTCCTCAAACTTTCACATTTATAATTATTATTAGTGTAATTTTTACCCTCTGTTACCTCTCTGCAGGACAATGGCCTTTCTCCCGCTCCTCTGCTGGATCAATCCCGTTCATAGACATTCAGTTTGTCCCGCCACCTTCGCCTAGAACCTGCAGGCCTAGCCATATAAAAAATTCTATTTCTATTATCATAATCGATAAGGCGTCAACAGAAAGAAAATGGCGTATAAGGAATCAGCTGTTTGTCAACTGTCAAGTGTATTTCATTTTCAGCCATACTAAAAATTCTACTCGTTAGCACTTGACAGTTGACAAACAGCTGAAACCATGTACGCCATTTTCTTTCTAGTGTCTTTACTATTGCTTCGGATATTAAACAAAAAACAACACAATATACTTTATAATATTTATTTAGAATTAACTAAATTGTCTTTTATTAAATAAAAATGTCTTTTTCGAGCTAGCTTAGGCTAAATAATATAAACGTAGGGCCTATAAACATGACTAGAACATGATATTTTGAAATGACACTCCAAATATTTATTTATTCTCCGAAAATAATTCAGCAGTTTTATATTTCATTTAGAATTTATAAGGTTCAATAGGCTCAATTTTAAATTTAAGAGGCGTAATTATCTTTTCACCTCGAATACACAATTATTTTTGAAGTTATATTTAGGCATATCACCATTCTGCCAGAATTACCTACTAATATTACCTTTAACCCTTTAACTATAAATGTAAGGTACCTATGTCTTAGTCTATCAAGAAGGTTTTCATTCAGTTTGATTTAGAGCGACTTGAATATTTTCGAGGAACTAACGACATTACTATGAATTTAAAAACTGCTTATTCTTACCTCTTGTAGGTATAACTTTAGTACTGAGGCAGCCATATTGCATTTTTAGACCACCATTTTGCATAAGGGGCCTAGAAATTTTAAATATATTGACTTGGCAACTGATATTTGTTTGTCGTCAACTCTTTTTATCACAGAATAATATAAATAAATTGATTATATTGATACACAACACTCCTATTGGTAATAACTTTAGAACGGATAACAAATACAGAGTAAAAATGACTAACATTGTAAAATTGTACTAAATATAAGCACTTTAGTGCAAGTAAGGCCATGTTCACCATTGTGAAAATGGTTTCTCAACCATTATTAACATTCATGGGCGTAGCCAAAAATTCTGAATGAAAGGAAAGTTAAAATAATAGCAATCCCTCATTATCCTGTTTTAGAGCCCAACAATCATTACAAATGGCCACACCCATTTCGGTTCCATAATAATATAAATAAATAACATTGAAAAATCAAGAAAAATACAATAACGTTAAAATATGTTGTGCAAAACACAAAAATGTAACAAATACGTCTTTTTAAATATTATTTTGGTAATATACCGTCGGTGGGTATTCAACAGTTTGTCACTTCTAACTTAAGTTCAATAATTATCAAAGTAGGGGCAAATTGCCCACCCGAGAGAATCAGTGCCGGGCGGCCATCTTTGATTTGAATTCTAAATATTATTGTATATAATACCTACCCATTTCCTGGCCAAATTATGCCTGTGCTAGGCCTTGGTTTTGATTTTAAAGGAATATCTAATGTGACTGATTTTTTTGCCGTAACACAAATGCCCTAAGTGAGAAAGTTATTTCTCACTTAGGGCTTAGCATTATTGCTTTTCTGTAAAGTTAACTTCGTCGTTTTAATATGCCACTCATGAAAAGATTCCTAAATGATAGTAGAGTTTATATTTGTTATTAACACTTGCTCAAATTAGCTGCTTCATAACGTATCTATACACTTGTTAAGAATATCTGAGTAAGATTTACGAAGCTTCTCCTCAGTGAATGCAATGCAATTTGAGTTTCTCGCCTACTATTCCGGTGGCAGAAATATACTTATAAACTTGTGAAGAAAGTTATTGTCACCTTTCAAATAAGAAATTATCTTTACAGAAAAACACTGCATCAGTAAAGACAATAGAATACAGTTCACATGTCACCTCTCCCCGTCCTATGCTGCGCGGGCGCATGCCTATAAGCCACATGTTTCCTCAGCGCATCTCTAGATCTAGACACGTGCGAACAGGCCCTGCAAGCGTGTCTTCTCCCCGCATGAGTCTCCATATGCACTCGCAAATTGTACTGATTTGACAGACGTTTGTTGCAAATTGTACATACTGAGCTGTTCATGCGCCATTTTCTGTCATAAGCCTCTGGAGGATCTGTAACTGGATTATAGAAGGTTTAAGATTAGTTGTTGACGGCCTCGTTGGTCTAGTGGTCGCAAGCGCTACTGCTGATCATGAGGTCCCGGGTTCGATCCCCGGGTCGGGTAAAGTGTCATTGAGTTTTTCAATCTGGGATTTCTCAGTAACAGCCCGGAGTCTGGATCTGTGCCCGATGGATGGCAATAGGCTCGCCCCCTATTACATGGGACTTAAACATAATGGCGAAATGTGGGTGTACTACCAGGTACACCTCTGCCTAGCCCTTCGGGGATTACAGGCGTGACGATATGTATGTATGTATGTAAGATTAGTTGACGTAACGGTTCGCGCAGTGGCTGTTCCGTTGCATATTTGTATGGCTCACAAGTGCTTTTTTTTGGAAAAGCTTGTGGCTAAGTCATAACAGCCACACGGGCTGATCGAAGGTTAAGCTACGCTTTCCGAGGTTGTTCCGTGGATGGGTGACCATTCATACCATAACATGACTCTTTCGTGCCTCGGAAAGCACGTTTAGCCGTTGGTCTCGGCTGTCCTAAGTAGATCTTAGACAGTCGTTACGGGTAGTCAGAAGCCTGTCTGTCAACCAGTTTTAACAAGGAGTATCGTGTTACCCAATAAATGGGTTGTGGAGGTCCCAACAGGCAGTCGGTCCAACTCGACAGGCAAACTCAACATAGATGGGAAATGGCTAGGCAGATGATGACATGTGCTCTCTTTATTATTGACAGGCTCTCGTTTGTTCACTAATAAAGTGAGTAATAAGCGATAATGTGGTCGAGGATGAAGCACGCTTGAGTAGATGTAGCCTATTCACTCTTGACTTAAACTCCCCTAGGTTATAGCTCAGTAAACAGACTCCAGTAGGGAATTCCACTTGTTATTTTGTGAATATTGTGATTTTATATGTTTATTAACGAACCGGGTCCACGATACAGGAGAAATTCTAAGTGTAGAAAGATTTTTGCGCTTGGCTGTCGAGGATATGAACGGAGAATTTGATATTAAGACTTACCTCAGTAAAAACACCGCGTGACACATGAGGCCCTCCTCATGTGTCACGCGGTGTTTTTAGATGTTTTTTAAAATGTATGAATGCAGTTTTTCTTGTTATTAAAATCGATGACATGGTTCCTCAGAACAGATCTTCGTATGTCTTATAGTTTCAGACTTTCCCATACTGACCCATTTGAATGAGACACCCTGTATAGAGGTATTAGCTTCCAGTCTAACTGGGCGCAACTGAATCCCTACCAGTATTTTACATAGAGCGGCCGCCTATCCGACTACAACCCAATGACTGGGCAACGGGCAACACGATAGGTGCCCCTTGGTTAAAATGGTTGTCAGAATTTCGGGGTTTTGAATACTCGGAATGTCTGTCTAGACAACCAGGACTAACGGCTTATTGTACCTACTTTCGGAGGAATGGGGCAGATCTGGATATGTTATTAATGTACACAACGAAAGGTTTAGGTAGTTCCACCTAATGCCGTTAACTAGGTTTGGTGTGAAACATCAGAAACACATTTATAAAATTAGAAGAACTCACTGTTAATACTTGCTTTTTACCCGTACGGCAGATCAGATTTAATTTTCGTGTAAAAAACAATTTTGAGAAAGGGGCAAAAGCTGAATTGAGCTGAACATCTACTGAATCCTTGAGCGGACTTAGGGACACATTATGGTGTGATGTTATGCTATGTTTTAGAAAGAAATATCCTCACCTCCGGAATGAATCAGCGTCGCCGATGGCGGTGTTCCAATCTTGTGCGTACTGTACAAATTCTGGACAATCTGATCCAGCTTACTCAATCTATCCTTCTCGCTTTTTCCCATGAAGTCAGACACGTAGCTTCCGTCTTTCTCGTTCGTTGGTGATAGTATGTCGTCGTAGTTTAGTTTGGAGCTGGAGCTGGAGTTCTCGTTCATGGTCTGGGGTTGTTGGTTGTCGTTCTTCATCTCTAGATTGACTGGGGAGTTGAATTCGTCTGGGGTGAGTTCGGGTTCAGTCGGTGTTAGTGTTGAGTTCTGAAATTATAAGAGATTAAGTGAATGAGAGAAGTTTCAGAATGACAATACCTATATAGCAGTTCGTTGCTTTGCACATTAATAAGTGCTTTCATTTTTCTTTTCTTTTGGTGTGGTTAGTCGCTAACTTGGTGTCAGAATTTTTAGTTTGTTTTCCTCTATCATGCCGTCGAGAAATATGCAGAATATCTCTCAGGCATGGCCGGTTTTCTGATATTTGTTAATATATTTGTTACTAGCAGACGTCACGCAGTTTCTCCCGCGTAGCTCCCGTTCCCGTGGGAACACTGGGATAAAAAGTAGCCTATGACACCCGGGGATAGTGTAGCTTTCCAACGGTAAAAGAATTTTTCAACTCGGTCCAATAGTTTCGGAGCCTATTCTATCCAAATAAACAAACAAACAATTAAACATTTCCTCTTTATAATATTAGCATAGTAGAACAGTTTTGTAAATTACCAAAGGAATCTACTTTCTTTTCTCCTTCTCTGTCAAATGCATCTAAAGGTTACCTGCAAAAAAAGCTAATAGTGATAATGTGGTCCATTGTACGACACACTATTACAGCTCTGAAAGTTATTACGAGCAAGTTCTTATGGTGTACAATAAAGCGAGTGTCTATTTTTGTTTTGTAAAATACTTTTCAGCTAACAAACCGTTTTTGTAATTTGTCGGAGATAAATAAACACATTTATTTACTAGCTGCGCCCCCGCATTTCACCTGCGTTAGTCTCGATACTGTGGGAATTTCAGACTATCTGTGTGCCAAATTAACAAACATACACACTCATACACTCACAAACTTTCGCCTTTCTAATATTAGTGTGATAAAGCTCACAATAACACAAAACCCCTCACCGTATCGGCATCAGTAAGTCCAGAAACCTTCAAGGTCTGTGCGAGTCGGAGCAGCGATGGCAGGATCTTCTTAGAGGCGGTGACCTCTCCCGTGTACATGAACGTGAGGAGTAGCCTCAGTTCAGTCACATCGCAGCCCAGCACCACGACTAGTGTGTTGTTCTCAGCTTCCACTTCCTGGAAAGTATATTCAAAGAGAAGATTAAGAAGGAGTTTTTAATGCAAAAAAATCCGAGTGCAAAATATGTAAAACAACAAATTACCTGACACAGTACAAACTCAAATTACTTGTACTTTTGTAAATGCAAAGACATTCAATACCTATAGACCGGACATCACGAACAAAATTTTTGTCAGAAAAAGTGTGTCCTGCTGGATACAAGTCTTTGAGTTTTTTGTAGTACGCTCCGCTGCCGCTCCAATATTCATATATTATTCTAGATGGCGTTACTGAGACATGGGATCAAAGTTTTTCTATGACATTTCCTTGACATGCCCGCTCTATAGTATTTTAAATCTCTTTGCGTTCATACATCTGGTCATAAATGCATGTATATTGCGAGTACACCTACTAGGACCTAACCTTTCTATAGAACATCACCAAAAAGTTTTTTTCATACATACGAAATAAGAAACTTGCTACGTATCGTAGGTACCTAAATGTAAAAGCTTTTCATTTGAGATTAATGGTATTAAGCCAATAACATAAATGTTCCGAATGGGACTTATTATTATTACCTACATTATGTAAAATCCAGCGGGTTTTTTTCATCGATTTCAATAAACGCATTTTCAATTCTAGCATTATAATATATTTCAGAGACGGAAATAAGTAATCTAGATTAGAAACAACTTTTACTATGACTACTAACTATTTCAAATATTTCTGTCGAGTTCAGCAAACATAATTTATTTCAGACGATTTTTTTTATATTGTTTATGGAACTTCCTCCCACTGGAATAGTACCTACTTAATAATTACCCCCATTACCTACATGTCTAAATAATGTCTATACTCACTATTACTCACCTTAAAAAGCTGGGAAAAGTACTGGCTGCATGATGCCAACACAAGTCTATGCGCCTTCACGGAGGTCCCGCTGGCACTCAACGTGACGTCAGTCAGGGCTCCAGTGCTCAACATGCGACCTAGGGCTCCAATTAAGCTGTTCTGTTCAAGTAAAATCGTCATTTTAATTCTTTGGTCCGCAGCAGCTTTTTTGGGAAATCCGTCAAAGAAACATTTGATCTTGTAAATTGATACTTAACGGTAAATAAATCTGATTTTTTCAGTCCTCGAGCCATAAATTTTGTTTTCCATATTTAGCTAGTGTTACGAACCGAACTTATTGGCATCACCTTTTTGGAACATTTAATTTGTATTCTAAATTCGAATATGACTGACAGTAGCTAGACTTGTGACTACTTTTGGTTTACACGATTTTGTGAATGTTTGTAAAATAAACTGTGGTTACCTAAACCAGCGCGTTTTAGTTACAGTAGCTACGGTCAGTAACAGCTAGGAAAAAGGAGGCTTCAAAATAAAGAAATTAAACTGATATTTACCTAACTAGCTAGTACATGACTGCTAATTAATAAAAGAATAAAAACAAATTCTCTTAAAAAAACAAAATTAAAATGTGGGTGAAAATGTATGGCTTGTTTTAAGTGTTAAAATCATTTTGTAAGCACTTATGGCGAACTGAAGAACTTGCCATTTCTTGCAGATTTATTAAATAAATAATAAATTATTATCTCAAAGTTTCTTTAATTTAGTATATACTAAATCTATCTAGAATGAAAGTCTACAAGAATTAAGAAAAATGTGATCTTGAAATAAACCTGTAAGAACATTAATTATAGGTAATTTGCTCGTATTTTGGGTGTATCAATGACAGATTTCTACCAAACAGCTGCTGCTTAATAATAAAGTAATTAATACATTTTAATCGATATTAGTTTTATCTCAAATAGTCGATTAGTTGGTGTGCGTGTGATCTATTAGTAACCTTCTATTGAGTGTCATCGGCAGAGGTAATACATACAGGCTAAGCAAAGGATACTATTATTTACACTTTCAATTTATATTTCAGCATCAAAACATGATTAAATATTTTTAAATTTAAATTTAAAAAAAAACGTGATGTTTGGTAAAGCTTAAAGCGTCCTAGGACAGTAGTTCTACAATAAATCATTAATAAACATATTTTACAAAGGTTAAAAAGTATATTGTTAAAATAGTTTTAGGTTTAAAGCATTTACATTATAAATATCTACTTATTTATAACTATACTTAAAACAACACGACTACATAAAACGAAAAAGAAAAACTCATCGCTTAGTTTAACACTATGCAAAATAAAACTTTTTAAATAAAACAGAAAAAAGGTCAAATAGGAACGCAAAGGCTTTATGACTGAAGCAAAAAAAAAAAAGAAACGTGTCCAAGGAATAAAAAATTGTAAGTGTACCTGGTCATCTGTAGTGGGTGTGTTGATAAAATAAAATATTACTCACCTACCTGATGGTTGTGCCAGCGTAAAGAAAACTGTTGTACATCCTCATCATTCATGGCCACAAATTATTTTTACTATTATAAAAAGCACTAACAAACTTCTTACGCTCACTAACTCGATGCACGTACCAAGTGGAGACAATTATATTGTTAACGAATCCAGGCTGCTTTATTTTAGGTCGGTACGCCTGGAAAACCTGTAGCCACCTATTTCTGGAGCTGATTGTATTTATAAATCCAATGACATTCGGCGTGTGACGCGGCTGACATACCAAAACTCATCCAAAAACAGATTTAGTTCGCTCGACCGAGATGATTGGCATCATTGTTTGACTGTTTGCTCTAATTGATCGTTATTTCATGCATTGTGATGGATTTCACACGTAATATTCGAGAGTTCGGTGCTATAATAGGATGTATGATTGGTTGTCATTGCCTCGTTTAATTTAGTTTAAAATGTTTGACTACTTTTTTTTATTTTATTGTTTTTTTTATGATCTGTCTAACTGCACAGTAAAACTTTACCGCCTATTTACATAATGTAATCTATCTCTTGTTTTACTTAGTCCTAAACAAGGTAATTAACACAATCTGCCGCTGGCAAAGAAGTATGTCTGTCAAGAAAATTATGTTAAAAGCCGCAATGATGGATAATTACTAAAAGTTTTTAGACAAAGCCCTATCTTGTTGGCGACATTTTAGAGATTATTATCTGACATTGATAAAATAATTTTGTTTAGTAAATAATGTTAAAGTACTTACCTAAATTGTTTTGAAAGGACTGAAAACCACTTTATCTGGTTAGACAAGAGGTACCTACCCACTCGCTCGTTTAATAAGTAATAATTAAATCTTAATTAAATAAATAAACTCTTGAAATGGTTAAAAAAATCAAAGCTTGGTTCTATTTTCAATAATTTTCAATATTTACTGGACTTTTTTAGTTCAGGACGAACAATTTCGGTGTTAAAAACTCTTTCGTATAATCTGGCTGTTTGTCGACGATCGCGTGCAATCGTTGACCTAATTCTGATTTTAAAAAGTTCAGTACATTTTCCCGCTCCGTTTGCGTTTCCGATTGTCAAACTTTTTAGGGCGTCGAGTTAAAATCAAATAAAGTTTTATATTTTGTGGAAATATTTCCTGAATTTGTTAGTGTTCATCATAACAAGAATAAATATTCAGGTTAGTGTTTTAATTTGTGAATGTCTGTCCATTTTATTTATTCGTTGGAGTATTAAATTTGTTTTGACAATATTCAGTGTTCGTTCTGGCAATTATTCACGGATAACAAGATACTGGAAATTAGCTGAATAATACATAAGTTAGTTAGTTAGTAGATATCAAAATACTCTGTGTAACAATAACATTGCTGTTTGTAGCTGTTTCTAAAATTGTTCTTAGAAATGGAAGCTCCAAGTAAATCCACGGACGAGTTACAAGATCCTGATTTTTTCAATAATGCTAAAGCTGCAATTGAAAAGGAGCTCGATAAGATGAAGAAAATAGTCAATAACATCAACCAAATGAGAGGTAAGAAATAATAATAATAATAAAAGTTTATTAGCGAAAAGTTACATTTCTCGATACACAGGTAAGGGAACAAACACTTCTCGAATACAGAAATACAAAATTAGAGCCCTGACTCCTAAATTAGGAAGATCCTGTATCTTAGGAGGCAGTGTCTTCGCATTATTTACAGTGCAGTAACGGTTAAGCGAATTGTGAGCAAACAAGCTGATGTATCACAAAACATATAACATATTGATTTAGTATAAATTTTCGTATTTGTATTGTCATTATAATTCTAAGTATCTAACACAAAAGGTGGACACACTAGAGACTCGCTGAATAAAAAAACTCCGAGTTGCTAGCCTGTCGGTTTTCTATCGTTTATATTTCGGAGAGTGTGCATCGGAATTGCATGATTTAATTCCGGCAAGCCCTTTTCATCATGAGACCACTAGACGTACAGTGCTGCAACACCAGTACATGGTGGCCCGGACATCCCATACTAAACGTTTCGAGAACACATTCATTGTGTGTACAGCTAAGGAGTGGAATTCCCTGCCGGAGTCGGTGTTTTTGCTGATAGCTACAACCTAGGGTTCTTTAAGTCAAGAGTGAACAGGTTGCTTCTGGGCAGGCGTGCTTCATCATCGACCACATCATCGCTTACCATCAGATGAGATAGTGGTTAAACGCGTGGCTATAATAACTATTATTTAAAAAAAACTACGTTATTGCTACTAACAGCGGCATGCATGAGACGCTTCCCGAGGCACGTAGGTGTCTTGATACGAGTACCTAAGTAAGGAATCGTCAATTACCAAGGGTTGACCTCAGCACCAAGCGTACCTTCAATTGTTATCATTTGGCCACTAATCCCCTATTAATTTTGTTGTCACTCCTATTTATAATATTTTTAAATTAACTGCACAACACTTATGTTGTTGTTGTGTGTTAAGTTAGTTTTATAACAAAGGCAAATGTAGTTTAATGTGTAGGTAACCGTATTACCGACATTTTATTAGTGGAATAGGTATCATTAAAGAAAATGACTCAAATAGATTAGTTTTAAGACCTTGACATTAATTGTTTCCATAATGACTGTTTATATTATTAATCTTTTATTTGATATGCAATTAATTACTAACTTATCTTGTAAGAACCAGTTTTAAGCGAATAGGATATTATTTTAACAAAATTTTAGTTTTTAAGTAGTCCCTCATCTAGATTACAAGAAAATATTCGACACATGTTTTTTCTTTTTTCACGTAATCAAATAATAACGGCGATACATCGCACACTGTGAAATTTTGCTTCAATTGCGGTCACCTGTATTTTATCCCTTTATCTTATAGCTCCAGCGAACAACTAAAACTTCTGGGAAGAAACCATGTTTTTTTTATGTTTAGTTTTTAAGTTATTTAAAGTTATGCTGACGTCAGCAAAAAACTGTTTTTATGTGTACATTTCAAAATAATAATATGATTTACATAAATCATTGTTTTATCACAGTAACAATACAATATCTAACTTCATACAAAGTTAGGGCATTGCATCTACGACGTACAAAGAGAAATCGTTTTTTTTTCGATTTTCACTAAGTTGCGATTTTCTCCGTATTCCTATCGATTCCGTGTCTGATTTTAAGTTTGAGCATGCTTAATATAGTTATTAACAATACGAAATAAAAAGCAAATAAGTTAACAGTGGGACTTCGGAAATATTACATTTCTAAAGTTTCTATAGAATTTCTATGGAAACAGGGTTGTCAAATTGCATATGCCTATTTTTTTTTAATTCAAATGGGAAGATGTTTTATTAAATAAAATTGATAATTTTCGAGCCGGCGAGCCGTTCCATTTTTTTTTACTCTTCAACATCCGAAGATATTAAAACTTCTTCAGATGGTAAAATAATATTTTCATCGTCTTTGGTTTCTTCAAGTAAGTCCTCGTGATTCAGAACATTTTCGGTTGATGATTTTAAAAGCCAAAGAACTTTTTCAGGTAGAACCAATCGCTTGTTATTTTTTTGGCGACTACTGAGTGACATCATGGACAGAAATGGATCTGAAGATTCTAAAGCTCGGTGAAATAGGTCAAGCACAGTTGTCTTCCGGTTTAATTTTCTTGTATGGTGTTCTCTATCATAACGCCAGAATTTGTTACGAGATTCTGAAGCTTGCTCACTCAGCATACCAATTGGTAACGGATTAGACTTTATTATTTGACTTCCGTGAGCTAATATTTTGTGAAGTGTAACTGACATGTAGCACCACTCGTATTTTTCTACATATTTTGCAGCTAAATTCGTACAAAATTCATGAAACTTTTCAGGATCTATTTCAAAACTACTTGACAGCGCCACTAATATAACATGTAAATCATCTACAAGCCATTCTTCGACGCCTAGAATGTTTGCAAATGTTTTTCTATGTAAGTCCGATAGAGCAGTGCGGGCTGTGTTTCCGTCATTGGATGTTCCTGAATTCGGACGTACAACATCGACTGCCAAAGACATTTTAGCATAAATTTCAGCTTGGATTCTTGTTTTCCGCTCCTCAACAATCTTGGCCTCAGTCGATTTTTTTGAGACTCTCCATTTTCGCACTGCTGGGTCATTTTTGTATCCTAAATGAAGAAGAAACTCAAAAATTCTAATCCATGCGTGCAACGGGCTGAGACCATATTTTAGCGCTTCCGAATTAACTGGCCTCCCCGAAATCTTATCATAACATAACGTCACGCCTGTAATCCCCGAAGGGCTAGGCAGAGGTGTACCTGGTAGTACACCCACATTTCGCCAGTTATGTTTAAGTCCCATGTAATAGGGGGCGAGCCTATTGCCATCAATCGGGCACAAATCCAGACTCCGGGCTGCTACTAAGAAATCCCAGATGGAAAAACTCAATAACACTTTGCCCGACCCGGGGATCGAACCCGGGACCTCATGCTCAGCAGTAGCGCTTGCGACCACTAGACCAACGAGGCAGTCGAGGAAATCTTATCCAGTTTATTAAATTCTGTACATGTGGCACCGCAACACGCGCATCGTAATTGAGATTTAGTATCCGTAATCGCGTTAAATACCTTGCCGTCAATTAAGGTCAAATATAATTTGGGATCTCCAATGACACTATTCCCGGCGCTAGTTTCGGCATAAATAGATGTGAGATCTTTAATTTCCTCCTCAACCCGATTTTTTTCTTGCAAAGTCAATTCTTTAGATTCAGATCGATATTGAATCTTGATTGGGCGACAAAACCTGTAAGATTGAGGGTTTGGGTTTGACCACAGTACGAAACCGTCGTTAGTTTTTATTCTTAAAGGTATATAAGTTGTTGTAAATATACTATGTTCGTCATTTTCACCATCTGAAAAACTTTGCTTATACATCGATTGTCCCGTACTGCCATCAAACCCCCAAGAACCCTGAAAAACGCAATAAATTGTATCGATTTGTTTTTGGTTGCAGTACTCGTTAATACTTTCATCTAATGATTCAACGAGTCGACGAAACGAGTGCATAATCAGGCTGAGGAGAGAGACTGTTGCTTCTCTTTCTGTTACTAGAACTTCGTCATCGGGATAGCATTTTTTTTTCGTTGATTGCACTTTATAATAGGCTGGGTAAATAATGTGTCCTCGTGATTTTGCACCATTATAGAGAGTTATATAGTCCTCAACAGTAAGTTTTCTGTCTATAATTAAACAAAGAGCTTCTTCAGGGCTATACTGTTGTTGATGTGCACTTTCTCGATTTGATTTTATCATTTTTGCGATTGTTGTTGCTGCAGTAGGGGTTTTTAGGCATTCTTTAATGACAAACTCGAAATCAACGGCAGATTTGCTACTAAGTTTATTGCCGTCTTCATTTGTTACAATTTTCGAGAAAACTTTTAACATTTTGGCTGCAGGCTGATCTTCTAATTCTTCTGCAAGACGTTTCGATACGCGGCGCTGCTGACGATAGCTCAAACTTTCGTATTGCTTAGAAGTGGAAGGATCCAATGAAACAGGAAGAGGGTTTGTTGATTCTGTGATGCATTCCATCTCTCTGGATGTAGAAGGAGCATCTACTTGTCCAATGTTAGTTTCTTCCACTTCTGCAATGATTTGAGTGGATTCGGAAATGGTTTCTCGTATTTCTACGTCTGGCGATATCTTATCATCAGAGCTTACGACAGATTCTTTTAACAACACTCCCAGATCAAAGTTAGTCGAAAGCCAAATATTGTTTTTCTTTATAAAAACTGACTGCTTTCTGTGGCAATCCTTGTATTTCCTTTCACATTTGCTTATGAATTTTGTCAGTGTATTTTGAACCTTTTTTAAGCTATTCTTGATAATAGCAGGAATGCCTTTCGGGTAAATGGCGTTCATGACTATTTCGGTTCGCTGAGTAACATCCAAATCTATTGGTCGAATTTTCGGGCCTTGCGAACGAGCATTTGATTCCAATATTTTTAAGACCTCAAGACGAGTCAACTTCAATGGTACGAGTATATTCGTCGTATATGTGTCACGCATTGCTGCGCTAGTGTTTTCATTCTCGGTAGAATGATAATCTGCCACTCGCTGACCAACATGAGGGTTGGCGCCCTCATGCCCCCCTAGCATTAAGTCCCCCGGTCGAGGCCCGGAAGGACATCCCCCCGCAGAATGGGTCAGGTCCTGCGGAGGCAATGCAGCGCCATGGGTCTTTAACGGCTCCATGACGCCTCACCCCCGCTTCTCCAGACATCATGTAAAGATATTGGGTTTAAGCAATTCGCTTGACGAGGGCGGACCCCTTCCCAATATCACATGATGTCCTTCATCGAAGAAATTACACAAAACATGATTAAAACATCGATGATAATGTGCAACGTTAATTAAAAAAATATATATGTTGAATACCCATTAATAGATTTTTACTATTCTACTTTTCAACTTTTACGTGACAGGAGTCTAACTTAAAATACTTAACTTTACACCAAAGAAAACGATTATATTTCCTTTTACATCAAGAAAGATAGTAAATTGGCAGTCAAGTTTTTCCAAGAATAGTTATAGTAAAGTAGGTGACAGCCCTAACCTCAAAAATAAAAATTCAATAACTCTGAAGTCCCGCACTATCCACACCGGGTTTTTTTTTATAATATAGCTTATTATAATATGAAACTATTCATGTTAAAAAAAAATGCGGATACAATGAGACTAACCAAATAAAAAATAATTTTTTTTTTACAAAAAAAACTTGATTTTTCCTTCTATTTACGATTATTATTTTTTTTTTTCTACTCAACTAGTAGATATAACCGTCCTTTTTAAGACCTCATCTATAAAAATTGCAAAATCATATATTTGAGACGTAATAATGCATTTCTATGGTTTCTATGAAGTTTTCTCGAGTTTTAAAATAACTTCTAAACTAAGCATAAAAAAATCATGGTTTCTTCCCTGAAGTTATAGTTCTTCGCTGGATCTATAAAATGAAGGGATAAAATATAGATGACCGCAATTGAAGCAAAATTTCACAGTGTGCATCGTGTCAAAATGTCGCGTCACGTCACTAGCCAGTACAGTTTATACTAGATAATGACGTTACGAGCCCCTCCTCCTCAACTTTAATGCGCTTAATCTAAGTAATTTTCCATCAATTTCAAAAAGAAAACAATATGGGTCGAATATTTTCTTGTAATCCAGACATAGATATAGAATAGCCCATTAAGAAGTCGCAGTATTATTAAGATTCATACTATCTATCATACTAAGGACAGAAAAATATGGATTATTTCAAAAAAGCTCTTTTTCAAAGAAAAATCTAAAAATACAGCAGCAGAGGCCGATATTAACGCCTTTTAATAACAAATACAAACATTTTTACAGCACATTTTTTTTCTAACAAATAATATTAGAGAAATAATGATAC
The DNA here is from genome assembly GCA_921972225.1 of Euplexia lucipara. NCBI lineage: Eukaryota > Metazoa > Arthropoda > Insecta > Lepidoptera > Noctuidae > Euplexia > Euplexia lucipara. Next base: position 3,311,608 of record OV179164.1, on the reverse strand, counting down.
CTACCGGTATTTAAACCAAACTGAGTGTCTACAGAGCTAAATTAGCTTAGGTTTGTTTTTTGTAAAATTCCTTAAGTGGTACAAAAAAGTAAAATATAGCTTGGGTAGTCGTATTTTCAGTGTAGAATCTAGTACTTACTACATAAAGTTTAGAGAATTTCGAGTATGCATGGTATTCTGTTAACCTAGGTATTTAAATAAGCCCGATGTGAAAGCGGTGCCGGTAGCATTTCCCTCACAGTATCTAAAATGTAACGTCAGGCTTTTTGGCATTATTCAGGTAATACTGCCAAAAGGCTAGTACCGCACATTTCACTCACTACAGACTAGACTTTGATCATCAGTGTGCCCAGCATAAAGGTATGACGCAAACAACGTCAATTCTAACAAGGTAGAAATAGAAATCATTTATCTGGTAATTAAATTTGGTATACAACTATACAGATAAATAATGTTTAATGAGCGTCTAGTTACAGTTAAAAAAAAGGAAATATACTCGTTCATAGTAAACTAGCTGGCCCCTGTGACTTCGTCTGCACAGTATTAGCACTTACTTGACACTGGAACATTCACAATATCTTTATGAATTATAGCCTATGTGTTATTCTAATGTATCGCTATATAATTGTTAAGTTTCGTTAAAACCCAATCAGTGGTTTTTGCGTGAAAGAGTACCTAACAAACATCGATACAATCATTCATCCATTTTTCGCGTTTATAATATTAGTAAGGATTGTAAGGACTAGCTGCCCAGGCAAACTATGTTCCGACTTAGAATCAACTAGCAGATGTCACGCGGTTTCACCCGCGTAGGTCCTGTTCTCGTGGGAATACAGGGATAAAAAGCAGCCTATGTGTTAATGCAGGGTGTCAGCTAACTCCATACCAAATTTTATTAAAATCGCTCCCGCCGTTTAAACGTGAAGAAGTAACGAACATACACACTCACGAACTTTCACCTTTATAATATAATAGGTATTAGTGTGATTTATGTTGTGTTAACTTCTTAGCTTGGCTTAAGACTTGTTTTGACAAGTCTTAAGCCAAGCTAAGAAGTTCCCAATGCCAATCAGGTCACTATTTGTAGTGACCTGATTGGCTGGAAAGACATTTGTCACTCGTGAGTCATGTCATACAAGATGGCACTACATTTAAAAAATGTTTAATACAAAGACATTCAATACCTATAGACCGGACATCACGAACAATATTTTTTATCCAAAACTTGTGTGTAGTGGACACAAGTCTATGAGTTTTTTTTTAGTACGCACCGCTGCCGCTCTATTCATATATTATTCTAGATGGCGTTATTGAGACATGGGATCAAAGTTTTTCTATGACATTTCCTTGACATGCCCGCTCTATAGTATTTGAAATCTCTTTGGCGCCTTCACTCTTTTTTTTGAAGCAAAAGATAGCATGTCCGTCTCCAGGATCTGATCTATCTTCATGCCAAATACCATAGCAATCCAGGTCTGTGCACGGCAACAAATTTTTGAATTCCGATCAAATCAAAAGTGCAGAACTTCAAAAGTTTGGCATTAGACCCACAGATATTGAAGTTATTCCTCACTTTTATTTTCCAGTGGAAGCTGGCTATTTAGAGTCTGATTTGGTGCTGATGATCGATGCACCTACGTGGGAAGAAATATCTGAGCTCATTGAAATCGGAATCTCACCAATGGCAATGGAAGACGTGGCTATTAAAAAAGAAAAGAAATAAGAAATATAGAACCTATAACTAAAAGCAGGTTGTTTAATTTTTACCGGAATTTCTCATTTTCCTTACTAATCCATCAATTATTATCCTCGAAAAGCTAATACGATAATTATGTCTCAGTATACAGTTTTCAAGACTTCTCATAGGTGCTGAGAAGCAGCAAGCTTTGATTGCAATGCTTGTTCTTAGGTTAAGTAGCAATATTCAACCACAATGTTGTTTCCAATTTATTGCCTTGTAGGTACCACTTCAGAGAAACTCACTCGCTACACAATTTACTACTTTTCTCAGGGAGACGGCAGTTTCAAAAGGTGACATCCCATTCTGATTGCGCTCAAATTATTCATGACCTAACTCATTTTAAGGTATTTTAAACTGAGTTACGTGAATAAAATACATCATTATAAATACGCAAGATTGCTAATTCTTTCAAACATTGTCGAAATCATGTTTGAGTACAGTGAAACAAATCTTTTACTAAACTTTATCAATATTACATATACTGATTCCTTTCCGTAAGGGTTGTATTGCATTGAAGCGTAACAGTCTTGTTTTAGGAGTACAGGATGGGATCATGCAATATGCGCCTGCAGAAGCCTTCTATAAGATATCGTCATACTACAATACAAACAATTAGGTACCTAACATTACATCATAACAGCCCGCCCGTAATCCTCGAACGGTAAGCAGAGTCGTACCTATCCGTATTACAACAGTTATCACACATTTCGTAAGCTATGTTTAAGTTCCAATCTCAGGTTTATCAGCCCACGGAAACATCTAGAGTTGTTTTTTTTTAATTAGTTTAAAAAACGAATTCCGCAACATCGTTCCGCACGTAAACATAACCGTAAAAACAACGATAAATTACGGTTTTTCCCAACCCTTTGACTTATAAATGGACCTTGTAATACAGCAAAATATTATACTGCGCTACACATTTTAAAACTAATATACTATATAATATATTTTTAAATAAACCTTTATCTGTATAAAGGTCTGCAGCAAGGGGACGCTCAATTCTTTTTAAAAGGATTTTCGATGCGGCTGCTTGCTGGAGCCGGTTTCTGCTAACTTAACAATGATTTGTGCAATCTAAAATGGATCTTATGTGTCTGTGATAAGGTCTAGAAAGATTGCAGTTGAACTTTTGTTGGGAACACTCGTGAATTATTCGGTTCAGAGGTTCAGAGCGCGGGAACGGTCGACGGGGCGACAGTAGCTAGCTATTTTACGACACTCGCCAACGAAATTCTTTCCGAGTGAAACGACTAAAAATCGAATTGAATTTGATGTTGACAATTGGTATTTTATTTACTGTGAATTCTATTGAGTGTAACTGCGACATACGAATATCAAATCAGTTCGTAGACCTTAGCAGTCTGTCATAAGAACGCATGAAAGTTTAAAGTGAAACACTCACATTTACTATGAAGAGCTTTCAATACATTAAAATTGAAACTTCGATTAATCTTATCCAGGTCGTTTTACTTGTTAAAAACAAGTTTGTTCGTCAACCTTTTTGTCTTAATTTAATTTTCCTAAATTATGTAGGCTTTAAACTGTATCTCGAATTTGAATGAACACATAGCAAATATAACATCGAGCCTATAATCCTCCCAAGTACACCCCCATTTCGCCAATTATGTTAAGGTACTATGTAATAAGGGGCGAACTTAATGCCATCAATAGGGCACAAATCCAGTCTCCGGGTTACTACTGAGAAATTCCAGACAGAAAAACACAAAAACGCTTAGGTATTATGTTTTTTTGTAAGTGTGGTAGGTTATCTGTGCTACTTACCAACGTCACCGGTGTGTACAGACTTCAAGCTACCCCAATGTGTCAAATTTTCCCAATTAAACATAAACCTTATTCTAATTGACAAAAAGTTGAAAAACTATCAAGGATATTTGACACATTGGGGTACCTTAATGTGCTGGCCTCTGTACAATACAAATATGCATATCTGCAAACCAAGAACAAATACGGCCGTAATAATATTTGCGCTACAGTGGAAACTTAATAGAATCTGCTATCATAAGCACAAAATGGCCGCTGTACCCTTTCGGCTTATTATAATGTGAACCTTACTATCTGTTATCACGTTGCGTGTCGTGTGAAATTAACGTTCCTCATACTTCTTGAAAAGTATCAGATCTAGACTAAGTAATCTTTTCTACTAAATATTACTTTTAATGGATATCTTGTACGATTGATGAGTGTAAGACTTAAGGTTTCCTGGCGAAGCTGTATCTTGAGCAATCTTCTTTATGCACACATCCATTTACTGAGTAATACTTCTCAAACAAATAAAAGAAGAAAAGATATAGTATTCAAAACCACTCCACACAAGACAGTCTTTGCAACAAGATACCCGTATATAGTAGCTCCATATATTTACAATAAAATGAGTAAAGATGTGTCCCTAAAAAAGATACGACAACACAAATTTAAAAAAGTAGTTAAAAACATGTTAGCTCTATTAAATTACCAAGATACTGAAAATCTATTAAGTTTTCCACGGTAATCACAAAATTTCAGTCACATCTACATCTACATGTCACATACCTATATCAACTTACATACACACATGTATACATTCCAAATCACACACACATCGACACACCCCCCTTACACCCTCACATTCATACAGACACACACACACACACCCCTACACACACACACACACACACGTCCCATACATACAACACTCAATTTTTGCCTTTATCTGTTTTTTATTATTATTTTTTTCTTTGTATAACTTAAAAAAAACAACATAAATAATAATAACGGATTGTTGCACAAAAAATATTTGTGATTAAATAGATCAACCACGAATTGTAACTGTTGCTTATAGCACAGGTCATGCCTAGTTTAAGTGACAGTGTCCATATTGTAAACATTTTGTTTGAGCAAATAAACGATTATTATTATTATTATTATTATTATTACATTGGCTGTACCGACGAGTGAATTATGAGCAAGTATACCTAAGTATTTATTTTTTTAAATTTCAGTTAGTTCAATTTCCGGTTTAAGGTAAGCTTGTTGAGAAATCTGCGAATGCAGTTTAGTATATTTTTAAAAATAAAGCAAAGTTTCCTTTCTATCTTAAGGTTTTAAAGTATGTACTTTCCCATCAGTACCAACAGATTATTTCCATCCTAAGTACTTTCTATTTTTATTATTTATTTATATGTCTAGTAAGGGGGGCAGTGCTGCTCGCGCCCGTAGGATTTACCACCTTTCCTAGGCCTACCCTACACGTGTCCCCTGGGTGGTGCTAAATGAGCAGCAACGCCGAGCAACAGGCGGCGGTAAATAACCTGTCCACGGGCAATCGCGAGCCTCGGGAGGAGTAAATGCTTCCCTAAAAGTGCGACCACAGTACCTTGGGAAGTGCTGTGTGTATGTCCCAACTCGTAATATGAAAGAATGAATGATAACGATACTGATTTGTCATGCGATCCGGCTAACGCCCGGCGCTCGCAGGTACCCGGGCCTGCGAGTGTGAAGTTGGTTACCGAAGTCTGCGCAGGGGTGGCTGACCAGGCCCCTGTCACGGAGAATGCTACTGGAAACCCTAAAAGAAATCTCATACAACAGGCATTCCATCCCAGCCTCTTTATCTCAAGGCCCAGATCTTCCTCACTAGGAAGCACTCCTAAAACAGCTAAAACTACAAAGGAAAAGGACCTACCTCCCACCCCCTTAGAAACAATCTCCTTAGATGACGACGATCTCAGCTGTCCTCCCACGTGGCAAAGAATACCCACACAACGTAACCCAAAAAGAAAAAAGACTTCTTATAGCCCTCCTCCCACGGAAAAATATAAGAACCAAACACAAATGATGCAGAGTTCTATCAACACGTCCAACAGATACAGTGACCTTCCAGTAGACACACCAGATGAACCTGTGGAACCAATGGAAAGGCATAACCTCACTAAGAAAGCTAGCAAGCCTCCACCAATAATTCTATATGGGATTACAGATATAGCAAAACTGACAGAACTCTTGAATGGTTCTGTACTAAGTGATAGCTACACCTACAGAATATTTAATAAAGACCAACTAAGGATTATGGCTCAAACAAGTGATGCATATAAAGAAATCATCGGCATAATTAGAAAAAACGGACTTATAGGCCACACATTTACACAAAAAGACAAAAGAAGTTGCAGAATAGTAATTAAAAATCTGCATCATACTACGCCAAAAGATGCCATTGCAGATGAAATAGAAAAATCTGGAAACAAGGTTAGAGGTGAAATAATATGTGCACTCTCAAGGAGAAACAAGAAGCCACTTAACATGTTTTTCGTTAATGTTGAACCTGGCCCTAACAACCCTGAACTCAAGCGTATAGAATCAATATACCATACTAAAGTTAGAATCGAAGACCCACGTAAAACAAATGAAATTCCTCAATGTGCCAGATGCCAACAATATGGACACACTAAAAATAATTGCATGCGCCCCTATCGATGCGTCAAATGCGCAGGAGGACACAGAACCATAGACTGCCTAAAAAAAGACAGAAATACACCAGCCACCTGTACATTATGCCTTGGAGACCACCCGGCCAACTACAAGGGGTGCCAAGTTTATAAAGAGATTCGTGCTAGGAAATTTACACAGGCACCTAACAAAAAAACCTTTAAACCGGTATTAAATATGAACCAGTCAAGAAATAACACTGTCTCTTTCCAAAAAGACGACTTCCCACCATTACAACCAAGTAGCAATTCTGGACAACGATTATTAAACCCACGCATCCCAGACCCCAGTCACAATACATATTGGAACAATAAACAGGAGAACACACAATCCCAGCCAACAAGTTCACTAGAACAAATAATAATAAAACAATCAGAGAAAATAGATATTCTCATACAACAAATAGGTACCCTAATGGGACTCCTAACAACTCTAGTCGCCCAATGTAATAAATGATTAAGTTCCTACGCATTGCAGCATGGAACGTTAACGGACTGTCTCCTAATAAACAGGAGATAGAACTTTTCATTAAACATAACGAAATTGATGTCCTTTTAATATCCGAATCACATATGACAGACGAAAAGGTGGTCTTAATCCAAGGCTACAATATATACTACACTAATCATCCTGATGGAACATCACATGCTGGGACCGCAATAATAATAAAAGACAGTATCAAACAACATTCTCTCCCAAATTTTAAAGAACCCTACCTACAGGCAACTGTAGTCTCAATAGATGACTGGCAGGGCCCACTTAACATTGCTGCGGTGTATTGCCCGCCTCGACATCGAATCGATGAACAAATGTTCAACGATTTTCTTTACACTCTCGGTGGCAGATATGTTACGGGAGGGGACTGGAACGCCAAAAACACATTCTGGGGCTCTAGGTTGACCACAACTAGAGGTAGAGAGTTGAAGAAGGCAATAGACTCAAATTCACTCGATATACTGACGACAGGAGAGCCAACTTACTGGCCAGGTGATCCCAACAAAACGCCTGATCTAATCGATTTCTTTATCAACAAAGGTATATCAGGATTATACACCAAAATCGAGTCGTGTTTGGACGGCAGTTCCGATCACACACCTGTGATATGCACTCTGAGCACCACAATTATTTGTAAAGCGCCCCGCGAGACGCTGAGTAATCGTAAAACTGACTGGGATTCATTTCAAAACTTTATAACAGAAAACACCAACCTACACATACCCCTCAAAACAGAAGAAGACGTAGAAAATGCTGCTTGGTATACAACTAACCTTATCCAAGTAGCCGCTTGGAGATCTACGCCGTGCATAAAAAGCAATCCTCAAAACAAGGATTACACGTTGGAAATAAGGGAGATGATAGCTGTAAAACGGAGACTGAGAAGACAATATCACACAAGTGGAAATGCACATGATAAAAGGGCACTCAATAAAACACAGAAAGAATTAAAGCAGAAACTCGCAGATTACGAAAATGACACCCTACAAGATAGACTACAGACTCTTTCACCCCAGAAGGCAGATGACTACTCACTCTGGAAGATCACCAAGTCTCTCAAACGGCCACAAGAACACATGCCTCCATTAAGGCAGCCAAACGGTGAATGGGCGAAAAAGCCAGAGGAAAAAGTTGAGCTGTTTGCTAAATTTCTAAGGGACGTATTCAAACCAAACGAACCCGACAACATACACCCAGAAGAGGAATTTGATGAAATCCTTGAACGTGAACAGCGACCATCCCTACCGTTGCGCCTGTGCACTCCGGCCGAAGTGTGGAAAACTATTAAGAATCTGAAGAATAGAAAGGCACCAGGTTTCGACATGATTACATCAGAAGTCTTGAATCACCTACCAAAGAAAGGAATTGTTTTGATAACCGTTCTCTTTAATGCAGTGATTAGATTACAATATTTCCCGCTCATCTGGAAAGTATCAATCATAAACATGGTAGCCAAACCAGGAAAAGCTCCTACTGAGGTTTCCTCATATAGACCAATAAGTCTACTTCCTTTACTCTCCAAACTATTCGAGAAGCTACTGCTGCAACGATTGTTGCCAATACTTGAAGAACAAGGGACTATCCCAGAGCATCAATTTGGCTTCCGAGCACGCCACGGAACAACAGAGCAAATACACAGAGTGGTTCACACAATCCGACAGGCTCTCGAAAGAAAACAGTATTGCTCAGCTGCGTTTCTCGATATACAGCAAGCATTCGACCGAGTATGGCACAAAGGTCTCCTGTGTAAACTAAAGATATGCTTACCACACACAGCATACATGCTTCTTAAATCATACTTAGAGGACCGTGTGTTTCAAGTTAAAAGTGAAGACAGCCTCTCTCCATTCTACCCTATAGAAGCAGGAGTGCCCCAGGGATCTGTTTTGGGCCCAATTCTCTACACAGTCTACACTGCTGATCTACCCACTTCCAACCTAACTGTAACCGCAACCTACGCAGATGACACTGCTGTGTTATCCTGTGACAAAGACCAGGGAAGAGCTTCCACTCAACTCCAAGAACACTTGGACAAGATTGGATTGTGGATGAAAAAATGGAGAATTAAGCCTAGTGCTGCTAAGTCCGTGCACACTACTTTTGCTTTAAGAAGAGGAGACTGTCCACCAGTGATGCTCGGAGGAGACGTGCTGCCACAGAAAACGACTGCCAAATACCTAGGTATGCACATCGATAGAAGACTTACCTGGCGTGAACATATAAAGACCAAAAGAGACCTAGCAAATAGGAAACTAAGAGACATGTACTGGCTAATAGGCAGACAGTCATCACTGAGCTTGGAAAACAAACTCTTGATTTATAAATGCATCCTAAAACCAGTATGGACATATGGCATAGAGCTTTGGGGATCGGCAAGCCATTCAAATATAGAGATTCTGCAACGCTTCCAAAATAACGTTCTAAAAACCTTGAGCTGCGCGCCCTGGTTCACAAAAACCTCTGAAGTTCATGAATACTTACAAATCCCAACTATCAAGGAAGTTGTAGAAAAATCCAACCAAAATTATAAGATTCGACTCGAACGCCACAAGAATAAACTTGCTGTTGCACTACTAGAGTCCTCTGACTCCACCTACAGACTGAAAAGGAAACGTATAGCGTCAATCTAAACCGTACCCCCATTTATATGATGAGACGACACATTGCAGGATGTGGATCTCTAACTGCCAATGAAATTAATGTCAACCTATCTGATTAAAGCTCAACGGCTGATTGCAGATAAAAGTAAAAAAAAAAAAAAAAATATGTCTAGTAAGATCAGTATATAATTCCTAGGGCGTCCTATCCTATTCACCATTACTCTGTAAATACTCGTAAATCCTGTCTTTCATAATATTACCTACATTACACCTATGTTCTTTGAAAGACCCTTTCGTACATTTCAATAAGGCAACAACTATGTTTTCATTCTTTCTCCAGGTAACTTCCTATTAATTTTTGTAAACCCCTGAAATGATAATGTTCTGGCAAGTTTGGTAACTACTGTTCAGGAAACGAATACGTTTTGCTAAACTCCTAACAATATTTTTCACGGAGTTTTGATCGCAAGCCTTTGACGTTTATGTGCTTAGCTCGCACAGGATTCCTTTGAGGTCCGTTCACATTTGGTAGAGTAAACAGTCGAGTAGATGGTCCAGTCAACTGGCATACCATTACAGTTTTTATCAGTGGGTTGAAAACCTTGGTATTGGTTTTTTCTACAGTCTTTGCTTTCTCCATCTCTATTTAAGAGAATGGTAATTGGGATTTTTTCTCCTTTCAATTAGAAATAGCATTATGATTATACTGTTGGCAATTTTTATTATTCACAAAATCGGCAGTTATTTTACAAATTGCACTTAATGTTACAGCCAATTATGGATTTACAGTTTATTAACTAGACAGTTATGCATCAGAAACAAACAGAATGACATGTACTACTTAGCATCATGTAAGCATAGTAGGTAGTAGTATGTGGTGCGGCATTGTTTGAAGCCACCGACGTATCACAGAGAGAAAGGTTTTATTTAGACTAAGTTACGAGAAGTAAAATAGTCCTAATTAGGTTGGTGTAATACATAAAAAAAAAATTGGGAGATATGTATAAATATGTACACTTGGGACAAACAAATCGAGCCACTTCCTTTATACTCGGTAAATTTTTTTTTTATTACTGATAGGCACGCGTTTGACCACTATCTCACCTGATGGTAAGCGATGATGTGGTCGACGATGAAGCACGCTTGCCTAGAAGCAACCTGTTCACTCTTGACTTGAAGACCCCTAGGTTGTAGCTATCAGGAAACACCGACACCGGCAGGGAATTCCACTCTTTTGCTGTTCGCACAATGAATGTGTTAAAATAAATGTGCGTAAAATGTGTGTGTAAATATTTTTAGTAGACGATATACTTTACAAATCGAGGCGTTTTATCATATTAAAAATAACAAAGACATTCAATACATTTTAAATCTCTTTGAAAAATAATAAGTAACCATGTTGAGTTGAAAACGCAAGTGGCTCCATTTATTGGCCCCTTAGTGTACCTATGTATATAATATGTTACTTTTTGGTATATCTTTTAGTTTGTTGGTTAAATTATTTATTTAGATTCTGCAAAAGATATTCTGAACTGGACCACTTACTCTACCAATCTAAACGAACCTTATTTGTAAGCTCCGATACCGTATTGCGGGTAGGTACTTGACGTTACTCGACTTTGGATTCTAAGCTGTTGTTAAAGTATACACTCTAAAAGGATTGATACTATAATCCATAACTTTAAAGTACAGTAGGTCCATAAATAACTAAATATGTTTATACCTATATATGTACTGTACTTAACTGTTGCCAGGGAAAACTCAATTAAATCAATCCAGTCGTTTCAGAGATTAGCCCAAACACACAGATTCAGACAGACATTAAAAAAAAGTTTTTTTTTGCGGTTAAGTACCCGTACCTACCTACATACTCTCTTATGCATGTCGTAAAAACTTGTAATTTTTAAATTACTAACAGGTACCTCAATTTTAAAACGTAAAACCAAAACATCGCTCCTGCGTTACCGCTAAGAAAATAATCATCTGTAGCCACCCGATTAAGGTTTGCACCTGGTTATTGACCTAAGCTAAATGCTAGAATAAAAATAAACATTGTTACTACATTGTTAAATGATTTTACTGCTTTCATTCTAGACGTTGTCACGTTCAACGCCCGGGTGTCGACAACCCCATTTTTCTCAATATCTAAAACAAACACGGTGAACATTTCTAATGTAGAAAGGATTTATACATAGTAAGGTTTAAAAATAACTGGTCAAGTTGGACATGCACTGGAAGAATTCTGTAGGTACCATTAATTTTGTAGTCCATGGTTTCTTTCTAAATTTGGATCCAAGAAATTCTAAAGAATATAATTATAAAAGTGAGAAGTACTTTTAGTTGTACATAATAATCAAACTATACTGATCAAATTATGTCTAATCTTGCGTTGCTGATTCTTCTATTTGTTTAAGAAGTTTTAATATTGTTATGTAGAGACGCCAGCACATCAAGTTACCCCAATGTGTCAAATTTTCCCAAATGAATATTAACCTTATTCTGTTTAACATAAAGTTGAAAAACGACCAAAGAAATTTGACACATTGGGGTAACATGACGTGCTGGCGTCTGTACCATATTTTATGTATCGAACGTATTGCCATCGACGCGACGATTCGAATTTGCACTCTTGACTGCTATTGAAATTCCAGATGCAATTAACGCCAATTTGACTGAATTCCTTTCCTTAAAAAGTTAAAACTCAATCGCTCGCAGAACAGATGGTTGTTGGGGCCGAACAGTTCTGGAGTGGCGACCACGTACCGGACGACGCAGTTTTGGAAGGCCTCCCCACAAGGTGGACCGACGACGGCCTGGTGAGTGTCGCGGGAATCCGATGGATGAGAGACGCACAGAACCGGTCTTTATGGCGACATTTGGGGGAGGCATATGTTGAGCTGGGGACTTTTGAGCTGGTCTGAGCTGGTCTTTCGGCTGAAATGATGATTAGTACAGAGACATACGGTGATAGATAAGAACTAAGTTAGGGATGCCACCTACGAGTATTATTTTCCTTGAATTTAACCATGTTTTTGGTCGATGCGATTGAAATGTCTACTAAAACCAGTGTGAAAACTTTAAGTAAACTTAAATTGACAGCTTTTGTTTATGTCATGTCTGACCTTTTCATTTTGTATGAGAGAGAAAAAGACGAAAATAGCCTAAATTAAGTACAGTTTAATAAGAAAGGAATTGGTAAATATTACTCTATTTTACCCCTTTCCCAGCAATACCAGTTAGGAAACTTAGGACTTGTAAATGATAAATCACTGTCTGATTTGTTATGATGTTATTTTGATGCTACTTTCGTTTGACATTTTTATTAGCTACCATAAATATGCATGCTGCATTGATATTTTTATTGCAAGACATTAATTTAATTTTGGAAGTTTGAAAATTAACATTAACTTTAGTATATATTGTTATATTTTGGTATTGTAAAAAATTTGGTACTGTTTGAATTTTAAATTAGTAGGTAGATCATGGAGATCTTTTATTATTATAATGTAAACATCATGTGCTACCCATGTTTGCAAAGAAAATAAATTATTTGATTGCATCTGACTAAAAATAAATAGTCGGTGGGAAGGCTGACTATGCTAACTATAAAGCAGCTTTTGTGTAAGATAGCGCAAATAACGCGTCAGTGTGTGAAGGATTGAAAATTTATTCGTTCAGGCTGCCTCCGGTTGGTATAATTCGCTTATTTTTCACGATTACCGCTGCCGAGCTCTGACAAGCGGTGTAGTAACAATTTAGATGTGAAAGTTTTAAAAGGAAATATTTTTATTACGTACTGAGTTTTTATGGGATATTTATTTAAATGCATTCTATGTAATATGGAGGAGTGGAAAGGCAATATTGTATCTTGTATTAATAGAAAATGAGAGCTGAGGTAAAAAAGAGGAGAGTAAGAAATGGAGTAGATTCAATGTCGGTTTTTTAACCGACTTCAAAAAAAGGAGGAGGTTCTCAATTCGACGGTAAGTTTTTTTTTTTTTTTTTTTTTGTGTGTTTGTTACGCGATTTCTCCCTCATTTGTGGACCGATTCTCAAAATTCTTTTTTTATTTGAAAGAGTATACTCCCGAAGTGGTCCCATTTTAATTTGGTGAAGATCTGGTGGTGATCTTCGGAGATATACAATGGAACTCTTCAAAAATAGACGGCTAATCTGTCGTGATTGCTGGAATCGCTTGGATATTTATTGTTTATACAACATCATGACGTATCATCACGCCTGTATGCTCTGAGGGGTACGCAGATGTGTACAACATACCTAGATTTCGACAGTTAGGTATGTTAAGTTTCATTATGTTAGGGATAAGTGGATAACCCTATTACTATGACATATGTATTGTTAACAAATAACAATATAAAAATAAATTCATGGCAAATATTTGTATGGGAACAACTAAAAATGGAAAAATAAAAATCTTTTTTGCAAAAAATAAAACCGACTTAAAAAAAACACTAACCAGTGTAAAATAACTCTAAATTCGGAAGTCGGTGGCCCATCATGAATAAGACAAAACCACCAAAGCCACAGACTTCCTAATTTAGAGTTATTTTACACTGGTTAGTGTTTTTTTTAAGTCGGTTTTATTTTTTGCAAAAAAGATTTTTATTTTTTCTATCATACATTTTACCGTGGAGGTAAGCAGAAACTACAGAACGTCACCAGTTACACATATGCTTCGTTTGCTTCTATTACGTTATATAATTTTGTCATACAAGAAAATAAGTAATGTGGGGAAACTTGTGGCTCAAGTCTAGTGGTAGCACATGCTTGTCAAATTCAAAGAGGCTACTATGTAAATCAAGTACTTATGTACTAAAATAATATTTTTTCTAATTTTCGGAAACCGTGTGGAAATGTGTAGGACATACGAGGCTTGCCGAGCGTCAACACGCACGCACACATCGACATAACGTAAACGCACCTTATAACCTAATAATAATTCAAAATCGGCGCCCGTTTCAAAAAATATTAATTTTAGAGTGATGTATTAAAGTTAGAGAAGTCATTGCTTTACAGAAAACATGGATGTATTTGTAATGTAAATATTCATTACTTGCTTGTGTGTGTAAACCAAAGACATTCAATACCTATAGACCGGACATCACAAACAAAATTTTCATTCTATGAGTGACACAAGTCTATGAGTTTTTTTTAGTACCTACGCTCCACTCCCGCGCCAATATTCATATACTATTGTAGATGGCGTTACTGAGACATGGGATCAAAGTTTTTCTATGACGTTTCCTTGACATGCCCGCTCTTTAGTATTTTAAATCTCTTTGGTATAAACCAACGAGTTAGAGAATAATTGTACAATTTGTCGTCGGACTCCAGTGATTGAGCATATTTTGTACTGTACCGCTCCCGATTGTGGAAGGACACCTAACTACATAGTCATAAATCGTGCTACACTGCCTACCGCATACGTGACGGGGATTCTGTTCTTTGAAAATGGTGTATTCTGAAATACAGTCAAACTTAAATCCTATTAATATTAAAAACGCGAAAATTTGTGAGGATGGATGGATGGATGGATGGATGGATGTTTGTTACTCTTTCACGTAAAAACTACTGCATGGATTTTAATAAAATTTGGTTTGGAGTTAGCTGACACCTTGGATTAACACATAGGCTACTTTTTATCCCCGTATTCCCACGGGAACGGGACTACGAGTGAAACCGCGAGACGTCTGCTAGTAACTAATAAAACAAGTACGTATTTGCTCTTCCTCTCTCCTACAGATGCAAGATGGCGCTAAAAATGATTAAGCAAAATATTCTTCATAATTATTTTATCGACAAAGATAAATCCAAAAACACAAAAATCATAAAAATTGGTTAGCCGTTCTTGAGACATAAATGGTGTAACTAACACAACTTTGTTTTATTTTATAGATTATTCGTGTTTTTCATTACAGCCTCCTGAAAATTGACGAGGATGCGTAAACAAACTGAAGTGCAAGCTACTGTTAGCACTATCAAAATTTATACATGTGTGTGTAGATTATATCTAGATTTCACATGCCTCTTATACCGATTCTAAAAGTTCTAAATAAAGCAAAGAAACGTATAACATTCACAATAAAAGGTGAGTTTTATGGCTTAGAGAATGTCTCTTTGTTTTACTTTATTCGTTTTGTTGAGAAATAAATGCGTTCTGTCGCACTTTACGATCGGCGACCATCCGTGATTGCTACTTCATTGAATTCGCCCTTTTTTGTCTATTCCCAAATATTTTTCTGGATATAAAAGACGTTTAAAGTGTTTTATTGGGTAAAAGATGTTGCCAGCGATTTAGTTTGCATACAAATTTCTTCATTTAGGGCCTTGTGGCTAGAGAGGGGTTTGTGGCTAAATAATACCAGCCACATGGGTCGATGGAAAGATGGTAAACAACGCTTGCTGAGGTCAATTCCTAGACCATTCATTACATATAACCCCTTATTTTAGGGGCTTATATGTAATTAACTTGTGATATTAGTTCGTGTGTCAATATCACGGCAAACCTGCACACTATAGTATTTTTATAGTATTTACACTGACTGCTATGCCGGAGGTCGTGGGTTCAGTTCCCACCTAAGTCAAATGTTTGTGTGATAAGCGCGATTATTTGTTCTGTGTCTGGGTGTAATTTATCTATAATAGGTATGTACAGGGTTTTTCAACAAGAACTTTGTTTTCTTAAACAAATTAAAACAAAGAATTTAGAAGAAAATGATTTATTTTTTGTTGTATTAATAAGAGAAAAGTTTGGCAATTGTGAATGAAAAATGATATCTTGCAAATGTCCACCACGACCACGCTGACAAATGTTGATTCTTTCATCAAAAAATCGAAAAAAAACGGCCCAATCACGCCTCCAGACCACATAGCGCACCACACAGTGACACGTTGAGCATGCAAAGGCTTCTCAATAATTGCTTTAGGATTTTCAGAAGCCCAAATGCGGCAATTTTGCTTGTTGACGTACCCTGACAAATCTTCTTCTTCTTATCGTGTGGTTAGTAACTAACCAGGTGTCAGAGTTTTAATGCCGCCCATGGGCCTCTGACGTGGCATCACATGCCCTCGAGAAATATCTCTCAGGCATGCCGGTTTCCTCACGATGTTTTCCTTCACCGATTTTGACGCAAGTGATAATTATACAATACGCACATGAATCCGAAAAGTCAGAGGTGCGTGCCTTGGGTTCGAAGAACTCGAGACCTATGATTTGGCAATCCACCAGTCAAACCACTAGGCTATCACTGCTATATCCCCTGACAAATGAAAATGGGCTTCGTCTGAAAAAATGTTATTTTTTTTCAGAAAAACCAGCAGGTTGTTCCTGAATGAACTGAGCGAATCTACGGCGACTTGAATGGTCGGTCAGCTTCAATTCATAATCATTCATCATTTTTCATTCATAATTGCCAAACTTTTTCTTCGAAATTCTTTGTTTTATTTTGTTTTAGAAAACAAAGTTCTTGTTGAAATACCCTTTATTTAGGAACATATAAGTTTATCAGTTGTCTTATACTCATAGCACAAGCTCAGCTTAGTTTGGGACTAGATTCCGTTGTGGAATATTTATTGATATATTTATTATCTATTTATCAGTACCAAAGTTTTCATACAACTTGATTCGGAAGAGAAACTCTATGGCTATTGCAGCGAGATCCTAGTGCCTATTGCCCAATATATGTAGATACTATAGATATTTAATAATAACGTGCTAGGTAGTCCAATGAGTTCAAGAGATACAACAAATAGTGATGCAAATAATAAATAATAAATATTCCACAACTTTTCACACAACACCATTTAGTCCCTAGTTAAGCTTGAGAGCTTGTGTTATGGGTACTAAACAGCTGATAAACATACTTATATATTTCTAAATACATACATAATTACATATAATAGATAAATGACACCCAGACACAGAACAAATGATCGTGCTCATCACACTTACATTTGTCCTGGGTGGGAATCGAACCCACGACCTCCGGCTTAGCAGTCAGGGTCACTAACTACTAGACCAACAGGCCAGTCAAAATGCTTGATTTGTTACTAAAGATGTTAAAATCGGTGCATGTGTGCCTATATTTTTTGAGGAGTTCCCTCAATTCCTCGAAGATCCCTCATCATATATGAGTTTTGATACAAATGGGACCAATCTGTTAGTATACCCTATCAAACAAAAAAAGAATTTTGAAAATCGGTCCATAAATGACGGAGTACCTACTGAGGTAACAAACACAAAAAAAAAAAAAAAAATACAACCGAATTGAGAACCTCCTCCTTTTTTTGAAGTCGGTTAAAAATACTAAGTATTTTGGTCGTCTCTTAAGAAAATTTACCTCTTACCACTGTTATTTATCTAGTTTTGTCTGTACGTTGCATGCCAGTTAGTCAAGAATCTAAGGTGTAGGTTAGAAAATATCGGAACGTTCTATTAAAATGGAAAAATACTTGGCGATTCGCGAATACCTTCTAGTGAAACTTTCATGCATTCGCTTGTGTAGTAAAGGCTTAGTCATTTTCAAATACATTCCTTTCTCTACAGATATCATCCGTAGCAAGCAAACACGTGTAAGTTTCCTTTTCAAATTTGTTATTTGCATAAAATGCATTTCGGAAAAATAGACATTGATTTACATAGGTGTACTTAATTGTTCTCCATATTGGATAAAAAAAATTACAGTCGAAATTAACAGATCACATCATTCCTGTTTTTTCTTAAGGGTAAACCAATTGACATAATTTAAGTACACAGAATTGAATGTCTATATAATTTATACCTGTATAAGATCATGTTAATATGCCGTTGATGTTCCTCATATAAATAAATAAATAAGGAAATAGGCCGATTGCAAAAAGCCGTACACAAATTCAGACTCCAGCCTGTTTCTGTGGAATGTAAGATGGTAAAACTCAAAAATACCTTGCACTAGTCGGAAAGCAAACCCAAGACAACATGTTTAGCAGTGCAGTTTCCGACCAATATGGCACGAGGCAGTCAGTGTTGTCAGTACCAAAAACCCATAGTCAAAATTAATCCTACATAAAATCAGCATGACCTGATTAACGGCATATTACATAGCTGATAGCTTACAAATATACCAACTGGGTCGCCTATCGAATCCGTGACTTATCAGCGCGAGCGCCCGGTGATCAACCTACGTCACCCGCCACCTAAAGCCGCAGAAAAGATTAAACGCAGAAAATCCACTTCAAACTGCTTCATAACCCTTGCTTGTAAAATAACATGCAATTTAAGCTGCAATAACTTCATGACCCCCTGGCCAACGCGATCCTCACACCCATTGCACTAATGACGTGATCCTACTTTAGCCACAATATTTAGCTTATGGGGTTAACTAACAAGACTACTAGTACATACTACTATACTACCACAGTCAAACTATTGCAACGGTTTTGTGGGGCTTAGTTTATAAGTTACTTACCCTCTTGTTTAATGATAAATAAATAAATAATAATAAATAATAAATGTGCTAGCCACATTGCCCCTAACAATAAATCTAGCTTTAAAATAAAACAATAATAATATAACTCGTCACGTTACGCTAAAACAGCAGGCGGGCGGGCGGTCTTCAATAGGTATTTCTAGACATGAGTAAAAAAAAACGTTGAATATAACACGTGCTTTGTTATACTCCTGATTTTATCATATTCATGGGGGTATCGTGCTACCTAGCCACTGTTGGTCAGAAAGGTAGACACTCCAAATGAAATACTGGTAGTCAGTTGGACCCGAAAAGGCTGGAAGCCGACCCCAACATAACTGGAAAAAAAGGTAGGCAGATGATGGTGACTGTGGAAGTGCAAGGCCAAGCAATAACTCGACAAAGTTTTACAGATGATAAATGGTATGGTACCTAGTACAGACGCCAGCACGTCAAGTTACCACAATGTGTCAAATTTCTTTGATATTTTTTCAACTTTATGGCAAACAGAATAAGGTTCATATTCAATTGGAAAATTTGACACATTGGGGTAACTTGATGTGCTGGCGTCTGTACATAAATTACAAAGAAACTTTTTTTATCATTTAATTTTTGACCCCCGACGCAGAAATGACGGGGTGTTATAAGTTTAGCGTGTCTGTGTGTGTATGTCAGTGGCGTCGTAGCTTCCGAACGGATAAAACGACTTTGATTTTGTTTTTTGTTGTTTGAAAAGTAAATTAGTTTACTTTGATGAAAATCAGTCCAAGATCTCCACCGCCGCAAAATAGTAGATAACATATTTTTTCACAGCCCCCTCAATATGGGTATCAAGTTCAGGAGCGTCACTAATGTAATACTAGAATACTATACGCCATTACAATATCGCGAATTACATTTTTTTACACCATCTTTGAAATGTGTTGAAAAAGATCTTGTTGTTGGAAATGGTACCTAGTTTAATTTTTTTAGAACCACACCAACTAGCAATAATTTTAATACGTAGGTACGTGGGATTTCTTCCTTTTCTTATTTAGTGGCATCCGGATGAGCTGGGTAGATTAGATGATAGTAACGGTTTGTACCGCCCTTCTCATTATAATAGTGCAAATATTTTGGTAAATTCATTAAGGTCGCCGATTATATTTCTACGTAGAAAATTGTATGGCGCATAAGCTTTTATGAAACTTTACGATGTTCAGGAAATGCAGCCAAGTTGTGTAATATAACAAAGATGTCCCTTGTGAGTTTCTTTGTTAATATTTTTTTTTATTTATACAACGTGTTTTTATTGATATTCCATAACTCTAGGGTATGATTGAGACCATATCAAAGAATCAACTGGCATATGAATTATGTTTCAATCATCCTTTTTTTTTTTACTATCGTACAAAATAATTCGACAAAGTCACGATGATTAATGTAAAACACCCTTACGTGAAAGAAAAGTGACATTAGAAAGAAGATTCGTCGTACTGGTGACAATTTTTGAACTAATTAGGTAATAAAAATAATATTAATAATACTTAATAATAATATTCCACGACTATTCACACAACGCCATCTAGTCCCAAGCTAAGCAGAGCTTGTGTTACGGGTACTAAACAACTGATATTTTAATTATGATCGATAATATCTCCGAAACTATGCATTTTTGGACCATCTATTCTAGGAGTTTTAGTATTATTTTTACCTACAGAATATAACCCTAGAGTTATGGGATATAAAAAAAAACACCTTGTAGAATAGTATATTTTTATTTATAGTATATTACTTTATGTACAGATGACAGCACATGAACCTACCCCAATCTGTCCAATTTCTTTGATAGTTTTTCAACTTTAGTCTTAACACAATAAGATGTATGTTCAATTGGGAAAAATTGACAGTTTGGGGTAGTCTGATGTGCTGGCGTCTGTACGGATGATAATTACCAATTGGGTTAAATTATTAAGTACCTCTTACTACTACTACTTGACATGTGGCAGGCTGGTGAGACAAACAAACCACATTTATTTTTGTTAATCGCCAATGTTATTACAATGATTATTGCTATTCGACTGGCCTGTTGGTCTAGTAGTTAGTGACCCTGACTGCTATGCCGGAGGTCGTGGGTTCGATTCCCACCCAGGACAAATATTTGTGTGATGAGCACGATCATTTGTTCTGTGTCTGTGTGTAATTTATATATAATATGTATGTATTTAGAAATATATAAGTATGTTTATCAGCTGTTTAGTACCCATAACACAAGCTCTTAGCTTAGCTTGGGACTAGATGGCGTTGTGTGAAAAAGTTGTGGAATATTTATTTATTTATTTATTGTAATAAATTAAGTAAATTTTATTGTAAAGTATGTTTATTGAATTGAATGGGCTATTTGACAAAATTTTAGTTTGTAGTATCCTTATCTAGATTACAAGAAAATACTCGACACATATTTTTTTCATTTTGACTGACCTCTTGGTCTAGTAGTTAGTGACCCTGACTGCTATGCCGGAGGTCGTGGGTTCGATTCCCACCCAGGACAAAAGTTTGTGTGATGAGCACTATCATTTGTTCTGTGTCTGGGTGTAATTTATCTATAATATGTATGGGTGGTCCTTATCCCTAAGAAAATTTTTTTTTTGCTTTAATTTCGCGGGGCACCACGTAATTTGATTATACACCTTAAAAAACTACTTCAGTATTTTTTTCTTTTTTTTTAAATAACATTTAGGGGTCGCTACCAAGGTTTAAATTTCAAATAAAACTAAAAACCTATATTTGTTAGAGTATTTTAAAGACAAGACATAAAAATATTACAAAATTATTGTTTTTGTTATGAATTAAAATATTAAGTAGATATTTCAATCATTTACTGTTAAGACCCTAACAAGTCAATCCTTGAAGGGTTGTGGTTGTGATTTGTTAGTGTTAGGGTACTTTTTTCTATACTCTTTCACCAATAATAGCAAATATTGCTTTTGTTCTTCATTGGTTGTAATCAATTTATTATATTCTTCCATTAAAGCAACACCGCGCTCAGCTAAGTCATTCACCACTCGCCAAGAATGAACGATAGTTTTAGCAGCTACATAATCAGCGTCTTCGTTACAAGTTTCCACGTCCTTACTCAAAAAATTTGATGAAATACCTAGGATCTGGAAGAATCTTAATGAATTGCTACTCACGAAATTTACTAAATTTCTTTCGTAGATATGTGTGATGTCAAGGTTTATTCGTTTTAAGCAGTCTTCTGTGCCTTCAATTTTTAGTGCTTCCACCATTGTTTTCTTCTCTTGAATTGAAAGTTCGTCATCAAAAAAGGCAAATAAAACTAGCTCTTCTGACAAATACCACAAATGATTTAGAATCTTTTTCAGCGCAACATTAGCTATATTTTTGTTAACAGTTTCAAAGGTTTTAAGATCTTTCAGTAATTCTAAGTCGTCTCTTGGTGCTGACCATCCGGTAGGGGCTTGAAACCAATATTTAACGTAAATCATCACCGTGAAAATGCTTATTTCTCTCACAGCCTTTTCGTCCTTCTTAGTTAGCATAAACTGGTGTTTAAATAAATAAATTTTCAAACAGTACAAGGCTCGTGCCATCCACCTAGCTCGATGTAGGCCAGCTGGTCTTCTAAATAAAACACCTTTTTCAGGAACACCTCCTAAGAAAATAATTGTGAGATTCAACAGTTCTTCAACAGTCTTTCAACGCTTTTTGTAAAAACTTTAACAGCTGGTAGCGACCTCTAAATCTCTACAAAAAAAAAAAAAAAACAATCCCTTTTCGTATTTAGATGTAGATAATCAAATGACAAAGTGCCCCGGGGATAATTAAAAAGTCGGAAAATAAGGACCACCCTAATGTATGTATTTAGAAATATATATGTATGTTTATTAGCTGTTTAGTACCCATAACACAAGCTCTCAATCTTAACTTGGGACTAAATGGCGTTGTGTGAAAAGTTGTGGAATATTTATTTTATTTATTTTCAAATTGATGGAAAAGTGCTTAGATGAAGCATTAAAGTTGAGGGCTTGTAACGTCATTATCTAGTATACACTGTACTGGCTAGTGACGTCATGCGACATTTTGACTCGATGTATCGCCGATGTTTTTGATTACGTGAAAAAAGAAAAAAATATGTGTTGAATATTTTCTTGTAATCCAGATGACAGATTAAAAACTAACATTTTGACAAACTGCCCACTGAATTAAGTATTTGTAATGTGACTGTATGATTTTAAAATTTCTATGAAAAAAAAAAAATAATGAAAAAGTGTTTATTTGGAACTTAAGTTAAATTAATTACATTTTACTTCTGCCAAACTACAGATCAGTTTGTTGGCAGACGTAGCTACCACAATACTCTCAATATTAACGTACTTATGTACGTTCACTTTTTAATTTACATAATAAAATATA
Organism: Euplexia lucipara; assembly: GCA_921972225.1. Lineage (NCBI taxonomy): Eukaryota > Metazoa > Arthropoda > Insecta > Lepidoptera > Noctuidae > Euplexia > Euplexia lucipara. The sequence continues at coordinate 3,288,407 of OV179164.1, read as the reverse complement.
TAAGTCTGTGATACTCGTACTAAATGATTTTATTTATTTATTTACTTCAAATACTGAGGAGCTTGTGGCTAAATTATAACAGCCGCATGGGTCGATCGAAGGTTAAGCTACGCTTGACGAGGTCGGTCCGTGGATGGGTGACCATTTATTACATACCAAGACTCCTCCGTGCCTCGGAAAGCACGTTAAGCCGTTGGTCCCGGCTGTCATTTGTAGATCTTTGACAGTCGTTACTTGTAGTCAGAAGCCCGAAAGTCTGACAACCAGTTTAACCAAGGGGTATCATGTTACCCAGTTACTGGGTTGTGGAGGTCAGACAGGCAGTCGCTCAATGTAAAACACTGGTATTCAGCTGCATCCGGTTAAACTGGAAGCCGACCCCAACATAGTTGGGAAAAGGCTAGGCAGATGATGATGATTTACTTCAAATACTACTTATCGACTATAGTATTGTTAGCAACATAGAGAAAAGACCCGCAGCATTGTAGCTCACTTTAAAATGATGCGTTTTGTATCTTTCAAAATCATTTGACTGGCCTGTTGGTCTAGTAGTTAGTGACCCTGACTGCTATGCCGGAGGTCGTGGGTTCGATTCCCACCCAGGACAAATGTTTGTGTGATGAGCACGATCATTTGTTCTGTGTCTGGGTGTAATTTATCTATATACATATAATAAGACTGTAAAAAAACTGTGTCTGTACATTGAATATATTTAAAAAATAATAATTGAGGGGGGTTTAGAAACAGTAATAGAGCACGAATCCAAAAAAAAAAGTCTGTCTGTTTGTCTGTTTGTCTGTTTGTCTGTTTGTTTGCACACGCTAATCTTCGGAACTACTGGACGGATTTGAATGATTTTTTTTTGTTGTATAGATATTAAGTCTGGTCAACACATAGGCTATAACTTATTTTGGAAACTGGAACACCTGATGCAGAACCGCAACAGACCAGCTAAACTATAGGCCATACAAAAATGGTCCCATAGCAAAAATTGTTCCACGTGATGAGCATTTTCTGCTGAGAGAATAAATTTGAAGATCCGGAACACCTGATGCAGAACCGCAACAGACCAGCTAAACTATAGGCGATACAAAAATGGCCCCATAGCAAAAATTGTTCCACGTGATGAGCATTTTCTGCTGAGAGAATAAATGTGAAGATCCGGAACACCTGATGCAGAACCGCAACAGACCAGCTAAACTATAGGAGATACAAAAATGGTCCCATAGCAAAAATTGTTCCACGTGATGAGCATTTTCTGCTGAGAGAATAAAATTGAAGATCCGGAACACCTGATGCAGAACCGCAACAGACCAGCTAAACTATAGGCGATACAAAAATGGCCCCATAGCAAAAATTGTTCCACGTGATGAGCATTTTCTGCTGAGAGAATAAATTTGAAGATCCGGAACACCTGTTGTGGAACTCCAAGAGCCCAGCGTCACCATAACTCACATAGGAATGACGACTTAGCAAAAGTTGTTCGGTCTGACAGGCATTTCCTGTTGACTTATAAAAATCGAAGATCAGAAACATTTGATATAGAAATTAAAACTATCACTAATTTCATTGCATAATTATAAAATAACATAAGTAGGAGGTACTACGCGGTGAAGGCGGGAACAGTTCAGGACTGATTTTCGATGACGATGGTATATCGTTGAAAATTAAACTCTACTGGCTAAAACTCCCATTTTTTTATCGTATGCCTTCGGGCTTATGTTATTTGAGTGTTTAATTTCCTTTTCCATTTATCTTCGTTACACGGTAGCTTACCCGGTAACGCAGGGGAGCAGCCACTTAGATTTTAATTGATCAGGTATCATCACAATAAAACTATAACCATGCCTAGAAAGAGGTCAAATTTTTCCCAATGTTCCAAAGGTGCTAAATGATTAAAGACCATAAGATCCCAACAATCTACCGAAGAGCGTTAGGAGAGACTTGATGCTGTTCGAGAACATGAGGCTGCAACTCGCTCCGTGGAAACTTCTTGGGATCGCGAAGCACGCCTGCATTCTCAGCGTATTTACGCATCTACATCCAGGTCTCTAGAGACCAGTGAAGAATATGTGCGCGACTGACCGCTAATCGTGAACATCATGCACTGTCTCGCGAGTTGGAGACGTTCACGGAAAAAGCATGACGCTTGAGTTTTCAGCGTATATACGCATCGACTCTAGAGATAAGTGGGGGAAGGAGATGCGCGACTGACCGCTGATCGTGAACGTCACGCAACATATTATGATGACCTAAAGTAAAAGAGATATAAAAATGGTGCCATTGCAAAAACTATTCCATGTGAAGAGTGTTTTCTGCTGTGAGACTAAATTTGAAGCTCTGGAGCACCTGTAGGGGAACTCCAAAGCCCAGAGGCAATATAACATATACATAATAGAAATGGCGTCTTAGCAAAAGTTGTTAAGTCTGATGGCATTTCCTGTTGACCAACAAAAATAAAAAATCTGGAACATCTTGAATCGTCTCGCGCATCCCATTGATTTCCCGTCCCCGGGCTTATAGAATTCGACATCAGATGTTTCAGATCTTCGATTTTGACGACCCCGTTGTCGCTGGCATAAGCAACAGGATCCGCGTACGAAGTCGCGGGCAGAAGCTAGTCTATAATATGTATGTATTTAGAAATATATAAGAATGTTTCCCAGCTGTTTAGTACCCATAACACAAGCTCTCAAGCTTAACTTGGGACTAAATGGCGTTGTGTGAAAAGTTGTGGAATATTTATTTATTATTTTTTATTATTATTGCATTTCAGTAAGGTAGTTAGGTTAGGTAGTTAGGTTCGCTATACGATAGGTATGACGAGTTAGGTTAGGTTGTATAATATGTATATGTCGTCATTTTAATTACATCTTACACAAAAGGCTTAGATAAGAGCACATTACAGACTCGCTAAACAAAAAGTAGTAGGTAGTAGGTATTGGTAGGTGTTATTTCTTGTTTTGTATACAGTACCTATATATTTTTAATGTAATAGGTAATCATATAAATTGGTATTATTAATTATTTTAACAACCACAACCCACCAACCAGCGACGATCTTCGGTTCGTCTCTCCCCGCGCACCTCCCGTTTCTGCCTGGGACACGGAAGGCGCGCGATATTACTAACTCGATCAATAGTCGGCTTCATTTTAATTTGATTTTTTTTTTAATTATAAAATTATAAAATTTGTTTTAAAAGAGAGCTCAGCTGTGGCAGGATGAGGGAGGATCAAAAAAACCATACAACCATCATTTGTGTGACGTCATTAATGGATGGCCACTTATGAGAACTATGAAAATCATTAAAAAAATGCGACAATTAAATGTGTATACGAATTCTATCATAGTAATAAAATTATCCCCTGCCCATATATACTACTTTCATCGTGCGCAAAAACATTGAAATAAAAACACAGCTACTATAGTTGAACCCATTTCTTTGATGGTTTGACCAAAAACTTAAAGCTATATTAAAAATATTTGTTCAGAAATGAAAAAATATAAAATTTAGTACAATTTTGCTTTTATTAAATCTAAAATATATTTCTAAGATTTACATGCCTTAACTAGGTAGTCCTGTGTTTCAGGTAAGAAGAACTAAAATAGTCTTTTAAAATTAATAAATAAATAAGTATAGTTAGGAACTCATAGTACTTCCAGATTTAGTAAATTATTATAAATTTAAATTCCATATTTGTATTTACTTTAACACTGTAAGCAAATTCTCCGTCTCATCATAGGACATTCTTTGGAGAGCATCCTTGAGGATTTTCTTACAATTTCTAAAGTTCAGAAAATAAATGTTTGTTTTTAAGTTTAGTCTATTATGGAGAAGAGGTCCGAGGTAAAGGTAAAATTTAGATATTATAAGCATGTTTTGTTGACTTTTGTGGACAAACTATATCTTTACGTCTTTTTATAGTATTTCTAGCATTGTAGGGTAAAGCTGCATGTTGTTTTAATACAACGCCCATAATAAATAACTGTCTGACTGCTAATACTTCACGAGATTTGTACAATAGGTTAGTAGGAAGAAGGAAAGGGCGAAATGATATTAAAGCTATTTTCCGTACAAGTAGTACATTATTTAAAAGAAAAATAACTTAATAAGTTTCTTAAAAATAATTTGTAAACCACCGCATTGCGATGTACGAGAATATAAGAAAATGGCCCGGGCATAGTTCGATGGCGCAATTATAATAAATTTAGTACGAGCGCGCACGGTGGGTGGTTCAAGTTTAGTTTGGCTGCAAGAGACTTATATTGTACGGGCCCCTGGGGAACCACTGAGGTTAAAGGTACAGGCAACGACAATGGTGTTGGGCGGGAAATATTTAAATTGAATAGGGTGCTTAACAAAATATGAATATCAAAATATAATTAGTCCATCAGTTAGATTATGAAAAATAATACAGAAGCATTTTTTTTCTTTTTCAAATTGATCGAAAACTGCTTAGATTAAGCGCAATAAAGTTGAGGAGAGGGGGCTTGTCGCTTGTAACATCATTATCTAGTACTAGCAGACGTCTCACGGTTTCACCCGCGTAGTTCCCGTTCCCGTGGGAATTTAGGGATAAAAAGTAGCCTATGTGTTAATCCAGGTTCTCGGCTAACTCCATACCAAATTTTATTAAAATCCATTTAGTAGTTCCTACGTGAAAGAGAGACAAACATCGTCACAAACTTTTGCGTTTATAATATTAGTAGGATAAACTGTACTGGCTAGTGACGTCATGCGACATTTTGACTCGATGTATCGCAGTTATTTTTTGATTACCTACGTGAAAAAAGAAAAACAAAGTGTGTCGAATATTTTCTTGTAATCTAGATGAGGGACAAAAACGTAAAATTTTGTCAAGTAGCCCATTGAGTACAATCCACACTATCCTCATATAAATCTTCTTCTTATCGTGTGGTGGGTAACTAACCAGGGGGTCGAGTCTGCTATTGCAATCGTGTCTCAATGACCGGTCAATAATCGATTTTTGACGTATAACGTCAAACTTATGACATATTTCCCATACAAAAACTGTCAAAGTTGTCAAATATTCGATCAATGACCGGTCATTGAGACACGATTGCAATAGCAGACTCGTGCCCCCGGTGTCAAATTTATAATGCCGCCCATGGGCCTCTTACTTGGCTTCACATGCCGTCGAGAAATATCTCTCAGGCATGCCGGTTCCCTTACGATAGTTTCCTATACCATTTTTGAGCAGGTCATGTTTATACTAAAAAGTCACTAGATCGACTGCCGTCACCTAATGACTTCGGCTCGTCGAAGTGCTGGTTAAACAGAGGTAACTGCGACTAGGACAAGCCGAAGTCGCCTGTTGAAGTCAAAATACCAATTAAGACACTAATCTGCATGATTCTTACAAGATCTGACCAAGATAATCTGGACTTTAAAAGAGACTGTGACCACTGAGTTTCTTCTCAGAGTAGTAAGATAGTGAAACATTGACTTCACCTCCTAGTTAAAATACGGACCTATTTGCAGGAATAAATATCATTTATGCTTTCTATAATAAGGTTGTAAATAAGTGTGATATTAAAAATAGTAATATTAAAGAGGCTCTGAGTAAGGTAAAATTATCTCTCTAACCTAAATTATCAAGAGACTGAACAGTTACTTAAAGTCTCCGTCTGACGGATCACTCTAGGCAATCCACATGGTTAATAAATATGTGATGTTTCTTATAAGTTGTTAGTCCTAGGCTCTAGAATATATCCATCTTGTTGATAGCCACGACACAGGCTGTGCCTAGTGTAGCTCTCATTGGCAACAATATCATGTACTTCTTGTGGAATAAATAAATATTATTATTATTTAGTTGTAAAAGCGTTGTATATACCATACCAAGCAACTATCGAAAAAGTCGACGTATCAACAGTCGCTTGCAGATGGCGTCTGAGTTGTCCAATCGTAACCTCGGTCGACTTTAGTTGCTGTGCTTGGTCCCCTGCCGGTTCGTCGAGCAAGCAAAGTCGACCTGTCCACCTGGTATAAGCTATAAAGCTAAGACTTCTGCCCTCGCCAGTACACCTCCGTTCAACTTAAATTAACTCGGCGTATATCAGGTCTTCCGTTAATCTGACATCTACATATGTTGTTGAAACGAAGAAATCGTCTTCTGTCCCTTTCTAAAGCCATTTATCCTTGTCTCACTTAGATATATCAGATGGGAGTGGAAGTTATTCGAGCCGTTTTCAAACTGAACGACTTTTACAGCACTTGGGAGTTGGGTTGGGTTTTGGCTTGAAATTAGAACATTTTATTTCGAATTTAGGTTTGTTTGAGGTTTTCATAGTGATGGGAAACGTTTCAAAGTAGCCTAAAACTCAAAACTGGAAATATTTCATGACACACTTTAAGGAATAATATTAATTGACGGTTGTTAATTGAAGATTTTTGTACGCGTCCAAAGTAAAACCTTAACTATCCTATTTAATGATAAACGTAAATGCAGTTGATACATAGAAAATCCTTTATTGCACATACACTCAATAAACTTACAAATAATAACAATATAAATCAGGTGTATCTGCTTACTGAACACTTTATCCAATACATTTTTCTCTAATCAATAGTGGACAGATAGAATCACTACTTATTTATTACTTGAACTGAAAACTGTGTAGGTACCTACTTCTCGTCACTAAGCTTAAGTATTGCGCGCACGAATGGGTGTAACAAGAACTGCTGGTCGGCACGTTTGATTCAATACAAATCCCCCCGTGACAACTTGCGTGAAGTGAACTGTCAATGCCTAGAATTAGTATGGAGTGACAGCTCAATTCGCCTTCACTTCACCTAGTCCCTTTCACGCACAGTGCAGCTGGTCGATTCAGTAAAAGTCACGCAGTGAAAACTTGAGTGAAGTGAAATGTCAATGCCTAGCATTAGTATGACAGCTCTATTCACCCTCACTACGCCTACCTACGTTTTCCCTCTGTGATTTGACCAGAATCGCACTGCAGTGTCTGTAAAACTTGTCCCAGGCGCTACTGCTGAGCTGGTCAAGTTGTCATAGGTTACAAATCCATTTTTTTAATATCTTACTAGCAATATGGGTTGCACATTCCTAGACTTAGTCATGTTAGTCTCTCCTAATAAGCTACATATGCTTGTACCTGGAGTGGCTTCACGTCAATAGTGTAATACTTACAGATTAAAGATACCGTGCTGGTATCCGCAACTCCACGTCAAAGCGCGTATTTTGTGAATGGGGGGCTATTAATCTACCACGCGGGGCCAGTGCGCATTGGTAGATGTCACATGTCTTCGAATTTTTGGTTCTAGGACATGCCGGTTTCCTCACGATGTTTTCCTTCACCGTTTTTGAGAGCAGCGGTGATGAATTAAATCACACAAAGTAATGCGCCTGCCTGGGTTCGAACCCACGACTTACCCACTTACTTACTAAGTGTAATACTTAGGTCGTTTTTTGTAAAGACATGATACATTTATTATATATAAATAGAATAGAATATACAGTGTACCTACAAATAGCGTTGCCAACGTAAATCCATTAGTTACATCAGTAGATCGGCACCTTCCATTTTGCACGGCACGTGTAATAAATTCTACATTATTATAGACACCAACTTTTCAAGTAAACAGGGTCCTATTGTTCGCTAATTCATCTGAGTGTGGTACAACGTAAAAGTGAAAGCCAATTCCTTGAAATTTATATGAAAATAATTCGTAATGAAACTGCCGTAATGTTTTCAATAGTAGATTTAATAATTCTAAACTTGTTTTAACTTAAGATTTCTAAGGATAAACTTGAACAATCTTTCTTTTCTAGTAAAAACGAGGATAAGCAACGAGTAAACTCTAGTAGTAGTAAGTCGAGTAAATTTTTGTCTGTTTATAATACAAAATTTGTTATCAAAACGGTCTGCGTAGTTCCTAAGCTTACACGATTTACGTGAACAATTGTAAATGGAAATCGAAATTGTTGAAATTGTTTGTTGAGTTAATAGATGTTCATAAATATTAAAACATTAGGTTCTTAAACTAGAGGTATATAATTAGAGGATTCTACCTGAACTATCACAGGTAAACACTCAAGGTAAACAGGTAAATTATTTTAAATCTCTAAAACAAATACGAACTAAATATCTTACATACTAACTATAAAATATGATCTTATTCTAACTAAAGTATTTTGATTAGAGACATATTTTACAATTATGCACCTACAACTAGTTTGCTCGTACAGAATTTGCTGAGTCAATAAAATGTAAAAATTACTTTTGTAAAATGCGAAATGTAAAACTAAAGAAACAACACAGAACAATGTACAGATGATGTAGGTACCACAACTTGCTGGTTAGGACAGAAATAATAACTTTAGAGTTGCAAAAAATGCTAGTAAATAATTACAATGTTTTTGTGATCACGCTTAAATTCTAACCGAAATAATTACAACATTGAGCAGTAAAAAACATTTATTTCGGGCAAGCATAGGAAATCCAAAGGAACAATAGAACTAAAGCTAACTACAACACACAACAACAAATTAACACACACTGAAATGCAAAGAAAACATGTAATTTTGTATTAAACATAAATATAAGGTCTTGAAAACTAGCCAAATAAATCTGCGAGGTTCAAATTCTCAGCAAAATGGTGTGATACATAAAACAATAATATGGCGTAGAATATATCAATGGGCGTAGGTATCAAATTGAACGCACAATAAATCGGTTGTTCTTATAACTTGGACCACTCGATACATATCGCCGAGTCAGCCGCGCGAGCAGTCTCGCGGCCGGGACTGCCGGCAAATTCCGGGAAAATTCCCGGGCAATCAGACACAACGTGCCCCAAGAGGAAGCGCTAGTGTGTCCACGATCACATGAATATTTTAAGTGTATCTGATTTGAAAGCACTTTCAAATATTATTCGGTATTGCAATCGGAATCTATTGTTGTTTCAAGTGGATAAGGTTTTTGGGTTCCTTACTTAAATACCTTATAAAAACGGTAGATTTATATATTGAACAATAAAACATAGAGCGCAAACTGAAAAAAATACTAGATAAACTTAATTGTATTATATCTAAATGTTTAAAGACTGTAATGGCGCGTTGCTTACCTGCCGAGGGATGCTAAAACAGACACCAGCGGTATGATAGTGTGCTTTGTCAAATTTTAAAGCAAAAAGCTGGTATGGAGAATACATAGAGAATAGGTAAATAAATAAGATTCTAACCATTATATTATTTATACAACCATTTTACTCGGTCATATAAACTTGGAAGATAGATGTATTACTATTGCTGCATCCAGAAGACCATAGACCCTTCACCTATTTATGAAATTGTTCGTAGATGTGCCTCGAACAGTTTTCTCGTCACTTATAAGTAACAAAGGTTTTACTAATTTAGGTGTTCAATATAAGTCTTTTGTGTCTACTAATCTATCAGCGCGACAGATCCAAAATAAAGAATATTTCATGTTATTTATTTTTATACGTCACTTTATAAGCGTGTGCATAATGGGATCCATGGATCCGATTATGAAAATAATATGATATTTCTATTAGACATTTTTTGTCTTCGTACGTTAATAGTTGCTGTTGTTTTTAAAGACATAAGAATAGAAAATATAAATAACAATATTTTTTAAGTATAAAAACAAAGTCATTCCTGCCAGTCGGTAAAATCAATATTATGCATGTGTAAATAATTATTAAATCAAAATCAAAAGTCATTTATTCTAATTAGGCTGAGGATCAGCACTTTTTGAACGTCAAAAATTACATAAGACAGTCCCCCAAAACGCCCGGCCTTCACCATTTCCTAGTGTTTTTGCTGGGAAGAAGAAGTGGCGGAACAAACTCCCCAGCAACACGTCTGTCTGATATGTTAGAAGAACAGTTTAAACAGCATTGGTAATTAATAAACATAATCATTTAAATTAAATTAACTAATTTGCTACATGATAGCTAGCACACACCAATATACAAGACAGTAGTAAGTCATAAGAATAGTAAGTACCTACCGAAGTTGACAACTAAACTCAAGCAAAAAAAAATTATAACTAATTGAATAAATATAAGCCTTCAAGTAAAAAGGGCGTGCCCGCTTATATGTACAAAACTGGATTACATGAATTTATAGACTTCGACATTAAATAAAAAATGAGACACTAGGACTATCGAAGCCAAATAAAAAATCAGTTACTAGTTAAACAATAACAAAAATCAAGGTCAGCAAGAATTTATTTAAATCTGAATATTTTTGTCAACGGAACCCTTTACGTTGTGACGTCCTAAATGCGCTTGGCCGAGTTTTTGATTTGGGTTTGTTTTTGGGGTGGACATAAGAAACAGTCAAAGGCACTTTACCTTCCACTTTAAGGAAAGGATAAGGATAACTAACAATACCCTTTATTTTGAAACACACCGGTATCTTGCTTGTCTGTTAGTGCAGATATAAACCCATCATTATCTGGCCTAGTAGTCCAAGGTACTAAGGCTTTCAGACCTGACTTATTTTCTGACGAACGAAATGTGTAGGATTAAGCAGTGTTAGAAGTATGTACAGATGACAGCACATCAAGCTACTTACCTCAAACTGACAAATTTTCCCAACTGAACATAAATGTTTTTTTTATTTGTAACACAGTTTAAAAACTTACTGACCTAAACGTACTATCGTGCCATTAATCTTGTCAAATGGGGCCATTCGACAAATAACAGGTCATCGAGATAGGTACCTCAAAACATTACTCAGAATCGGAAAGAAAAAATCGGTTAAATATTGCTGTAAATTCGAAAAATTTTATTTGAAAGTATTACATACAAATTCTTGATACAATATTTGAAGAGTTTCCTCGATATCTCTAGGATCCTATAATCAGATCGTAACCGCACAGCAATGGGAGCATTTGGGAATAAACCCTTTCAAATAAAAAGAGAATTTGCCTAAACTGCTTCAGCCGTCTTCGATTAATCGATCATACAAAAAAAACGACTAACAAAGCTGATGTAAGTGGGAACGCCAGGAGGGGACGCCCTAGAAGGACATACATAGACCTTATTGGTGAGGTTCTTCAGAAAGGTCAGGTGCGTAGTACTCGCAACCGGCGTGTGTGTATGACAACATGTATGAATGTAAACGAAGCAAAAGAAGAATGTAAGAATCGTAGCATATGGCGCTCTGTAGTTTCTGCCTACCCCCATGGGAAAAAGGCGTGAGTTTATGTAGGTATGTATGTATGTATGTATGTACAAAAAAATACACTGAATTGACTTGAGAACTTCCTCCTTTTTCAGAAGTTGTTTAAAAACCTCCCAAGACAGCGCCTTGCCTCAATGCCTTAGACATTGTCTACCAGTCTACCTTACGGTGGATGGTTCTTGTCCTAGAAACCAATGAATCGTATCCACCCTACAGCGAAGCAAAGCATCTGTTTCACACTAGTAGAACCCGAGCGCTGCACTATTTTACTTGGAGCTTCGATTACGTACCTGTTTTAAACGGATCATACGGGTGGATTTTCTGCAGTTTGAATATCAAATACTTTTCGTGTTGTTTGCAGTGCAAGTATTTTTCTTCCAAAGAGATTTAATATACTATATGAGAGGACAAGTGAAGAAATGTCTTAGAAAAACGGTGATTATAGAAAGAAAGAAAGAAAGAAAGAAAGAAAGAAAGAAAGAAAGAAAGAAAGAAAGAAAGAAAGAAAGAAAGAAAGAAAGAAAGAAAGAAAGAAAGAAAGAAAGAAAGAAAGAAAGAAAGAAAGAAAATATGTTTATTTGGGACACGCACAGAAATTTAACATCATTATCATCATTCATTATCATTTTAAATTTAGAGTCACAGCCTTATGAATATAAGCCAGCATTGCACATGTAAGCGGGTACGCCTTTTATACCGGAGGCTGTTATTTTTCAGTTTTGTAGTTGTTTTGCTTGAGTTTAGATTTCAATGTTAATATGAATTTCCCTTTTTTTTTCTTAATCTCGGTATATTGGAGTGTGCTAGCTAACACGTGACAATCATTCTGAAATGTAATGTTTTACAATGTGTATAAACTTTAGTGCTATTTATTGAGCATTTCATTGTATAGATTCTTTGTATACATAGTTCTTCAAACGAATCAGACAGATGTGTTGCTAGGGAGTTTGTTCCGCCACTTCTTCTTTCCAGCAAAAACACTAGGAAGTGGCGAAGGGTGGGCCGTTTTTGGGGGACTGTCTTTATGTATTTTTTTGACGTTCAAAAAGTGCTGATTCTCAGCCTAGTTTGAATAAAGACTTGATTTTGATTTTGATTTCGGTTATCCTATGTCTCAGTAACTTCATCTAGCATAACATGGGAGCGGCAGCGGAACGTACTAAACTAGACTAGTCGACTTGTCTCCACTACGACACAAGCTTTATCTTGCGTTATCTCGTGACGTTAAGACCGTCATTTTAAAGGTGGCCGAATATTTTAAGAAAAGAAAAGTAGACAACAACCATGAGAAAACTATGATTTCCATAATAATTAATAACTCAATGACATCTAATAATGTATAAAACTCACTCCTACGAAACGGCTTGGCCAATAATTATAAAAAAAAAAATGTGTTTATTTTCAGTAGGTCTGAGAATAGGACGTAGACTTATAAAAACTAAATAGATTCAATTACTTAAATAATTAAAAACGTAAGACTGGCGTGTTAGAACTGTATACTGATATCGTAAGATCTATCCGACAATATCGATCTCATGTGAACTCATGCTCTTCCCTTCACGGTCCCCACCTCGCCGCGCGTTCCTAAGGCGCGGTACAGCGGTATTGGTCAAACTATAATAGTAAGTATTGAATGTCTTTCATATTACTTATCTAATTTTATTCTAATTTGATTTTGTTTTTTCTTAATTTTTGTACTTAATTTGACTGAGACGTTAATTTGGATTTTAAACTTAGATTTGAATTTTACTGAAATTTACTGACTAACATTTATGGGGCATGCGGTGCTAACCTATAAGAAATTGTAGTACCTACTAATCTTTAATCTAAAAAATCTATTTATACATGTAATCAGTATGTACAGTTGTTGGTTGGAAAAATAAATAAATAAATAAATAAAAAGGAGGAGATTGTAGCTAAATATTAAAAGCCTCACGGGTCGATTGAAAGTTAAGCTACGCTTGATAAGGTTGGTCTGTGGATGGGTGACCATTCATTACATATCATGAACCCTGGGTTCGGGAACTCTATTGACCCGCGGGCGGCCAGCGACAAGCCGTTTCACCCACACTACGCGCCCACACCCGTCAGTCGCAGTAATACACACATCGCGGCCTTCCCTTTATCAGCACAACGAATCCTCAGGAGCACTGGATACCTTACTTACCGCACGAACACAACACCACAAAAGAGCGGTGCTATTTGGCCGATCTTCTGAAAGGCGGAGGTACACAGTCGGGCTGCTCCAAATTTGAGCGGGATGAATCCCACTGTGCCCTACCTCTCTTAGACTTCTCCGTGCCTCGGAAAGCACGTGAAGCCGTTGGTCCCGGCTGTCTTTTGTAGATCATTTGTGTATCGTACTGTTATCCAGAAACTGGGTTGTGAAGGTCAGACAGGCAGTCGCTACATGTAAAATACTGGTAGTCAACTGCATCCAGCCAAACTGGAAGCCGACCCCAACATAGTTGGGAGAAGGACCCCAACATAGTTGGGAGAAGGACCCCAACATAGTTGGGAGAAGGACCCCAACATAGTTGGGAGAAGGCTGACAAATGACGTAATGGGCCATTTCAAAACATTTTAGTTTTTAGTCCCTCATCTAGATAACAAGAAAATATTCGACACATATCTTTTTTCGTTTTCAAACTATAATAATAATAATAAATATTCCACAACTTTTCACACAAGTCCCAAGCTAAGCTAAGAGCTTGTGTTATGGGTACTAAACAGCTGATAAACATACTTAAATACTTCTAAATACATACATATTATAGATAAATTACACCCAGACACAGAACAAATGATCGTGGTCGTCAAACAAACATTTGTCCTGGGTGGGAATCGAACCCACGACCTCCGGCATAGCAGTCAGGGTCACTAACTACTAGACTAACAGGCCAGTCAATTGATGGAAAACTGCTTAGATAAAGCGCATTTTAGTTGAGGAGTGGGGGTTGTAACGTCAATAGCTAGCATATACTGTACTGGCTAGTGACGCCATGCGACATTTTAAGTCGATGTATCGCCTTCGATCAATAATAATTGATCGAAGTGTATCGCCGTTATTTTTTGATTTCGTGAAAATGAAAAAATACGTGTCGAATATTTTCTTGTAATCTAGATGAGGAACTAAAAACTAAAATGTTGTGAATATACATATATAGCCCATTGATCTTATTCCTACTCTTGTATTGAGCTAGAGGAGGCTTTATTGTTATTTTATTTTTACTGCTATTAATCAACAAACATACCGTGTCGCTTTCAATCCCTGAGAGGTTGAAAAGAGGTTCGATGTTTAAGTCTCATGTAAGAGGGCCTATTACCATTATCCGGGCACGAATCCATACTCAGGGTTGTTACTGCGAAAATCCAGATGGAAAAACACAATAACACTTTGCCCGACTCGGGAATCGAACCCAGGGACCTCGTACTTACTGGTATCGATTGCGACCACAAGACTGGCGATTCAGTCAACCTAATTATTAACATAACATTTCATAGAAATTTTTATTTTTGGTAACAAAATAACCATTAATAAAGTATTTGTTCTCAATTTAGTAAGTAAGTATTTATAACTTTACGCTGTTTACCAACTACAGTTTTTTATTACTTCGATCACAAAAACATTTCACGATTATTTTTACAAAATATCGTTCAAACACGTTGTTTAAAACACATGCGTACTACAACATCTCATAAAAACACTTGTATCAACACTACGTAGTAGTACAAAGGGTAGAAAAGCAAAACAAAAAAGCAAAAAGAATCTCTCCGGCGGGGAATCGAACCCCGGTCTCCCGCGTGACAGGCGGGGATACTTACCACTATACTACCGAAGATTATGGTTGTTGGGGTCAAATACTAGACTGGAATCTTCTTTAACTTTGCTAGTCTGAGTTATTTATTTATTAAAGGCAAACCAACAGATTCGGTATACAGCAATACATAAGAATAATAGTAACAAAAGCATCAGACTTATACAGTCTCCAATATAGGTCGACCAACATTCTAAGTGAGTGAAATAACACTTAATTATTATTGGCTATTAAAATCTTGATAAAGGAAAACTTAATTACGACATAAAATTACAAATAATCAAATTAAAGTTAAAAAGAAAACATAACGAAATTACAAATATCCGGTAAGTAACAAGAAGAAAACTATTAAAGGAACAAATATTGGGTACAATGGGAGCTAATTAGATCGAAATGACAACAAAATGAAAAATGAAATTAAAACAGAAACAAAACAAAATATTCACAGCTATCAGAAAATCATGACGTAAAAATTTCAAGAATGTATTTCTGACTTTATTAGAGGTTTGCGAAGTATACTTCTACGCAGTTTGACTTGGTTGACTGGTTTTTCTGACTTTCGGTTATAACTGCACGCGTGGCATGACCACCATACAAAACTGAATTTGTCAACATAATCATCGACAAGACAGATTGTAGAAAAAAATCTTTTGTTTTGAACACGACTATGTCAAGAATGGAGAGAAGATATGTGAACATTCTTCAGTCGACAATAGTCTACATTATCGAGAATTACTATCGAACCTACTAATATTATAAGCGCGAAAGTTTGTGAGTATGGATAGATAGATGGAATGTTTGTTACTCTTTCACGTAAAAACGCGCGCTAATGCGTGTTAGTGAAGTGTTAGTTTTTAAGTAATCTATATATATAAAACATGTTATGTTGGTTTGTGTACGCTTCAAAAACTCAAAAAGTTCTGCACCGATCGATCTGAAATTTTAGCATGATATATAATCCGCATCAAGGATTGTTTTTATCTAAGTATTTTTTTTTTAACCATCAATCACAATATGCCACATCGAAGCGTGGCAGAGTACAGCTAGTCTATATTATATAAAACATGTTAGTTTAGTTTAGTTTTTTGTTTTACCGAGTCGCACTTAATCAAAATGAAAAAACGTTTGAAATTAATTAGTCTTGTGGACCGTACTTTTCAAGTGACATATGACAGATAGAGGTCATTGACGTTCCTATTCTCATTTGAAACGCATAGTACTACCTGTATCGGTTTTATTTAGCTTCGGTGGTCCAAGTTTATCATTTTGTGATTTCGTGTCACAGACCTTTACATGTAATCCAGTTCTGCACATGTAAGCGGGCATGCCCTCCGACTTGGAGGCTTCTATTTATTCAGTTGGTTCTAAGTTTTTACTTAAGTAAATTGTCAACGTCGGTACCTAATAACTATTAATATTATTACTACTATCATGTATATTGGTGTGTGCTATCTAACATGTAGGTAGCTAATGATTTAATCTAAATGATTATGTTCATTAATTACCAATTTTGTGTAAACTCATGTTCTTTTAACATACCAGACAGACGTGTTTCTGGGGAGTTTTTTCCGCCAATTCTTCTTTCCAGCAAAAACACTAGGAAGTGGTGAAGGGCGTGCGTTTTTGGGGACTGTCTTATTTAATTTTTGACGTTCAAAAAGGGCTGATCCTCAGCCTAATATGGATAAAGGCGATTGATTTCGATTTTGAGTTGTTGAAAATCAACCAATGAACGATTGCTTTGCGAGGCACAGAGGAAATGTAATAGATGGCCACCCCGACCTCGCCAACACGTAGCTTAACCTTCATTTGACCCGTAAGGCCGTTATTTAGCCATAAGCCCCTTTTTATAGGTCCGGAAAACCCCACGAATATACTTGGATGATGTTTTTAGCAGAGTGCCCAAGCTCAAACACAAACTTTATTTGCATTCCACAGTGGGCTATTTGATAAAATTTAAATTTATAGTCCCTTATCTAGACACAAGAAAATATTCGACACATGTTTTTCTTTTTTCACATACTTTCAAAGTAACGGCGTTTTTAATTTGCAATTTTTAGTTTCTTCGTAAGTAGCTCCAAGGAATAGTCTTTCCAAAGTTGCTATAATAATTGAAATCGGTCAACAGTAGGTTGTTTTTTTTTTCAAAACTACAAGGGGATTGAGGGAATGTCAAGTTTTTGTCAAGTCGCGAGCAAAGCTATTACTTAATGTTTAATTAAAAAATTAATGAAATAGTTTATTGACTCACGCACATTATTCTGAGTACAATTAAATGACATACCTTAGACGTTACATTATTTTTAGATTAATATTCCCATATGTATCTTTATTTATTATATTAGTAACAACATATTATAAAACAAAATCAATATACCTAGTCGGAATAAACGAGGTAAAACTCTTAACAAAATCATAAAGTTGTCTTTTACCAGAATTATATTACAAGATAGCCCAACACAACAGAAGATCATGTCAACATTTCCCAAAGCTTTTGGCTGAGGTGTAATTATAGGAAACCAACGCCAGTCTCAGGTAATATAGAACAAAATTAAACAACAACACAATGTACAATATATCCCATTACAATATATTCAACCGCTTCTCAAAAGCATGTCCAATTAAAACCCGAATAAGTTCAAGATATAAGCATTAACGTCGGATTCGCTATTATTACACATTAAACAGCACTCGAGGTTGGCAGTCCGCCAAATTTTAACAATAACTTGTACAAACCTTACTCAGTTCAATGTAGGTTTTTCAGACAAGAACTCGCTGTGTGAATGTAGTTTTAATTGAATGAAATTCAACTTGGTTGTTAAGGCGTATCGTATTACATTTATTTACATATCAATAATAATAAATAATAAATATTAAATTGTTATAATTATTTATAATATTATTTATTATTTACATATCAAGACTCCTTCGTGCCTCGAAAAGCACGTTAAGCCGTTGGTCCTGGCTGTCATTTGTATATCTTTGAGTTAAAGGTCACTCATTGAAATTCATGTGCCTAGTCTGTAAACAATGTTGAAGATTTTTTTTTTGTATAAATAAAGATTTTTATTATTTATTTTTAAAGGATTTAGATTCTATACAACGTACAAACAAACTTAACACAAACTCACGCCTTTCTATTGTATTTTTTCTCATCGGCATCCCAGAGTTGGATTTGTGTGCAATTGATGTCAATGGGCTCAATCCCTATAGCATTGGACTGGCAAATGTTGGTATAGTAAAACACACCTCTGCCGAGTCTTCGCGAAATACAAGCTTGATGTTATATTACAGCTGAAACAATTAATACCTTCCTGGAAAGTTGAAAGAACGATTCCTAGATGGGTAATATCTCAGATAGTACTTTTATTCATTACTCCGAATTTCTGTTTCGTAGAAATTTCGCAGTTGAAAATGAATACAACTGTTTCTCGAAACAACGCTTGACCTGGGAATTTAATCTTGTACTTGTCGCTTGACAGCCGTTTTTGCAACCGTTCTAGAGCGATGAACTTTACAATTTATGTTTCAGATTCAAAAGGTGCAGTGGGTAAATAGGATAGTCTTTATGTAGACTTCTTGAATAAAATATAGATGTCTCGATACATTGATAAGTAGTTTCCATTCGATATAATCCTTTTCAAAATTATGAGTACTGAAAAAGCATCTTATAAATAACCTTTGGTCTTGTGTTGTTTGTGGCTTGGGGCTTGCGGCTAAATTATACCCGCACGGATCGATCGAAGGTAAAGAAACGCTTACTAAGGTCTGTCTAATAGATTGGTAACCATTAGTTACATAATATCAAGTGGCAGTGGGCCCGTCATACCTCGCGAAGAACCGACCACTTCTGGAGTAAGTGTTCTTGAGTGCAAACCGCAACTTGGCAAACGTAGTTTAGGACACCCTCCGGCTTGCTGGGCTGATGACCTGCGAAAGACTGCTGGCAGATGCCGGATGCGAAAAGCTGAAGACAGAGCGCTATGGCACTCATTAAAAGAGGTCTATATCCAGCAGTGGACTACTGTGAGCTGATGATGATGATTTACTGACTTATTTGACTTAAGTTCCTGTGTGCTCCTTCTGCTAGGCAGAAGGCATCACAGAGCGCCACCATCCCGTTCGGTCATGAGCTTCGCGTTTCATTATGCTCCGGGTTTTCCCCTATGTTCTTCGCTTCTGCGATGACCGTTCGTCGCCATGACTATGATTGAGTTATTCCAATATCTTTATCTGGCCTGGAAATCGAACCTCGCACCCTGACACTGCGCAATTGCACTTGCAACTACGATATCAACGACGCAATTTATAACTAATAGAGTAGTAAGAAATCCTGTAAAATACCATTCATTTTCTAAAATCATTTTAAACCGAAACACTCAAGAATAACTTTCCCTCAAACTTTCAAAGCGAGAACTTAAAGTTTGCCTATAGTTCGACTTGCTTCTGCTGTTAATTAGTCCCTCACGTGTATATTTAATGAACAATTAGTTGGAAAGGTTCGCCAATCAGCTGGCGGTATGCAGTTTTAATTGATTCAGAAATAGAAACTTATGAGACTACTGACACTTATTCAGCGCCATTCAGCTTTTTGTCCAAAGGAAACACTAGTAAAATAAGACACGTACGCTTTTAAGGCATTAAGGCGTATATTATTTAATAAAAAAGGAAAGTTATATTAGTGTACATAATTTTTTATGTTTATATAGTTTCAGAGTCCAATGTAAGTAAAAGTCGAATCTTGTAATCGATTTTTCATAACATGGAACCAAACCGCACCAGAATTTCAATTTATTTCTTCAATATCTTCGCGAGTCTATCTCAGATGTTCTCATTTGTGTAAAAACAAGGGGCCAATTAAACCAGATCTTTATCGCCGAAGATTTGTAGCGAGGGAGACGACACGATGCTTAATTACGACTCCACTGTCTTATCAACTTTCTAAATAAAACTCTGATATTGGACTTTTTTTGCGTTCGAACTTTTTGGAGTCCACAATTTGAACTTTTTTTTTTTTTTTTTTTTTTTTTTTTTTTTTAAATTTGTTTATTATATTACAATCTAGCCTAATAAGGCTAATAAGCAATTTTAATCTAACTTAATTTGCTAAAAGTAAAAGTATATCTAAGAGCACGTCCATTGCGTTTACTTAGCGTCTATTAAGGTGAAGTCACTTTGTTCTTGTGTCCATATAAATAGCTAGGTACTACACGTATATTACACTCGCGGTAAAGTCACAGATATGTTACACTACATTACACTACACTAACTCAAAAGGTTTAGTCCTTTTGAGCCTTCTTACTATGTCCGTGTTATCGAGGAGCTGGATGGCCTCAACATTAACATGATGATGAAGCCGATGTTCATGAGCTTCTGCATATTTTTGGATTATGCTGTTTACGAACTCTATATTCAGGTCCCGATGGATGTCGTCAATTCGTATATACCAAGGCGCGTTCACGATGTTCTTGAGTACTTTGTTCTGGAATTTTTGTATAATTTCGACATTGCTTTCTTTGGCACAACCCCATAGTTGTATACCATAGGTCCATACTGGCATAAGGACTGATTTGTAGATCAGGATTTTGTTAGAAACTGACAACGCGGAATGCTTTCCTAGTAACCAGTTCATGCTTCTGTAACGAATTTCTAATTCTTCTCGTTTCTTTTTGACATGGGCTTTCCAGCGAAGCTTTGCGTCTAGGGTCATACCAAGATATTTGGCAGTGTTTTCGTACGGTATACTTTTGTTGTTTATGTATACTGGGTTGTGTTCCGATTTCTTGTTGGTAAAGTCAATGTGAATGGATTTTGTTTCATTCAACTTTATCTTCCACTTTTTGGTCCAATCATAGAATTGGTTTATTGCTGTTTGTACTTTTACCACAGCTTCCTTGTGACTAGATCCGGTGGACATTATTGCGGTATCATCAGCAAAAGTAGCGATAGTTGCACTTTCTAGTTCTGGTATATCACATGTGTACAATAGGTACAGGACCGGGCCTAGAACACTTCCTTGTGGTACACCAGCTTTTATTTCTTTTAGTTCAGAATAGGCGTTTTCTTGCCTTACTCTAAAGACTCTACCAGTTATATATGATTCTAATATATCTGCGAACTGTTTTGGCAACATTGTTCTTAGTTTATAAATCAATCCCTTGTGCCAAACTTTGTCAAAAGCCTGGGCTACATCTAAAAATACAGTGGTACATACTTTCTTATCTTCAAGCGCTTTTTCAATTACTGTTGTAATTCTATGCACCTGATCTATCGTTGAATGTTTTTCTCTGAATCCAAATTGATATTCTGGTATTATGTTGCTGTTTTCTATAATTGGTTTTAGTCGTTTTAGAAGTAGTTTCTCGAAAAGCTTTGACATCACTGGCAGCAAAGAGATAGGCCTGTATGATGATGCATCTTGAGGTGGTTTCCCTGATTTGGGGATCATGATCACTTCTGCCACCTTCCATAGGTCTGGAACATGCTTTAGTCTAAAAGAAGCATTAAGTATCTTAGTAAGTTTCACCAAGGCTTTTCTTGGTAGATTCTTTAGGATTTCCCCTGTGATAAGGTCATAACCAGGGGATTTTTTTGGGCTGATGTGATCTCTGATTTCTTTAAATACTTCTTTTGGTGTTACAAGTTTTATCTCTTGATCTACTTGTAGTAGTTGTTCCCAGTGGAGATCTTGATTAGCGCTCTCGGTTTGTGTAAAAGTGTCCGCCAAGTGTTGGGCAAACCTTGATGCTTTTTGCTCATTACTTATTGCCCATTGTCCATTTAGCTCTTTTATTGGCGGTATGTGAGCAATAGGTTGTTTTTGGTTCCTTGTGGCTTTCCATAGTGAATAATCAGTCGATCGATCATTAGTGAGTTGATGAAGATGCCTATTTAAATTTTCGTCCCGAAATTTCTTGATTGCCTTCCTAATTTGTTTAGTTATTCTATTTAACAGTGTCTTATCATGGGGAAACCTGTTTCGCTGCCACTTTTTCCTCAATGTTCTTTTATCTCTGATCAGATCTGTTATTTCTTTTGGATAAGTGTTAACCTTCACAGTTCTTCTTTTCTCGGGTGTATTAGCCCATGCAGTTTGTTGGACATCTACAATAAATTTGCTTAGTTCTAAATCAAGTTGGTGCTTATCATTTATGAATATATTTAAGTCTATTTTATTTTCTAAGTCTATTTTAAAGGATTCCCAGTCTGTGAACTTGTTCACGAGAAACGGATTGCCTTCTCTCTGTTTGACGTATTCACTAATGTACAAAATTATTGGTGAGTGATCAGAGTTCATATTAAATCCTTCTTCGGCACTTATATAGTCAGAGGATATTCCTTTATAAATAAAAAAGTCAATTAAGTCTGGAATTTTTCTTGAGTCTGTTGGCCAATATGTCGGTTTTCCAGTTGATAGAACCTCTGATTTGGTTTCTTGTATGGCACTTAGTAGCTCTCTGCCTTTTGTAGTAGTTAGTCTGGAGCCCCAATACGTATTCTTGGCATTGAAGTCTCCACCTAATATAAATCTCTTTCCAAGTAGCGCTAAGAGTGTCTTGTATTGCTCTTTTTTTAGTGCGTGTTTTGGGGGGATGTATATAGCTGCTATAGTAACGGAGTCGTACATATATCTTTTCATTTTAATAGTTACACCGATCACTTGCATTTCCTGATCTTCACATTTGGTCTGTTCATAATGATGTATGTTTTCTCTTATTATGACGGCGCTGCCTCCTCTCGCGGAGTTATCAGGATGCAGGGCATGATATATCTTGTAGCCTTGAAATTTAACAAATGATTGTCGTGTAAAGTGTGTTTCGGAAATTAAGCATATATCTATGTTTTCTGTATCTAGGACTACTTGTAACTCATGTTGGTGTTGCAGCAGTCCATTAGCATTCCAAGCCATGATCTTGAGGTTATAAATCATTTTTGCAGATGAATTGGAGCTTTTTTGGCACTCATTTCTAGTTTTTTAAGCCGTGCATCAAATGTTGACATTAGACTTAAGATTTGGTCGAGTTTTGACTCCGAACTTGTCTCCATATTATTTTTGACTACTTGAGAGTACGAGGACGGCTTGGGTGGTTGGTGGGTCATTCCCATCTTTACATTAGCTTCTTTGGTAGCTGATGGTTCGGTATGCTTCTTTGGTTGGGATACAGTTGGCTTCTTAGTGTATTTACTTTTTAATACTTGCATCTCCTTTGCTACTATACACCCTCTATAGTTAGCTGGATGTGGCTCACCACAATGGACACATTTTGGTTTATCTTGAGCCGGTTTCACGCAGTCTCTTGTGAGGTGTTTGCCCGTGCACTTGACGCACCTTGGTTCTTTCGAACAGTACTTTTGGGTGTGTCCATAGGCTTGGCATCTTTTGCACTGAGGAACTAGCTTAGATGCTCTAAGTGGTTGAATTTCAACTTTGCACCCTAGAATATTAGTGATGTCATAAACTTTGTTTATATCCTCATCTTTTTCAAATGTCAACATAAACATGTTGAGTGGTTCTTTTTTCCTCCAACTCAACTTGCTTACAGCATTTTCAATTTTGTAGCCCTTGTTTTTCAGGTAATCTACAATTCTTTCTGGCTGGCATGTATGATGAAGCTTTTTGGCCATCACTCTTATCGGTCTGGTTTGTTTGTTTTCATACGTGTGCCACAGTAAATTATTTGAAGTTAGTAGCTTCGTAATCTCTCTATAGGCATCTTCATTTGTTGCATTTATTTTGACGCTATCCCCGTTCATCATTTTTATGGTGAACGTGTCGCCCTTAGTACTGGCTATTGAGTCATAGAATGACTGGTAATCTTTAACACCCTGCACATTTATTGGGGGTGGCTTTGGTGTTTTTTTGGGATTTATGTTCCCTTGTTCATTATTAGCATTATTTGGGGAGGGGGGGGTCAGCGTACGGTTCAACTTACGTTTTTTTCTTTTATTTTCTATCCTAATCCACTCCGTTTCTCTGGCTAGTTCCTCCTCATCCGTCTCATATTCGATAGGTTTGGGTGAACTTTCTTTGTTGGCCTTTTCAGTGGCCTTATTTTTCTCTTGATCAGTTTGGTGTTTCAAAATTTCCCGTAGCTTTTCCATTTCGGTTTTAAGCTCCATTACTTGACATTGTAATTCTTCTCGCTTTGCTTTTTCTTCGCTGTAATACTTAAACAGCTCATGTTCCAAGTTGGTAGTTAATTTTATTTTCTGCGTTTGCGAAGCCATGTCGGTGAAAGATGTATTCGCCTTAACAAATGATATGATGATTAAACATGTTTCGCACAAACAGTATCTGGGTCATCGCGACCACTCCGAGCGAACTGATGACGCACGGATCGGCCACACTGTTGTGATGCGTATGCACTTTGCTAACTAAAGCACGCGATCGCGAGAGGCACGTCCGTCCTCTAGGTAAGACCGAACCGAACTTGACAATTTGAACTGAGAAAAAAAAGAAGTTTCTTTTTGCAGTGAATTTAATTTTGGAACGCTTGATTTCGTAATGGCGGGCGGATACTAATTCGCAGTATATACGATTTGCAGAACCGGTAAATTGGTATTGGTTTTGCTTCTGTGTTAAGAAATTCTTATCAAAAGCACTGGTTTTTGAAATTGTACGCGGCAAAGGCGTGATGGCCGAGTTTATTAGGCTTCGCCCTTGTGAGATGGTTCAAATATGCGCAAATACTAACGTCGGTTAAGGCTGCAGCACGCGTGTAACGCCTGACGCTATCCCACACGGTTTCATTGGTCAAATCCGAAATGTTGCTTCACAATATATGAAACACATAACCAATAAGTACTCCACATTGGCGTCAAGTGTCATGGTGTCTTATTAGTCTATTGCCAGCCTTAGACATGGGGCAATAGTAACATGGGGTAATATAATATTAACATCGTCCACAATTCGACTATTATCGGGATATTAATTGCGTGTATGAGACCCACATTGAGGTAAGCATCGAACAATTATAAGCTACGATCAATAAGACTCTTAAATCAATCTGCTAATATAAATCAATAAAATATTTATAAACATTCGTCTTGTATTAGTGTTCTGCGTGTTTTGCATCTAAAAACAACTAGAAATAAATGAAGAATTGCTTGATTACTTAAAGATTCTGAGGTATTTACAGGGGCCCGAACAGATTATTTTTATATTTGTTTTCTACTTTAATACAATAATATTAATAACAACAACATAAAAACAACAACAACAACAACAACAACATTTAATATTCGACAACTTTCACACGCCACCATCTAGTCCCAAGCTAAGCAGAGCTTGTGTTATGGGTGCTAAAGCTGATAAACATACTAATATATTACAAAATATATACTCATCTATATATATATAATAATCAATTGCTGTTCGTTAGTCCGGATAAAACTTAAGAACTTCTTGGCCGATTTAGCTGATTTTGGTTTTGAAATGTTTGTGGAAGTCCAAGGAAGGTTTAAAAGGTGAGTAAATATGAAAAAATGCTTGAAATATAGTAAAAGCAACAACTAAATTTCATACCATTTATAAGTGCTAATTTAACTAAACTACACTTTGTGTTAATGTAGTATAGTAATACAGTATATTCAAATAAAACGTTAGTAAATTAGTGAGTTATTTTATTTTTCTAGATATGGATCCTTTTCTTGGGTATAGGCCTCCTCCAGCCGTTTCCAATCGTGTCTGTCCTAACCCTTGATGTGTGAAAGATGTGGATTAATTATTTCTTTATTTTTTTAAATCGTCAATAGAGTAATGTCCTCAATGGCCAAAAACCGTTTTATTTTGTTTTTTTGATCCGTATAAAAACTGTGGTTCTAAACAAAACGCAATAACAAAAGTTTACTGTAAAATCAAATCAATAATCGATTCCAACCAAATAGTTTTCTGAACTTATTTCACGTCAAAACTTTTAACCTAACGGCGACATTGCACTCTCCATTTATCACCGCAACAAACATTTATGAAACAAAAACAAATTACACAACCCTCTGATAAACTACTTTCCACCTCAAACCATAGACAAACGCGAATTCCATATTTTTGTTTGACTAACCAAAAACAAACGAATAACGGAGCTCTATGAACGAACAGATTTTAATTGAAAATGTTCAACAGTGGAAGTTTTAGACGCATAAAGCGAATTTCTAATTTAACGGATTGAAAGAACGAACATACGCTTACAATACGCTGTGATTCGGTGGAGAGTCGAAATTTAGCTGATCAGAAAAAAACGAGTATTGAAGAAGGAAGCAACGTGGACTTCAATCGGGTGAATGGAACCAGAAACTGTCTATAATAACAATCCTTTTTCAATTCGACTCCGTTTCCCAGCACGCGAGCGTGTACCTTCCTAATCGAGTTTTTACGGGCAGCAAGGCTTGCGTTTTGTTTTGCTCTGGTTCCTTATTGTTTGGTTTACTGAAGTTATGTGAACTGTGCTCATTCTTATTGTTTGTTTACTTACTGTGGGCTATTAAAACTACGAAGGACTATGGCCCCTGCCTCACCAATGTTATTTATAAGGGGGTGACTTGCACACTCAATAATGGGCCCTCTAAAACAGCCGCTAGTACAAAGTGAGGTAGCGACAAGAAGGCAACATGTTCTGAGGTGCTAAAGGAGTGGAGCGGCATTCCACGGCTATCAGGACAATCCCGGAAGTACGGTCAAGATCCCTACGAGCACCTTACTGGAATGCTTCCTTCCTCCGAGCACGTTTGCTCTTGCGAATCTCCACTCTAGCCGGTCAACTAACGCAAGAAAGAGGTGGGAGCTCCGTTCCTCGTCAGAGTTCACTCTGGCCGGCCAATCAAGGCAAGCCAGAGATGAGGAACAGGACTTCTCTGGGAAGATCGGGACCGTGGGGTCGCTACTTCCCAACAGCTCGCCACAAGCTGCCCTGTGGGGTTATTTATTATTATTATTATCTGAGACACTCGGTAAGTGGAATACCTACCTCTATGCGTGAAACAACATTGCATTGCAAGACCCTTGATGTCTCCCTTAACCAGGTTTCACTGTAATTTGTAAGTTTGTGTGGTGTACAATAGAGAGTATTTTATTCTATCTTCAAGGCACTACAGCGGGCCCTATCAGAATAGCAGCGCTGCGGTATTTATTGTTTTTCTGTAAATATCGTGGCATCGTGCTGAGATAGGCGATAAGCTACAAACACCGTCTTGAAAAATTTAGCATGACTTCACTTGAAAAACGAAGAGATAATATAGATTTAATTTTTCTTTTTAAAATACTTCAGAGTAAAATAGACTGTCCCCAGTTGCTCAGTAAGTTTAAATTTAACGTACCCCACAATAATCCGCGTCACCCTATTAAACTACTACGTCCCCCTTTCCGCAAAACTGTATCTGGATCCAATTCCCCCATCCCCAGAATTTGCAGGCTTCTTAATAATTGTGAAGATTCGCTCGATATTTTTTCCACAACACTTCAAAAATTTAAGCGCCAAGTCAAAAAAAAATAGTATTTAAGTCCTTACGGATAAGCGTTGTTTCTGCACTATCTGTTACATTGTTTTAATTGTTTTAATTTTGTAATTGCATGCTGTGTCTATCGCATCATATTGTACACTATGCTTGAGTAAATTGATTGTACTATGAAGTGTAACAGTGTAACAATTGTAGATAGGCCAATAAATAAATAAATAAATAAATAGGGACCTTTTTGGCCTCGCACAGGTCTTTTGGTCTATGATGTTAGATTTATGTAGTTTTTGCTGTTAAATTCCTGTGCGTGTCCCAAATAAATTATATTTTCTTTCTTTATACTTACTTCTTAATATATCCCAACGTTTTCGTTGTGTATAGTTAGACAGGCAAAGATTCACTAAGTAGGTATGTGATAATATAGTAGGTACAGTAAGTAGTAAATATTTACAGAAATTATAATCGGGCTTCTGTGTGTTAAATGACAGCGGGGACTAACTGTTTATCGAGCTTTCCGAGGCACATAGGTGGGTCTGTCTTGATATATAATAAATGGCCACCCATCCACAGACCAACCTCGCCAAGCGTAGCTTAACCATCGATCGACCTTTGGGCTTTGGCTAGTATTTAGCCACATTATTTATTGACAGGTACATGTTATAAGTATGGAGTTTCTTGCCCATTCTTCTCCATACAAATCTACTTTTTGGAAGGGCAACTCGCTCGGGCAAGAATCATTAATTTTTTAAAGTTAATTTTTGTTCGACTTTCAAAAGTGCCTTAAAGGGGCCTAATTGAAATAAATGGTTTGACTTTGACTTTGACTTTGATGTGTATTTTTTCCAAGTTGTTCGAACGGAATTCTTCATTTGTCATCTATTACAGAGAGCTTTTTCTTTTAGTCGTCTTTTACTCGCAATTACCAGTAAAAACACAAAACGTTTTTCACATTTATCTACTGTTACAATTCAAACGCAGTACCTACTGAAAGTTTACCTCATTACAAAGTCGGAAACTCCTAAAACAAACAGGTAATTTCGAATTGTACGTAGGTCCGCTAAAATTACTGCTCTCACGTACTCTTACATTATCTAAATGCACATAATTTACGAACACTACGAAACTTTGCATTCGTATAGAACCTAATCTTGGCATACTTTCAGTCTCAAAGGAAACATTTATTTTTAGCTAAAAGGTAAAAAGCCCACCTGACGATAAGTGGTCATTGTAAAGGGCCAGCCCTTATCGAAAGATGAGCGAGAAATGAGCTATGCTATGCCGTGTTTGGTAGCAAATTGAGCGGAGTGAGGCACGATACAGTAGACGCTTTTAAATCCAGTTCAGTTTTGCATTTATAATGTAACAAAGTGAGATTTCCGAGCTTTTTCCACTGGGGTTTAAACTGGAATTTTGTTGAGTAATAAGCGTATCTGTTGGGGAGCAACATCAGTAAAACTGAGGTAGGGAGTTAAATGAAATTTGCGCGGGATAGGAATGCATGGCTGTGAAGTATTTTTACGCTTATTTGTTATAATTATATTTAGTACAGCAAACATTAAATAACACTAGACTTTATTAATTCGACCACTTCATATTCTCGCAGCTTCGTAAATAAACTAATAATAATGTATTCCATTTAAACACGGCCAATTTAGGGTGAAACTTACGAATGCGTCGCGCATCTTGTTTGTTTGTTTGTTTATTTGGATCTCCAACAAAGGATACACAGATTTATCATAAGACACTGATACAATTGTTCATTAAAGTGTGCTCCTTCAGTTATGGAGAGATTGTGCATTGCTATAGGTGGTACCCGTAGCGGTCTTCGGGAATGAAGGTTCACTTCATGCAAGCGGTTTCTGACTGTTTGGTCGCTAATTAAGTTCCCTGAAGAGTGATGAAGCCTCACGAGTTGTAAGACAGACTCTCGCCGCAGCTAACATCAATGTCCTGCCCTGGCCTGCTCAGTCGCCAGACTTGAACCCGATTGAGCATGCATGGGATATGCTACAGAGAAGAGCTCTGCCGAATATGGAGGGTATCCAGTCGCAAGAAGACCTTTTTTTGTTGTTGCAACGAACATGGGCGGCCATTCCACAGCGTGATTTGGATGAACTCATTTTGAGTATGCCAAACCGATGTTCTTGTGTTGTTAGTGTTCGCGGTAGAAACACGGATTATTAATTGTTTAAGTTACCCAATAAAATTTTAAAGAAAACTGTTATTTCAGTCTTTTTTTCGAACTTTAATGTTAGTGGTTCAAATGTCAAAAATCCCTTTATTAGGAAAATGGCAAATTTCTTTATTAATGCAAAGGTGACTTGGTTTATCGTTACTGTGACAAACGAAAACACTTTATTTGATGAATCCTTAAAGAAAATTTTAATTAATATCAATCAGGAGAAAAGTTATTGCAAAAATATATGTTGATCCCTAGACACTTTTGATGTGTGTATAATAAACTAAATGTTACTTTTAAAATTTCTTAAAAGTGATTCAAACAATAGAAAAAAAATACTGATTAGTCTTGAAATTTCCGGAAAGTAACGACATTGAATTTCTTTTTTTCCGTATGTTGTAGTAAAAATGAAAAAAGTGGTTCCCTCACGTCATCACGTGCAAGTAGACTATATACTGGTATTGTTAGGACTTTTTAATTTTCAAAATCTTTTTCAGTTTCTTGTAACTAAATGATTAAACGTCAGTCTCGCGTCATTTTTTGGAAAACATGTGGGTGAATTTTAGTGATTTTCCATGAATACGTAATTTATTTCCAAAATTTAATTCCTCAACATGCAAAGCAAGGAACTCGTCTTTTCAAATCACAAATAGGATTGTATAAATTCTTCTTCTCTTTCTCACAAATAATGATTACAGTTGATCAAAATCAGTCGATTTCAGGCACGGCCCCTTAAGGACACGACGAGATTTAAGATACTATAAGAGGACATGCGAAGAAATGTTATAGAAAGACTGTGATACAATGTCTCAGAAACGCCATCTAGCATAATATAGTAATATTGGAGCGGCATCGGAGCGTACTAAATTAGTCTAATAGACTGTGTCTACTAGGACACAAGTATCGGATGAAAATTTTGTTCGTGATGTCCCATCTATAGTTAGTATTGAATGTCTTAATTTTTTTTTTTTCCTTATAAATCCATAAAATACATTTCATTTACATTCAAAACACATTATAAATGAAATATGAAAAAATAATTATTTCGAAGTCAAATGTATATACACCCCTTTATTTTTAACTAGCTGCCCCGGCAAACTTCGTTGTGCCTTAGAGTCAATTCATTGCTCTTATTTTTTTTTTATATTAGATATACATACGTTGAATAAGACGACAACAAATAAATCCAAACCAATAATAACTACTACTACTTTTAAATTACAACATGTATATATACCCTAACCTAACTGACCATACCTATCCTATAGCTAACCCAACTATCTAACCTAACTACCTTACTAAAAATACTAAATTCATAATTTTAATCTGAACTATTGCCTCTATGTTACATACAATAATTTATGCCTATAGTTTTCCCGGTCTACTTTAATTAAAGTCCTAACAGTAAAATAAGTTCTATTTGCAAAGAATTATTAAAGTTCGTCTCTGTCATCATTGCTAGTTACGTAAATTGATTTCTGAAATATAAGACTTTTTTATGCTACATAAAACCTCTAAGTTTAGTAACAAAATAAATTTCAGAACGTAGGTGCGTATTATAAATTGACAACCTTACCTTCTTGGGTTTAGCTTAAGACTTGTCAATTTCAAATTGTCACCTGATAATGAACTGGGAAGTTTGACTCCTGTCATGTCATCCAAGATGGCGCTGCGTTTGAAAAATGTTTGAAACAACCGATATTCTTGATATTTATTTTTATGATGTCGAACGGGATAAAAAGTATCCTATGTCCTTCTCCTGGCTCTAAACTACCTCCCTGCCAATTTTCAGCTAAATCGGTTCAGCCGTTCTTGAGTTATAAGCGAAGTAACTAACACGACTTTCTTTTATATATATAGATTAGTACAAATACTTAAAGGGCTTATTCTAGACGGTCTTCTCATTGTATTTCTAAAGTATCAATAAATAATATTCATAAACAGCAAAGTTATTAGCGTTTGTTTATATCCCAAAAAGTCACCCAATTTATGGAAATTTTGTACAGGCTATTCATCATGACATAGTTGTATTCATTAATCGTCATCTCTCGCTCACGTTCGCGTGATCACGCTTAAGCATGCCCCGCCTCCAACAGCTGATTTCGTTATTTAAGTTTAACTAAATAGTGGCTTATTTAAAAATTGAATTTCGTTTTTTTTACTTTTGATTACGAAAATATGATCAGTAACAGGTATGGGTACAACCCAATTTGTTTTTTAACCCCCGACGCAAAAAGAGGGGTGTTATAAGTTTCACCGCTATGTGTGTGTGTCTGTCTGTCTGTCTGTCTGTCTGTCTGTCTGTCTGTCTGTCTGTGGCACCGTAGCGCCCAAACGGGTGAACCGATTTAGATGCGGTTTTTTTTTATTTGAAAGCAGGGTTCCTTGCGATGGTTCTTAGACATAATTCATCAAAATCGGTTTAGCCGTTTCAAGGTTATCAGCTCTTTTGTGTTAGCTACCGTTGCTATTTTAGACGTCTATGGGTATTAACTTTACTTTAAAACATATGTGTGTCTTAAAATTTCAAACACCCATGTGTGTAATATTAATAAGCAACATTATGGTGTATTTGGTCTGATGCAGCCAGGATATCTAGCAGACTAATACACTCTTGGGAAAATAACAGCAGGTATGTCGTGTTTGGATTCATTTTAACCTGCATTTGATTCTGCACACAATGCACTGACGGCAACTGGGTGAGCTGATGCAGCAGCCAGGCTATCCAGCATACCAGTAGGTAGACTCTTGACAAAATAATAGCAAATATGTCGTGTTTGGATTAATTTCAACCAGCATTTGATTCTAAACACAATGCACTGATGGCAACTGGATGAGCTGATGCTGCAGCCAGGCTATCCAGCACACCAGTAGGTAGACTCTTGACAAAATAATAGCAGATATGTCGTGTTTGGATTCATTTCAACCAGCATTTGATTCTAACCACAATGCACTGATGCCAACAGGATAAGCTGATGCTGCAGCCAGGCTATCCAGCACACCAGTAGGTAGACTCTTGACAAAATAATAGCAGATATGTCGTGTTTGGATTCATTTTAACCAGCATTTGACTCTACATACAATGTACTGAAAAAATCTCATAAGTAACTGTATAATCTATAAAACAAAATTACTTATGCGTTTAAATTATTGTGTGTATGTGTGTTAATGACTGATGTCAAATAAATATTTTTCATTCATTCTTTCTTTCTTTAAAAATTTTAAAATAAAAAATTAAATTAAAAATTTAAAAAACCCCCACCGCAAAAAAGTAAAACATTTAAAAAGTTACAAATAACACTTTAGCCATGAAATTTTACGTAACGTCGGGGTACCGTTAAAATAAGTACCTACATACCTACAAGTACTAGGAACATTCCTTACTTAAGCGGAACCCCAACGTGAAGTAAAATTTCATGGCTAAAGTGTTATTTGTAACTTTTTAAATGTTTTACTTTTTTGCGGTGGGGGTTTTTTGTACTAATTAAAAAATAGTGGTTTATAGAATGTCTTTGTATGTTTATATTTGTTTCAATACGAGTAAAGGAGAAGCATAGATGAGCGAGTTTTCTTAACCTAGTTAGCACATCTTACAGTGTGACCTTAGTTTATGCAAAGACCAGCCGAGTTTCTCACATGTTGCCTTTAGCAGAGTAGGTACTTGCTTAAAAGGCTCTTTTACTTAGCAACGATTTTGTTACTGACTTTGTCCAAGATAGATGCATTATACATTTTGTTAATGTCGATGTTGATGTATATTGATGGAGGTCATCAATCGAGGTTTTTGTTTTATGTTTTGAATTAGTTTAGCGTATATATCTGTGTGTCAAGGTAAAGGGGAGTGAGTCAAACATTTTGAAAAATTCGTTATGTATCAAAGTCGTAATCATAAATCAGAAATTGTGAAATTTCATTAAAGCCTAAGGGGACACCGGTGTCCGCGCAGTCATTATAGATATAAATATTGCACAACTTTTTTTCACACACCACCATTTAGTCCAAAGCTAAGCGGAGCTTGTGTTATGGGTACTAAACAGCTGATAAACATACTTGTATATTTCTAAATACATACATAATATAGATAAACTAGCTGTACCCTGCCACGCTTCGCTGTGGCACGTTGTGATTGAATGGTTAAAAAAAAAGAGAAAAGGACGTGTGGCACTCGGAGACTACCGCGGTAAAGCTATTGCATAGCATTTTTTATCAACTCCTCTCCCCCTCCCCCCCCTCTTCCTCCCTCTTCCCCACACCTCCCACCCCTCCATCTGCCTCCCCTCACCCCTCCCACACTTTCCCCTCCCTCCCCTCTCCTCCCCCTCTCATTCCCTCCTTCTCCACCCCCTACCTTTGTCCTGACCTCCCTCATCTCCTACTCCACATCACTCCTCCCACTCCCCTCCCCATCCTACCTGCTGCCCCTGCCCCTCCCCTCCCTTCCCTGCCGCTCCCTCCCCTCTCACAATCTCCCCCCTCCCCTCTCACAATCCCCCCTCCCCCTCTCAAGAACTCCACTCCGACTCCCCTCCCCCTCTTCCCCTCCCACTCCCCTCCCTCTTCCCTCTCCTCGTGATATTTCAAAAAGTGATTAAAAGTTCTGCTATGTAGTCATAGCAGAACTTTTTTATCACCAACCCTTGCTTTTTAATAGTTTAAAAAGCATAAAAAGCAAGGGTTGGTGATAAAAAAGTGCAAATATAGAGTTGTATGTATTTTTAGATGCCACATAATAAAAAAATAAAAAAAATAAAAAATATCAAAAAAATAAAAATAATAAAATTGGGGAGAACACCCCTTATCACTTACAGGTTAGAAAAATAGATAGTAGCCGATTCTCAGGCTTACTGAATATGCATACAAAATTTCATGAGAATCGGTCAAGCCGTTTCGGAGGAGTATGGGAACGAACATTGTGACACGAGAATTTTATATATAAGAAGAAGATTACACCCAAACACAGAACAAATGATCGTACTCATCACACAAAAATTTGCCCTGGGTGGGAATCGAACCCACGACCTCCGGCATAGCAGTCAGGGTCACTTACTACTAGACCAACAGGCCAGTCGATTGTCTTGCTATTGTGTCTCTAATAGACACGATTGAAAGGCTGAACGTAATTTGGGCATTGATGGTTTTAAGAACACGTGTTGCACTTAATTCCCGCCCGTTTCAGTATTACAGAAAAATTCCATAGATTATAAAACTGTAAAACTTAATTCTGTACGCAATTTATGTGCAGTTTATAATTGGCTAGATTTGAATACTTACGGTGTTTCTTGCGTTCCGTTTGTCCATTCATATGTAAGATCTACAAATTAAAATAATTATTTTTACAATACTTGTCTGTATAATCACAAGTTACCATGATTTATAAGAAACCTATAATCACCACAGTTGGATCATACATATGATAGCAGACATAATAACATTTTCCTCTAACTTAGGAAGCCTAAAGAATACTCGTATATTTTTCGTATAACACATATGTCATTCCGCTGTGGAGAGTTCGCGTTAATTTCTCTCTGTTGTATTACAATCGTGTAATATTATGCCGACTGTGGCTGCTGGCAGACCTATTCCGATAATGGTTAAGTTGATAACGTAACGTTAAATATTTATATTTAATCATCAAGGTGACAAAATCTGACTGATGATGGCAATGAACATAATAACTCTACGGTACAAAAACGTCACTTATGTAATTATCAGCAGTCAGGGTCACTAGTAGACCAACAGGCCACACATTATAAAAGGATGACGTAATGTCAAATATTTTGCCTGAAAAATTACATTACTTGCATAAGTGACGCTTTTGAACAGTACTTATTTGGGATCGGCTTGCAATGCCGATCCCAAATAAGTTGGGATAAAAGTAGGATGATGATGATAGTAATAAATCAAGATAGTTAGTAGTAACCTAATCAAAATAAAACTATAATTCATATTAATCTTTATTTACTCACTCACACACACTCACACATTCTTGAGTGACTCTTCAATTAATTACATCCACACACGCTTTCTTTACACACTCACACACACACACACACACACACACACACACACACACACACACACACACAAACATACACACATAAACACACACACTAACACATGCATACATGTCATACTGAGGCTTATATTTATCTTACTTTTGTTTTATTTTATTTTTCTCTGCTTATTATTTCATTTTAATTTAATATTGTGTTGGTCCACCAAAACCGCGTCCTCCATCTTTGTTAATTATATATATATAAATACGTTTTTTGTCTAAGATATGGAAGAGCGGAGTCTCCTAACACAGGCATTGTTTGCCTAAAAGGGGGCTCCAAACACAAATCATTGTATATGAAGCATCTTGTTTAAATACAAAATATTTTCATTTTCATTTTTCATTTTCATTTCATTTGTTAATTAATATAACTCTGTGCTAACCATGAGAGAGCACTGGTACCCATAACACAAGTTAAATCTTACCTTGGGTACCAGAGTTCATTATACTACTTACTAATTTGAGTTATATAAAATTTAATAGATTATAAAATTATTAGTCTGTAAGTGGAACTGTATATTATATCTGGAATATATATCTGGAAATAAAATATCTTTATCTTTATCTTATCTTTAGTAAAGAACTAGAAGTTGATAAAAATTGAAACATCCTTGTTTAAATT
Source organism: Euplexia lucipara (assembly GCA_921972225.1). NCBI lineage: Eukaryota > Metazoa > Arthropoda > Insecta > Lepidoptera > Noctuidae > Euplexia > Euplexia lucipara. The sequence continues at coordinate 3,252,084 of OV179164.1, read as the reverse complement.
TTTATTAACTTCAACGGAAAACAGCCAAGTTGAAAACAAAAGTAATATGATATCAATGGAATTATAAGATAATACCGTAGACAACAAAAAAGATGCGTGCGTTAAGTTTTATAAATGATAAGGCTGAGAAGGGGGTGACTGATTTTAGAGAGACTAGGAGCTAGACTGATAGAAGAAACTGGGAACTCGTTGGGAACAATCGTGTGGAGTGATTAAAGAAGGAATAGCTGGAATAGAAGAAAGAATAATGGAATATGTCTATCTATTAGGATTTGGTTTCCGCTCTCAATCCTAGTTTGGACCATTGTGCGTGAATGGAATATTTTAAATTGAAATAACTGAGTAATCGAAAGGTTCTAAATGGAAGCCAAGAAATAGAAGGTAGTGGTAGACTTCATTGCCTAACTCACTTACATAAGACTAGTCGAAAATGACCATTCGAATTCACTCCAAACTGGAAATAGTTTTCGTTTTAAATTCTTAACTTGGTGTCTTCTCTATTTTGCTTTTAAAACCACAAGGTTTTTAAAGTTTACAGCTAACATAAAACGGACTTATGAAACTCGCAAAATGTGGAATATGCGTGGACTAAGACGTTCCGCAGACTATTTCGTGAAACTACATTTTTAGTGACAAAGTGGTTTTATAGACATTTTCAGGTTATGGCTCTCTTTTAGAAAAGTAAGGGTTTATTGGTGTCTTTTTAAAAGTAAACAAATTAAAAATATAGGTACTTCTTTTTTAACCGACTATAAAAAACATTCAGTGATCATACTTAGATCAATTTGTATTTTTTTTTCTATTTAAAAGGATTTACTTTCAGAATTGTGGAAGTCATTGGTAAAACAACCAAACAGATTTGCGGAAGTATACTATTGTTAACTTTTTAGTGTTTTATGAGGACTGCAGTGCGATTCTGGTCAAATCACCGCGTGAGAATGTAGGCATGGTGAGGGCGAATTGAGCTGTCAGTCCATAATTCAAAGCATTGACAGTTAATTTCACTCAAGTTTTCATGACGTGATTTTACTGAATCGACCGGCTGAACTGTTTTTCGTCTCCAACGTGTGTCATACACAGTATATACACACGTCGCGGTCGGTTGCGAATACTACACACCTAAACTTTTTGAAGGACCTAACCAATAATGTCTATGAATGTTCTTCTAGGGCGTCCTCTCCCGGCGTTTCCACTTACATCTGCTATATAAAAACCTAGTTAGTCGTTTGATCGTGACCAAACCATCTAAGCATACTCTTTTCGATTTTTGTCACTACATTATATTACACACATACTTAAACTTATGAAAAGTTAAATACACCTAACAATAAATACTTAGTTATAGAGCGTCGAAAAATTCAAGCGCATCGCTACCAGTTGGTAAAGTGCCCATAAGACTGGTGGCATTGCCACCTCGAATGGCAATGCTTAACCTCTGGCTAGAGAAGAGGCCAGCCCTAGGGAGTAGGGAAGCATCTAAGTTTAAATATTCTCCGATGTAAATACAACTTCGATGGCAGAATTATATCACGTTAAGCGCTACAGAATACTGCGCTCTTGGAACGAGTTGAGGCTCATTAAAATTTCACCCACTACCCATTTCACAGCGAGACTGAGCAGACGAATTATTAATTAATTGGAACACTGGAAACCTATTTTTCTTACCTTGCATCTCAGGTTCGCAAGGAAGTTCTGTGTTGAGGAATAGTTTCTTGTAATTGTAGACTAATTACTATTGAGGGAAGGGTTTTTCCTTTTATTTTGCAACTTAATAGCACGTCAGTTAAACTCCTAGACGTTGTGGAGGTCAGATGGGCAGTCGCTTCATGTTAAAAACTGGTATCAGGTGCATCTGGTTGGTCTGAAAGCCGACCCTATCATAGTTAGGAAAGAAGAAGTAAGTCATAAGTAAATATTACGTGAGGGTTTCATAAACCCCCAACTCCACCTTAAATAATAGTAAATAACTTTGCCCCTTTATATTCTTACCTTCTCATTTAAAACGAAAAGTAAACTAAATTTCTAAACTCCTTATTATGCATTCTAAACTTTAGTTAAGTAAGTATTTTGCTACACGTACTGCTGTTATTATTGTTCCTAGCGATTAATTTCCTTTTTATTAACCTCTACGTCTATTTGTGGACAGCGTTGTGGGTTACATTATAACCAAATTATTAGTATGTTAATTTAGTTGTAAGTTCTTATAATGTTACTGTTTGCTGTTCTTTTCAATAAAATAAATAAATAATAAAAGAATAAAAGTTTAGTTAACTTTTATTGTTTTGTTATTTCTTAAACTGGAAGTTAACAACCCTACCCTTCTTTTAACAAGGTACAGACGCCAGCACGTCAAGTTACCCCAATGTGTCAAATTTCTTTGCTCGTTTTTCACCTTTATGTAAAACAGAATAAGGTTCATATTCAATCGGGAAAATATGATACATTGGGGTAACTTGATGTGCTGGCGTCTGTACCTATGCAAACAGTTCGACTTTGATATTTTTAAAACAAGTGTGACTTCCGCAAAGAAGTGTTTATCCTCAAACTTTTTCATAGGTTAAAAACAGTGAATGAATGGAAATGGAAATAGATTCAGTGACGATTAATTTTACTTTTTTGTTATTATTATTTTTGTATTTTTGTAATATTGTTGTTTTTTGTGTCATTACGCGGCAGTGTGTGCGTATATTTTGTTCCACATTATAATCATACACAAGCTCTAGACGTGGAGACTTGTAATTGGCTGTCAGATAACCTTACTGTTACTTATTTCCATTGTTTAGCTGTAAATCTTCCAAAGACGTTAAATAAATAAAAAAAAATAACCTTAATTTTTTTTTTATTACCCAATATCATTTGTATCACCCTGGAATCAGATCCAACATCACACGCTCAGCATTAACACTTGCGACTTCTAGACAAACTGTCATTGGTTTGGGCTGAAATCACGACTTCATACAGTTTAAAGTAAAAAGAACTTTGGTTACAACTTAGCAATAAGGGAAAGCCAACGAAAGATTTCAATGCTGGAAGGTCCAAGATGGCGTAGCAAACTCTGGTGGTGTTCGGATATGGTTTGACGACACGATTGGCGCAGCGGCTAACCGATTGGCTGCTGCACCGCGCGTCTCGGTTTCGTTAAAATGCGAACGCAATGTTTTAAAAAGAGTGTCTCTTCCACCCTGTATATTTGGATAATTAATGGTTCTTCTGTGAACAAAAAACAGGTTTGAAAAAAGCCATGGAGAGTGTTGAACAATTTTATTTTTCTCTACAGTATATCTATCAATTTAATTTCTTGGACATTTTTCTAAAACTAAGTTTGAAAAAAATGTCCGCAAAGATACAAAGGAAGTATCCAGGACACAGCCATAGAAATGTCGTAGAAAAATATGAATTTGTATTTTTTAGTTTCAAGCAACATTTTCAAGCACTGTTTTTCTGTGTAAAATGGCGTATTATTTTAATACCTTCCAGCTCTTTATGCCCTTTAGGGCGAAGAGGTTATAAAAAATATAATTGAAACATTCAGTTTAGAAAGGTCAGATAGACATTGAAGTATATAAAATAATTTTAAGTTTAAGGATAGGAACCTACTTTTTCAAATGAAGTTATATTTCAGAGATTATTAACGTTAAGCGCAAGTCAACACTAAACTTGTCATGAAACCAAGAAGTCCCATGCTGGGCGCCAATTCCTAAAATATCCAAATACCCTCCAGGAAAAAAAAGGAAATACAAATGAATTGCCTTCGGGTAAACACATAGTCTTCCCAAAAAGCGTAGTTGAACCAGAAAAAAAGGAGTTTATCTGACGAAAATCCCTGAAATCCTGTAGCATTACCAACTACTACACAAGATTACTAAGTCCATCATGAAGATGGCTTGGAGCGTCTCGAAAGAACGCGCGGATATCCCTCAGTGTTTACCCGCAAACAAGTAACAACTGGCGATATTACTTCAATTTCTTCGACGGCTCTTATCTGGGGATACGAAATTGGACCTACAAATGTTTAGGAGTGCCAGCAATTTGGGATTATCAAGTCAATTTATAAAAAGAAGAGTGTCCTGTACCTGTTTAACTGGTTTTCTATGAAGTGTTTTATATGAAGCGACTGGATATCTGACTACAACACAGTCACGGGGTAACGTGGTACCCCTTAGTTAAGCCCGAAGGTTTGGACTACTCGTAACGGTTGTCAAAGATAAACAAATGATAGACTGGAACAAACAGCTTAACGTGCTCTTTGAGGTACGGAGTGGTCTTGATTTGTAATGGGTGGTCACGCATCCAGGGCTCGACTGCGGGAAGCGTAAATTAACCTTACGGGTGTTATTATTTTGCAAGAAGTCTCGCTAAATAATAATTGAAAGATATTGGCTCAAACATTACTTGACTGGCCTGTTGGTCTAGTAGTTAGTGGCCCTGACTACTATGCCGGAGGTCGTGGGTTCGGTTCCCACCCCGGACAAATGTTTGTGTGATGTTTAGGTACAGACGTCAGTCAGCACATCAAGTTATCCGAATGTGGCAAATTTTCCCAATTGAATATGAACCTTATTCTGTTTGACATAAAGTTGAAAAACGATCATCGAAATTTAACACATTGGGGTAACTTGATCTGCTGACGTCTGTACTATCATTAGTCCTATGTCTGTGTGTAATTTATCTATAATAGTTTTTATAAATATATAAGTATGTTTATCAGTGTTGCCTAGCACTCAAAACACAAGTTTTAAGTTGTGGAATATTATTATTACGTCAAAGAACAAACCATGATTTTGCCTGCCATCCTTCCATCCAGTATGTCCAGGAACTAAGGGCAATCTCAGAGTAGGGATGCGATACGAAATGCCCGCTGTGCCCAAGGGATCTCTGTCTGTAACCTCGCAGAGATATATAGGCCCGCAGGAAAATATTAACATGATTCGTTGTAGCTTCCTCGTTGAGATTCTACCGACGGAATTAGGTCCCAGCTCAAAGATACCATCCCGAATGTGAGATGTGCTCGATTTTTGTTATTTTCTCTTAATAAGATTTTTTGCGTGCTTGGTTTTATTTGTATGGGCTGATTCGGTTTGTGTGTGGCGGAGATACTAACTTTGAATATAGATCAATAATAAAATTGACAGTCTGTTAATGTGCCACTACAGGGCTTCTTCTTGTAAAGAGAAGACGTGCACCATGAGTATCGATGGCGTGTGCTTCTAGACTTTTAAGTCGCTGTTAAAAGAGATTCGCTAGGCCACAAAACACTTGTAAATGTTTGCAAACTTTGAAGTAATTATCGATTTACTCAATTTGTTGCGTGATTGTAAACAAGAGGAAATAAACGGACTATATTTATTTTATCTACTTTATAGGATACTAGCTGACTTCCCGCGGTTTCACCCGCGTAGGTCCCATTTCCGTGGGAATACAGAGATAAAAAGTAAGTAGCCTATGTGCTAATCCAGGGTCTCGGCTAACTCCATACCAAATCTTATTAAAATCCATTCAGTAGTTTTTACGTGAAAGAGTAACAAACATCCTCACAAACTTTCGCGTTTATAATATTAGTAGGAAGTAGGATTAGGGATTATATTAGGGAAAATAAACTTTTTAGTTCTTATAATAGTTGGTACGAGTATGTTAAAACATCAAATCAAAGGACCCTGTCGGGCACAGCATAGGAGAGAGGATGAAGGAGCTTTTATTAAGATAAATAATAATTCATTAATAATTAATCATTAAAATAGTAATATTTGGTATGGCTTGGTACCTCGACTGTATCATTAGTCTAGTGGTCCTAAGCTCTACTGCCGAGCATGAGGGTTCGATCCCCGGGTCGTGCAAAGTGTAATAGAGTTTTTCTATTTGGAATTTCTCAGTAGCAGCCTCGACTCTGGATTTGTGCCCGATTGATGTCAATAGGCTCGCCTCCTACTACATGGGACTTTAACATTGTAACTGGCAAAACGGGTGCGCTAATACAGGTGTACCTCTGCCTAACCCTTTCGGGGTTTCAGGCGTGATTAGTATACATATGTAAATAATACCAGCTGCATTTCTATAGAATAAAAGCTACTTGGGGCACCTAGAACTAACTTGACTCCGACGTAAAGTTAAGCGTCACATAAGAAATTTCATCTTCGCAATGAAAACGTAAAGAATATCTATGTTACCTCCAGGGTTTAAGTTATTAAAGTAACGAAACTTTCAATATCATTCAAACTTCTACTACTACTTACTTGGCAACGTTTTTTTTCTTAAATCTTGGCACTTGGCAGTATTTCGCAAAGTTCCCACTAAAGGGATTAAGACTTGTAACGTTTGGTAGTAAATGGCGCGTAAAAATGGTGGTCGCTCTTTAATATTCCTTTCTGCTCCATTTATTCGTGATCAAATAGCGTAAAATACATCTAGATTTTGCTGTACAGAAGGTCGGAGTTTAAATGTATTGATATTGTTAAGACATCATTGTGGTTAGGTACGTACTGTCTCATTGGTTTAGTGGTCGCTAGTGCTACTGCTAAGCGGTCTGGGCTTGATTCCTGGGTCGGAAAGTGTTATTTGGTTTTTTGGCTGAACGACGAGTGGCGGTGACTTCAAAGTCTAGATTTGTTTCAGGTGTTACGTCACATTTTTTTTTAAATGGCTTATTAACTCGCGACTTAAACAGATTGGATATGAACTTGGGAATACCGATGCAGGCAGGGAATTCTTCTCCTCCCACGTAACAGTTGACATGCGAGTTCCCTTTAGGTGCACACTTGTGAATAGTCCTTCGGGAATAACAATCTTTGCTTTGTATTACGTTTGTGTTCGTTTATTTGTTCGTGATCTGCTTAGCTTGAGACTAGATGGCGTTGTGTGAAACTTGTGGATTATTTATTTATTTTATTTAGCTGGCTAAGGACTTTGGACTACGACATCACAGAAAAACCGAAATAAAAAACAACTTAAAAAAGGTAACGATTTACGCGAGTTTAGCACTCTTTTCATACACTATAATTATAATATGCGTGAAAGGTATGCTAAAATTTACGTGCTGCATCGTATTTTCTTTTTTTTTCTGATGTTATTTTTTGTTTAAAACTGTAAAGAACCACTTCTGAGAATGAGATTTTTCCATAAAAAGTAAATCAATCAATTTATTCACTTAGACGTCACCATAAAAAGTAAATAAATCTCTTCAAATTACTAAACACACAAAATAATTAGAAATAAATGGCAACTGAAGAAGTTTTTAACGGTGCTCGAATGTATACCCAGATGTCAACCCTGCATAAGATGTTTCCGAGAAAAATAAACTATTATTAAAATTATGTTGCAGAAAAATAAGTGCTAATATTTCCAGCATACAGAAACAAACTAAAAACTATTCCCTCGGCGAGCGCCGGACCGCGCCGCAAAATAAATTATGAAAGTTATTGTAGTTCTTATGTTAAATTATACAGTGGCAATCAATCTAAAACTTAGCCGTTAGAGAAATTAAACTACAACAGTTAACTCAAGGCTTAATTGATGGCGTCTCGGTTAAATTTGGACAGTTAAACAATGTTCGCGAATCTAATTTGCGTTCGGTATAATTTATCAAAATTAACTGTATTATTTTAGTTGGTTCAAGAATGTAGTGGTAGGTAAACTGCTCGCGGTTGATATTAATATGTTTTCGGGTTATTTTAATATAGTTAACTATGGTTTGTCTGGTGGGTTGTAACAGTAGCAAGGGTCGATTTCGAAGGTTAAACAATGCTATAGTCTGGTCATATATCCATGAACCTCCTCCTGTATCCGTGAAATGAAATTATATTTATTTGAAAGAAAAAAAGAAGAAATAAAGAAAGAAAATATGTTTATTTGGGACACGCATATTTCTGTAACGATCGAGAAAGAGATTTGAGGCGTTCTCGATTGTAGAAAGAGAATAGATACGAATCGTTTGTAACTTGGCTAGGGGGGCTGGCCTAGCCATATTACAAATTCTATTTCTATTATCGTAATCGATAAGGCGACAATAGAAAGAAAATGGCGTATATGGAATCAGCTGTTTGTCAACTGTCATGTTCATTTTCATCCAAATTACAAATTGTACCCGTTAACACTTGACAGTTGACAAACAGCTGATTCCATTTACGCCATTTTCTTTCTATTGTCACAATAGAATAGAAATAGAATTTGTAATATGGCTAGCAGATCTTTCTAGATACTGTTACACGTCAATATTTTCTTAAATTAAATGGCGCGGGTATTTCCAAAATTACTGATCCATTAGAAGAAATGGAAGAAAAATCCATCCTGAGATCCCTTCAAACTCTATGTCGGTCGATTTGATGGAAACAAATCGACCGACATATCAGCGTCGAGAGGTTCGACTTTTAAGCTGAAAAGTTAGCCTTTTACTGTGCAATAGATATGCATGAATGTTGAATTCTGCTCCGTGAATTAAAAAAGTTGCGGGTTAGCCACTAGCCTGTAGGCTTAAGTTAATAAGGGTACCATTAGAGTGGCTTTAAATGACTTAAACGTAATGGACTATTACCTTCTTTTATTATTACTGTTTTCATTTAATTATCAAACAACAAAGAGGTCCACTGTGTTAGTAACACTGAACTGTTACTTATTTTATCATGATCTGCTTGGCCTTTTCCCAACTATGTTAGGGTTGGCTTCCAGTTTAAACGGATGCAGCTCAATACCAGTGTTTTACATGAAGAGACTGCCTGTTGGAGCTCCACAACCAAGGGAGGCACGAAGGACTCTTGATATGTAATGAGTGGTCATCTATTTACAGACCAACCTTCTCAAGCAGAGCTTAACATTCGATCACGTCCCGAGTTGAGCTCACGATTTCTGACAAATTTTGTTTGTTCCTTTTTCAACATTTTGTCTGGCAGTTTGAGTACTTTACGGGACCAACCCAAATGTTCTTTCGTTGGTATTGTTTGTCAGAACGTGGAGCTCCTCAAGTTCCGAGTGAAGCTTACGATTAATTACTGACAAATGCTTGCACTGACTGATCTGGTCCCCTCATATCTGTGTGGTTTTTTCGTCAAAAGACCATTTCAGACACTAATCTGCATGGTTCTTTCACGATCTGACCAAGATAATGGCTGGACTTTAAAAGAGACTGCTAGCGCCACTCCAGGTTAGTTTTTTGTGCACTTTATAAGGCTACTCGCACACATACATCCTAATTACGCATACATTGTGACACAGGTTGTGTCACATTTCATGTTATCTTTGGTTGTATGAAAAACCGAACGTTACTAATCGTCATTTATTTTGTATGAGAAAATAGTAGTACGCCGCGCAACAAACATAAGAATACCCGATGCTCAGCTGAAAGTATTAAAAATGACATGTAAAAGTGTTTGTATGAACCCATTAACAGAAATAAATATGATTTATAATAATAATAATAATAATTTATTGCAGAACATAATTCCATATAAAATGTTAGTAATACTTAAAACTATGTTAGTACCTTACACACAACTAACTAACAACTATCTTATATTAAAAAGGACACCACGTGAGCAGTGCACCCTATTCCAGTGCCTCACAATAGGGCACTCAACCCTTTCTGTAATGGTGTTTAGAAGGCCACTGGAGCCGCCCCGCACACGAGACATCAGGGAGGCCACTCTCTTACGCACTATTGCCCCAAAACAGTCGGTATTGGCCTCTGCAAACATCCCTGATGCACTACAATATCGGGGCAACCCCATCAGCATTCTAAACCCATTATTGTAGAGAACCCGTAGGGCGTTGATAGCTTTCTGCGTGTAGCGAACCCACAGGCTGCAGGTGTACAAAGTCTGGCAGTATGCTTTAAACAAAGTAATTTTAACATTATTTGTGCACCTTGCAAACCTGCGCGCCAGGATATTGCATCTCACTGCCAACGCCCTACGTTCCCTCTCAATGTCCAAGTCATCAGAGAGGTCCTCAGTGATCCAGTGACCCAGGTACTTGAACTTAGTGACCCTACTGATCGAACTACCTGCAAGTTTCACCGTTGGGATAACTTTAGGTGTTTTATTGCCCGTCTTAAACACAAGTAGTTCACTCTTTTTGGAATTGTACCTGAGGCCATGTGACACTGCGTACCTCTCACATATGCCCAAAAGCGTGTTGAGGGCTTTAACAGATGGGCTCAGCAATGCCATATCGTCGGCGTAACTAATATTATTATTTATGATCGACCAGTATTATTTAGCCACAAGTACCTTAACCTGACAACACACTATTAAAAATATGATTTCTTAGGCCCGTTGATGTCGCGGTCGTAAGCGTGACTAAGATTAGGGTTGGATTTGGTTTGGAAGTTGGGAATAGCGTTATTACGTGTTTTCTTTTGTAGTGACTCAACTTTTTATAGTGAAAGGAATAAATTTAAAATATATCTCAAAAAGGGAAAAATGCATATACCTACAGGGTTATTTTTTGAACACTAACAACCTCGCAGGAGTAGATCACTAACATCATAAACAACAACATTTGTTCTATGACTTTTTCGAAAACAGACAAAAAAAAATCAACTCTCCATACAAAACTCGATCAACTGTTCGGATATATGTATGGAGAGTTGTTTTTTTTTAAATAACCCTGTATATGTAGGTACTTTCGCAATTTCATAATGAGTTAATCTCTTAGACATTGACTGATGGTGCAAGAAAAAACCAAGAGGAAACATGGACTTAACTTGTTCTGAAATCGACAGCCCGCATTGACCGTGTTGATTTATGTGCTTTTCTTCTCTGTATAAGAAGAGGTGTTTGCATTGCTGGGCGAACAAATTAATTTATTTGTTCGTTAAATGTTGTGGTACTTATATTAAAGATAGGATAGGAAGCAGAGAAATTAAAATATTGGGCTTCTTTTACCTGCCATAAAGGCAAACACGTATTTGTTGCTTTATCGAATTAATAAAAATTACGAAGATAAAGTGCACCAAAGCTCAGGATCAGGACTTGTGACGTCATTTGAAATATTATCATATTTATTACGTGACAAAAGAAAAATTATACAGGGTAATTTGTAAAACACCAACAACCTCGCAGGAGGTTGTAGTAGGTAGTAATCTAACTGCGCCGTGCGCTCGTCTCTGGAGTAGGCAGTGACTTGTCGCTGCCGGCCGTGGTCGAGAGGATGGTCGGCGGCGTCGAGTCCTGGGACGCGATGGTGTCCTTCTGCCAAACGGTCATCTCGCAGAAGGAGGCTGCGGAAAGGGAGAGTGAGATTACTTCCACTCACCCGGCCCGCAGCAGACGCACCGGGCGCAGGCGGAGGGCGGACAACGCCCTCTTCCAGCCCCCCTGAATGGGTCCAGGGCGACGGACGCGGGGATGTCCGCCGCCCCCACGTACTTGGACCCGAGGTGGCGGCGCGTCGTGTTCATGCGCGCCCCTCTTAGACGTCGCGAGGGAAGTCTAACACCTCACTCCCCTCGCTGACTTGGCGAGGCCCGCGGGGCCGGCACCAGTCGGGGGTCGCGGAAGTATCTTCTGTTCCCGTGACCCCCGGCGCAGGTGTGAGAAGGAACACGGGGTGGTTTTTAGTCAGTAAAAGTCTGACAGACCCCTCCGCCTCCCCGGGCGGGGGACATCCATGAGGATTTTCCACCCCTTAGCCTAGCTTTTACGACGCAAACGATGTTCTTTTTACAAAACAACCAAACGGCTGCCATTAATTGCGGCATAACTATTTTAATTAAAAGGTAAATATTACAGAGCACATTGTAAAAATGTTGAGACGAAGCGACAAAGTAGCGAACTGTGTAGTGAAACTCTAATTACCGACGCCGAGTACTTTCGACCTTATGCAAGTAGACCGTCGCAGTAATGTATAAATTGGATATGGCAATTTTGCGAAAGGATTAAAAAAAGTCAAAGTAAAAGTCAAATAATTTATTTCAAGATTCATAAAAAGCACTTTTGATCGTCAGACTTACAAATTAAATAAATTAAGAGAATGATTCAAGTTCATTCCAAATGGTAGTTTCGTATGGAGAATAATGTGCAAGAAACTCCAAACTTATTCTTTAAAAAAAAACAACTGACTTCTTAATAAAAACTAACTGGTGAAAAATAACTCCAGTTTCGGAAGTCTGTGGCTTTGGTGGTTTTGTTTTGTTCATTATTGGCCACCGACTTCCGAAACTGGAGTTATTTTTCACCTGTTAGTTTTTATTAAGAAGTCGGTTGTTTTTTTTGTAAAAAAGTTTTTATTTTGTAATTTTTAGTTTCTTTGTGTGAAAAGAAAGTCTTTCAAAACTTGAAAGATTCATTGAAATTGGATAACAATGGCTAAAGAAGTTCTATCTAAACATTAATGTATACATCTCTGCCGGCCCATTTTAAAATAGAATGGCGTAATGTTATGTTGTGAGAATACAGAAGCTCAGCATAGACATCTGACTATAGCAATCGCGAATAATTTGCAGTTATGCGTTGAAGAGTTCCGTTGCCTGTCTTCTACATCAGTTTTTCTTCACCAAATGATACTTTCTAAATGAAAATGCTTGATTTGTTACTAAAAATGTTAAAATCGGTGCGTGTGTGCCTATATTTTTTGGGGAGTTCCCTCAATTCCTCGAAGATCCCTCATCAGATATGAGTTTTGATACAAATGGGACCAATCTGCTACCCTATCAAACAAAAAAAGAATTTTGAAAATCGGTCCATAAATGACGGAGTACTGAGGTAACAAACCCTAAAAAAAAAAAAAAAAAAAAGTATAACCGAATTGAGAATCTCCTCCTTTTTTTGAAGTCGGTTAAAAATAGGTTTACAATACTTCGTATACAACAATCAGGTCATATGTGAGGACGATGCACCTTACAGTAATAGGAAATCAAATCCGGAGCAACTACCTGTAGGCCAGACAAATATTTACTCTGTGCAGGAATCGAATTAATCGTGCTATCATTTTACTGTTTCGTTTAACATGATACTATTCAATAAGTATTATTGTCAGATTTTCACGTTTCTGACCCAACATCATCTGCCGGGCCTTTTCCAAGTTCGGCTTCTAGTTTTACCTGATGCAGCTGTAGTAGTGCATTACAAATGTTCATTTGAATGCTTCGTTAACATGACTCTTCAATGAGACAGGTTGTCAGATTTTTGGGATTCTGACTACCCATCTTCATCTGCCGAGCCTTTTCCAACAACGTTAGGGTTGGCTTCTAGTCGTACTCGATGCAACTGAAAATCAGTTAGCAAAATCAGTTCTGCAAAAATCATCCGGCAAAAATAAGGGTGATGTGAAGTTTTCTGCAGTGGTAGAGATTGACAGGTAATTAGTTGAAATAAGTAAGCGTGGAGTCATTTTGTTTTGACTGCCTCCTTGGTCAAGTGGTCGCAACCGCTACTGTTGAACATGAGGTTGAAATATCTCTCATGGCTACCCGATTTCCAGGATCCAGGGATCCTGGAAATCGGGTAGCCATGAGAGATATTTCTTGATGGCAGGTGAAGCCAAGCCGCAGGCCAAGTCGGAGGAAGAATAGACTTATGACAGGGTAATTATTACAGAATAGACTAGATAGTGGACGCTCACACAGGAGGCTGTGTACAAACTCAGAGTAGCACAGAGAGCCATGAAGCGTTCCATGCTCAGCATCAATATACTAGATCGAGTTCCAAACGTCATATCAGGAGACGCACGAAGGTCATCGATATTGGAAATCGCGTTATGAAACTCAAATGGAGTTGGGCAGGACACCTAGCTAGACGCGGTGATGGCCGGTGGAGTAAAGCTGTGACCGAGTGGCGTCCAAGAAACGGCAGGAGAAGTGTAGGGCGTCCTGCGGCGAGATGGGCGGATGACATTGTTGTCATTGCGGGAGTACCGTGGATGAGACTGGCACAGGGTCCTGGAAATTGGTACATAAAAAGAGAGGCCTATTCCCAGCAGTGGGTGAAGTCGGAGTGTGGATGATGATGAGTTAGTGTTATTATTTAGGGTCAAGTCCAAATTGTGATGCTCATCCAAAATTATATCTTCTAACATCCAAACTTACAACGACGAACAAGAAAATTAACTAGCTACAATTTCATTCATTGACATAGAAAGGGAATTCGCATCGTCTGTGACACTCAATTTAAAATGTAATGAAACCATATAAGAATTAATAGGAAATACTAATTGGAACTGAATGGAGCTCCTCCTGTATCTAGATTTAGTTTCAATAGTATTGCTGGATTAGGTTTTAAAAAGGTCATCATCTCCAAATCCAGATTCCAGGCCAGGGTACTAACTGCCTGGACCTGCAGTGATCTATCGATCATGAATAGTACTAGATACACCAATTGGCACGAATTCTATTTACAAAATTCTAGTTTAATTAAATATTAATTAATGCACATGTAAAATAAGTGCACAAAGGTGATCGAAGGTGCCCCTGTGATTATAAAGGCACGAGCTCACCTAAATATCTTTACTGGATTTTAAAATATATATAGGTATGGGCATAATATTTTCTTTTCCATTTAATATCATTTGATCGATAGTGTGGAAACTTTTTAGTTAAACAATATTTAAAAAGTAATATTCAAACATGTGTTCTAAAATAATGACTTGTGAGTTGTGTCATTAATATTGTAATAAAAATTTTCTCTGTACAAACAACGGTTTTTACTTACATATCCTAGTCATCTAGTATATTTCATCAAAAGGTTATGGGCCCAGTCACTAAATTTACCATCAAGAACCTCTGCGGCCTAGATGACTATTCTACGTGGAAATTCGCGATAAAAATGATTCTCATACGAGAAAAGTTGTTCACTTATACGTCAACGTACCCGGATTCCAAAGACTCTATTGCCGTCGAGAAGGACCAAGATGCACTAGCTTTGATTTGTCTACATGTGGAACCTACACTCTATGCGTATGTACAAAATTCAAATAATGCTAAAGATGCTTGGGATAGCTTAGCGAAAGCGTTTGAAGACAAAGGCGTGAATCGCAGGATCACCCTCATGAACGCATTGTTAGATGAGAAGCTAGAGAGACACTCGTCGATGCACGAATATGTTGCTACAGTTATGTCTCTTTCTCAAAAGTTGAAGGATATTGCCACCGGATTTGACGATGATCTTGTAGCTGTTGTGTTACTGAGAGGACTACCTGAAGAGTACAGGCCTATGCGAATGGCGCTGGAACACTCTGGGATGAAGTTGACTTCAGAGAACGTACGGCAGAAGTTACTACAGGAGGATTCACGTCAAGGTTGTAGTACATTGTCTTCAGCGGACTCGGCATTGGCTGTGAGTAAAAGTAAGAAGCGGAATGGGAACAAAAATATTGATATGACCAAAATTAAATGCTTTAAATGTGGAAAGAGTGGACATAAGAAGCCAGACTGTCCTGAAGGAAGGAAAGCGGGTTCGATCTCCAAACTGAGTGACGTTGCGATCGTGAGCCTGTGTTCATTCAACACCGGGAACTCCTTCAATCCGACGGAGTGGTACATCGACAGCGGAGCATCTTCACATATGTCTTTCCAGAAACATTGGTTTAAAGATTTGGTTGTGAATGTTGGTATGAGTAAAGTGACATGTGCGAATAATGATAAGATTGAATGCAAAGGTAAGGGTGATATCATGGTGAGTTTGAAAGGACAAATGCTTGCTGTGAGGGATGTCATGTATGTACCCGGTTTGCGTGTTAATCTGTTATCAGTGTCTAAATTAGTAGATAAAGGATGGAAGGTAAGTTTTGACAGAGATGGGTGCAAGCTAATTCACCATTTGGTTCCAGGCCATTTCAAGGGAAAGCTTCTGGCTACCGCAAGTGAAGTCTCAGGGATCTACAAGCTTGAAGGTTGTCAAGCGGTTGTAGATGGGACTGCGTTGGCGTCAGTGAAGGCAGGTAATCCTTTGATGTTGTGGCACCGGCGGCTTGGACACGTAAATGAGCGAGATTTACGTAAGCTTCCGGGTATGGATTTTGGAAAGAGCGTAATGGAGCCTTGTGTCGCCTGTAATAAGGGGAAGGCACATCGTTTACCTTTTCCAGTTGGTAAGGCTGCGAGGGCAGTCGAGAGACTGCAACTGGTTCATGCAGATATCTGTGGTCCAATGTCTGAATCCACGTACGGTGGATCTCGGTATATGCTAGTTATTTTAGATGATTTTACACGTAAATCTTTTGTATTTTTCCTTAAATCAAAAGATCAGGTGCTCGATTATTTTAAAGTTTTTCTAGCTAGTGTAGAGGTTGAAACCGGGTTGAAGGTAAAGTGCATACGCACGGACAATGGAACAGAATTTGTGAACAGGAAGTTTGATGGCTTTCTACAGCAAAAGGGTATAAAGCATCAGTTGACTGTTCCCTACACTCCGGAGCAGAACGGCGTAGCGGAGCGAGCAAACCGCACAATTGTGGAGATGGCTCGAGCTATGTTGGCGGAAAAGGGTCTGAATGCGAGACTGTGGGGAGAGGCATGTAATACGGCTGTTTATACCAAGAACAGGCTGCCTCACAGTGGCAATAATGGTAAGATTCCTGAAGAGTTGTGGACAGGGATGGCTCAGTCATTCGATAATTTCAGAGTTTTTGGAACGAAAGCGTTTGTGCACGTGCCCAAGGAAACTCGGAAGAAATGGAGCCCTAAAGCGGTAGAACATATCTTTGTTGGTTACTGTGAACAAACCAAGGGATATCGTTTCATAGATCCCAGTAACCCTCGCGTCATTGTTAGAGCAAGGGATGTAGTTTTCTTGGAGGACTCTACAGCAGAAGTTTCAGCGGATCCTAGTCAGCTCGTAGGTAGCGGTGACAAAGGTGCTGAAGTAATCTGGGAACTAGAAAAGGTTGAAGGCCAATCAGGTTTGTCACCTGGTAGTGCAGAAGCTTCTCAAGGGCCGAGTTCCATAGATGGAGCTGAAGTATATGAAGACGCGGAGATGGAGGTGGGAGAAACGGGTGATAGCGAAGCAGAAAATGTCGTGGTGCAAAATGTTGAAGTTGAAGAGACTATTAACAGAGGGGAGTCAAACGAAGGTGAATGTCGTTATCCTCTACGTAGTAGAATCCGAAAAGGAAATCTTCATGGACTTGCATGCTGTACAGAAGATCAGGAGCCTTTGACAGTTAAGGAAGCCTTAAGTCGGAAAGATAAGGATAACTAGAAGGAAGCCATGAAAAAAGAGATGGATTCGATGTACGAGAACAAGGTCTGGAAGCTCGTCAAAAAGCCTCCTGAAGCTAAAGTTGTGGGAAACAAGTGGATCTTTAAGTACAAGTTTGATGCAGATGGTAATAAGACCTATAAAGCTCGACTTGTGGCGAAGGGTTTCACTCAGTCCTACGGGGTCGACTACTTCGAAACTTATTCACCGGTCGTGAGAAGATCGACAGTGAGATTGCTGCTATCGTTGGCTGTTGAAAAGGATTTGTTCATCAGTCACTTCGATGTGAACACCGTTTTTCTCAACGGTGATTTCATGAAAGAGTTTATATGCGACAGCCGGAGGGTTGCATAGATGAAAACTCGAAGGAAAAAGTTTGCTTACTAGACAAAGCGATATACGGCCTCAAACAAGCTTCACGGTCTTGGAATGAAAAAGTAAATGAAGTGTTATTGTCTTTGAACTTCAAGCGCTGTGACTTTGATAGCTGTCTTTACAAAAATAATAATTTTTATATCGCTCTGTACGTTGACGATTTTTTATTATTTTACAAAGACAAACAGCAGAAGGAAGTTTTATTAAACAATCTATGTAAACATTTCAAGATAAAGGATTTAGAGGAAGCGAGACAAGTTTTGGGTATGCTTTTGTCGAAGACGGATACTGGAATATATTTGAATCAAGAGAGGCTTATTTCGAAGATCTTGGATGAACATGGTATGTCTGACTGCAAACCAGTGAAAACTCCGACGGAAATGAATTTCCATAGAGCCTTGGCGGAAGGGGAAGGAGGTAAGTTTTTATCCTGCCAAGACTCTCGTAGTTATCAGGCACTCATAGGGTCGCTGAACTATTTGGCCTGTAACACACGCCCGGATATTGCGGCTGCGGTAAATTTTTTGGCACAGTATAACTCATGTTGTGAGGAACGTCATTTGAAAGCTGCTAAACATATCTTGAGATACCTTAAGGGTACAAGGGATCTATGTTTGATATTTTCCAAGTCATCGGTGCAGGACATCACGGGATTTGTAGATGCTGACTGGGGAGGGAACAGTGTGCGCGATATGATTGTGTCTGGTGTGAAGTGATGTGAGGATATTATCTGATGATGAATGTTGTTTGAGGGGAAGTGTGGAAACTTTTTAGTTAAACAATATTTAAAAAGTAATATTCAAACATGTGTTCTAAAATAATGACTTGTGAGTTGTGTCATTAATATTGTAATAAAAATTTTCTCTGTACAAACAACGGTTTTTACTTACATATCCTAGTCATCTAGTATATTTCATCAAAAGATAGTTATCCAACTTTCTAATCAAAAGCAAATCGATTGGGCTTTTTGAATTTTTTTGTCGAACAACTATATCGTTTTAACAGTTTGCGCAAGTTTTATGATTGCAGTACTTTCACATAAACTTATGAAACACTACTGAATAGCTGTTCAACTTAAAATTCTATGTATGCGTTAGCCCCAATGCTCGTGCCTTCTCTGGGTGAGAAGCGAACTACGCACTGTAAGAGGCTGGTATATTGCAATAGCTTAGGTACTCTGTAATGGTAGATGTAAGCTGGAAAATAAAATAAATATTTCAGTAGAAGTGGTTGACTTCCTTACAAAGACCATGGTACGAAAAAAGGACTTGAGTTACGTTTCATCTTATTAAAACTTCTTAAATGTAAAGTTTTTAGCGGATGGAGTCGCCTGCATAGTAGTTGCTACATATTACTTGGAATCAAACTTAAACTGAAGAGTTTAAACGGCGGAGTTTAAGGATGTCAGAAGCGGTCAAAAGTATCGATAGATATTAAATGTATTGGTGTTGTCTTTATTAGGGATGGAAGGGACACATAAAGACACCACGACGTCAGCCCATGATCTTAGACTTAAGAACTTATACTTGAAAAAATAAAATTAGGAAATTCCGACAAAAAAATTCAAACCTAGCGTTGAATTTTTTACCGGTTTTTCCCATTTCTTTTTTTTTCTGGTGTTATAGCTTTAAACTGAAACCCAAAGTTTAAAATGAAAGAAGTGTCTTATTTTCTTTTTAGGAATGAATAGTTTAATAAATATGTGTTTTCATGTGTTTTTCGAGTTATCTGCAAAAAGTAAGAAATAACGTAAAAATTAAGACAAGACTTATCAAGACTGATGAAAATATTCTACGAAAACATTAAGGACCCATGATGTCCGGATGCTCAACGATTTTCATTCCACCATGAATATAAATATAAATATTTAAATATTTTCACAACTTTTCCATACGACGCCATTTGGTCCCAAGCTTAGCTAAGAGCTTGTGTTATGGGTACTAAAGAGCTGATAAACATACTTATATATTTCTAAAAACATACATATTATAGATAAATTACACCCAGACACAGAACAAATGATCGCGCTCATCACACAAACATTTGTCCTGGGTGGGAATCGAACTCACGACCTCCGGCATAGCAGTCAGGGTCACTAACTACTAGACCAACAGGCCATGAATATATATTAATTGATATGGGTAGAGTTTTAAACACACAAAGGATGGCACCACTAGAGTTGCACGTACATCGCTATAATATGAGAACAATAAAATCATTAAACTTCCATTGTTTGAATATAATGTAACTTCTACTTAGACACACTCAATTACGATCTGCGTCTATGACGTCACAGTTTTTGCTGGTTCCCGTTAATTGTCCATAGCTCATTGATCGACAAAATTCGACTGGGTGCAACTGATTTATTAACTTCCTAGTTTTGGAACAACTTGTTGAATTTGTTTTGTTTTTTGCGGTTCTTGCTATGATAGAACCTAATATATTTATTAATAGGAATTCTATGGTTCACTTTCCGTCTATAAGATTATTGCCATTATTATTATTGTATGACCAGATGTATGACATAAATGTAGCAAAATATAGTATGTGTCACGTAACTTAGTATCTGCCAATACCCATGGGAAAAAAGCGAGAAATGCATGTATACGTATATGTACATACGTAAGAAATGCTTCAGGCAAACTAGTTTAGTGAATGAAAGTATAGACTATATGTATATTAATAGCATACTTATAGAAATATAACATTGCTGTACGTTTATTTTTACGACCATCGTGAGCTACCTATTTAGGTGCTTCGAAACATACAACTGAAGTCAGCAACTTCGTTTTTACGTTTCTCCGAGAAATACTATCAAGTACCCGTTAGACCCATTTTATGAACATTTAACATTTAATTTATTTTTGAACATTTTTTTGTATGTATGTGCACCGATTACGCTGAGATTTGTGTGATTTACGTGATTCTTTTTTAGTTTGAGGCGGAATAGTTGATTTTTGGTATTATAAAAAAAGAACATTGTTTTAGTGTTTTTTTAAGTCTTTTGTTTTGTTGTATTTTTTGTCAAAAAGTTTTTTTTAAATTTACGTTTGTTTATTAAAGTTTGTTGACTAAAATACCTCACATTGATTTTGTTATTAGGTACATATAAATGAAAATTGTATAAAAAAAAAACCTTGTTCTGAAATAGTCTCGAAAGTCTCGTTTTTCCCGGTAATTTCGAGACCACATCAAGTCTCGCTTTTTTTTTCCCGGGACTCGGTAATGCATCGAGACTGAAAGCCCTACTATCAACACACAAAACTTAATTTTTCAGTCTGTAGAATCAATATTAGTGTGCATTAGAGAATATAATTTCTAACCAAACAACCCTTAAGACCGAGAACTTTGCGTAGTCGTAAACTCATAACCAGAAACTAACCTACGCTTAATTCATTGATTTATATAGGTACATACATACACATACATACACTCACACATTTTTACATAGACCATCCGCTACGATTCTTACATACTTCTTTTGCTACGTTTACATTCAAACACGTTGTCGTACTCACAAGTCGGTTGCCAGTACTATACGCACCTGACCTTTCTGAAGAATCTCACCAATACGTGTGCCTAAATACCTTTCCAAAAAACGAACTACAGTTGTACTTGTTTAATACGCTAATTTTATTGCTTTGACCTTACTTTACTTTATTTTTGACATTATAATTAATTTTTTGACATTGGAGCATATTTTTAACATTACTTATTATATTTTGACTATGATTGTATTTTTTTGACATAATATTAATTAATTAATATTCTGACATTACAAATAATAATTATATTATTCTGAAATCTCAATTTGCTATAATAATAATAATAATAACTCTTTATTTCAGGCATCTGTGGCCCATATAAACAAAATAAACACTATAATCTAATACAATAATAAACTAATACATAGGAAATATAAACTAAGCTAGAATTAATGTCTACGTCTGGTCGGCGACGCATTGCGCTGAGTCGTGGTGTCATGTAGCCTTCCGCGGAAACGACGATACACGACACCCGTCGGCCAAAATACCTCCTTCATGAAAGTCTCGAGATGGTGGGTTGGAACCCGCACCACAAAAGACTTAAAATTTATCTTGTGGCGCGACTCCAAACTTTCGACTCTCAGGATGAAATTGGTCTTCATCTTAATATACTCCACGACCTCCTCTACCTTCGTGGAGTGATGTAGCCGTGACACATAAAGCTGCGTCGATGGAATAGCCGGACGCAGCAACATGTTCGGACCAGTCAATGCGGTATCGCACTGATCCCGGCGAGCAGGCTTACTCTTGGTCTTCTCCTTCTTCTTCTTCTTCTTCTCCACAAGAATAAAGCCTTCGTCATCGGCCTGTCCTTGGCTTTTGGAGCTTCGAACTGGTTCGGAGGGCCCCTGGGCTCTCGCTTTGTTTGTTAGCTGCTGTAGTTTTGCGGGAGCAGCAATAACAGCAGCTGAATAAGCACGTGCCGGTGTTGACGCGCTAACATTCGTCGGCGCCCCAACGGTGTGGGACGCGCGGAGGGCAGGGTGCGGTTGTGCATCGCTTGCAGTGACGATGGCCGGCGACGAGTCAAATTGTGCTGACTCGAAACTCAGCCGCGATGTATTGAACGCACCGTGACGTGTGTTGACGTTGGTGGCTGGCTCGTGTGACCTACATACCGTGTTGCGTAAGTCTGCTACCTCGGTACGCAGATCACTGATGGTGGATTGCGATACGTCCAACTTCAACTGCATCTCGGAAAGGCTTGACTTCAGGGTTGTTATGTCCCGCAGCAGCCTGGTGACGTCGACGTGGTCGAATGTGACGGGAGGCAGCTTGCGCAAATCCTTTGCCACGACAGTCGGCACGTCGTCCGGGTCGGTCTCTTTAAACACTTTAATCATGTCTTGTAGACTCCTATCTCCTTTGTCATCCCTTCTGCGGGTTGGCATTCGGTCGGCGATACGCAGCGACTCAAACAGCAGTGTTTTAGCTCTGCGAATCTCGTCTTCACTGAAGTTGGATTTACAGATCTGGATCACGCTGACCTCGTCCATGACATCCAGCTGATACTGCAGGAATGCCAGGACCTCGTTAGCCACGAGTTCTTCCGAACGCATGGTGGCAGCGGCACTTGCCGTGCTCAGCGCAAAATAATTATATCTGCGCACAGTGCAGGCGTCCGATTACTACGGCGGATCGCACTGAACAGGTATAATTCTTGTAATGTCTCTATAATATTTCTACACCAGTAATGGTAGTATGTGTGATGCAATGTATAATTTAAGACCTAAATGTACCAAATACTTGGAAATACATATTATCTTTATCTTTATCTTTACAATTTCAAAAAAATCTTGCCCAATTTGATAGACTCAAAATCAAAAAATCTAAAACTTTTTTATCACGAATCGAAAGCTCTAGAACATCGAGAGGTCCAATAACTCGAGAGTAACTCCCAAATCGCTCGCCGGTTAGTTGACGAAAGTTGGTACTGATAAAATTAAACTACGGAGACAAAAGGCCAACTTTTGTAGATAAAGAGCGACTTGATATCGTGGGATACGTATTACGGAAATTTGGCGTCGGTAAACTGCGAACGAGAGGGGAGGAATCTGTCGAGATTCAAGGAATTCCGAAGCAGTTTTAAATGATCCTTGGTTTTATATATCATTGATTTCGCTGAGGCATTCGATCACTGTGGAGGTTTTATTGGTGCAACATTTTGTGAAGGTAGAACGGAGTTTAGATCTCTCGTTGAAGTGATAAAGGGTTCTTTCTGTCTACTAAAAATAGTACAGCCGATTTCATGTTAAATAAACGTAAAATAATGAATAATGAAAATAATGAATGAAATAAAACCAATAATGCCACAGACTTCCGAAACAAGAAACATTGTAATAAACCATTTAGTGTATTTTGAATTCTTTGTAGTCGATATAAAAGCAATCATGTGAAGTATTTAATAGTTTATGAAATTTTGTGCACTTTCACAAGATATTTACGAAAATATATAATGAGGAATGAGGTAGTCCTCTCTCATAAGAAAAATTTTACAATCAGCTATGTCACACAAAAGGTGTGAAATACTACAACAATGTGTATGAAACAGTTGGGTTTTCGAGTGGGATTAATAGTACAAGTATTTCATATTTTTATGGGTATGCAAAAATGTGCATGCATGTACAATATCAGCATGCGCGGTGATTAATAATCTTACCTTCTCTGTATGAGAAGCGGCCTTTGTCATGTAACTAACTGAAACTACTTTGTTCAAAATTACTCAACAAAAGAATAAGAAAACATTCTTTTGTGATTGAAAATCGATTTATCATGAAATATGACAGAATTGTAAGCGAAAGATCAACACGTCTCTTTGTCCAATACTAGCACTTTACTCGCGACTTTGTCTGCGTGAGTTTATTTTTTTTTCCTTCGAATTTTAATTCCATATCCCCCATCCCCTCCATGCTCTCCTAGTTTTGAAAATAAAACCTTTAAATCGGTTCACCCGTTTAAGCGCTACGGTGACACAGACAGACAGACAGATAGACACAAATACACACATAGCAGTCAAACCTATAAAACCCCTCTTTTTGTGTTAAAAATAATATACGGACGTGCTGCGCTACGCTCCACGACTGTCCGCCGCCCGCCGTACGGCCGCTACTTCGCTCCGTTGCCGCTCGCCGCAACGATCTTCGTAGTCTCTGACTACAACCACGGATCCAAAGCCGCCTTTTTCAAGGCAGCGGTCGATCAACTCACATCGTCTAAACGTTTGACCCCCTCTGGGTAAAACCACAGTTTCGTGGTCCTCGGTGGATACCTTACGGTGCCAACGAAACCGAGTGGGGTGTTGACCCGACACACCCGCCGATCCCCTTCAGGGTGAGGCAGTCAATTGGAGTCGAGAGCTAGAACCTTGGCCTTGGGGGATCTCCTAGTCAAATCTAGTTTCTGGTTTCGTTCACAGCTACACACCTAGTGTCGGTTGGGTGTTTCAACCCCTTCGCACTAGACTGGTCAGGGCCCCGTTCGCACAATAAGACTGGCGACGGGTTACAAGCTTAGGGCTCACCATTAGGTACTCACCTCCCTGCCTACACCCGGCAGGGAGGGTTACACATCCCCGGGCAAAACCCACCCGGGGAAGTTAGGTTGTTAGGGTTAGGATTGTTAGGTTCCCACCGCAATTTTCCCCGCGTAAATACCCTATAGTCATGTCTGACGCTATATTATTAGCGTTTTTTAAAAACGTCCTCTTAAAGGACCCCGACTTCTCGGCCAAATATGGCAAAGAATTCGACGCGTTACTGCGTCAAACCGGTTTGTCGGCTACCTGCGCTCAGGTATGCGACCGCGACGTCACTGATTTCAGTGACGTACTCGACAGCCCCTTATCGCCGCCTTTAGCCGACAAAGGCTGCATTTCTCAGAAGGCTTCGATGCCTTCTCTAGTAAATTCTCAGGAATTGTCGGTATCGTCCCTTATGCCCGCGTTCTCGGAAACACCGACTGTTTCCAAAAAGCCCCCAACCGCTAAGCCGGCTATCGCTAAGCCGGCAAAAATTCCCACGGCCGTTACTCCCGTCGCCGACCCCAATCCCTCTGAGCGCATGGACACTACCGTGCCTCGCTCTCAATCCGCTTCAGAAGCCGAGTCCGCTTCCGAATCCTCCTCTGAAGACGACTTTCAAGTCGTCGGTAAGGGAGGGAAGAGGAAAAAGACGAAAGCCTCTTCCTCTCAGGCCACTAAGGCTAAGAAGCCCTCTGCCCAACCCGCGCCTTCCCCCTCCCCCGCGTCTCAGGGTCCCTCTTCTAGCCCTAGTGCTAATCCCTCTTCGTCTGCTTCCATGAAGCAAAAACCACCGCCGCCCATTTTCATCCAAGAAAGGGCCAAGTGGACCACCGTCTCGAATTGGTGTAAAGATCAAAAGATCAATTACACCAACGCGCGTTCATGCCAACAAGGCGTTAAAGTCATTGTCCCTACGTCTAACGACTACAGGGGTCTCTCCCGTCTTCTGCGTGAAAAGGCAATTCCTTTTCACACTTACTCCCTTCCGGAGGAAAAGCCCACCCGTGTGGTTATCAGGCGCATTCCTTTTGAGATGCCCGTCCAAGAAATCTATGATGATTTAGTGGCACAAAACATCCCCCTCATCTCCGTCCACCGTTGCATAGAGCACGCGGCGGAGCAGAATACGATATGGTCCTTGTCATCTGTCATCCAACAGAAGGCCATCATCCGATCTTTGACATTAAGTCCCTCTGCAATCTCATCGGCATAACCGTAGAGAAACCCTACCGTCCCACTATAGTTGGTCAGTGTCACCGCTGTCAACTGTACGGCCACTCGCAGGCCCACTGCTATGCGAAACCCAGATGCGTCAAGTGTCTGGGTGACCATAGCACGGTCGAGTGTTCCCGTCCTAAAGATCTCTCCCTTTGCACAGAGCCGCCTTCGTGCGTCCTATGCGGTCAGTCTGGGCACCCGGCTAACTACCGTGGTTGCCCCAAAGCCCCCAAACCCTCCGCCGCGAGACTCGCTAAGCTCGCTGCCGCCAAACAGCAACGCGAAAGCCCATCCGTGAAAGTCCCCTCTTCACAGATGCCCGCTCGCCTAAGCCCCCAGAGAGCCTCCCCCTGGAATCAGCTCAACCACCAGAAGGCCTTCCCGGCCCTGGTGCCCTCTCAAAGTCCCGCTTCCTCCATCCCAGCTCTGATGGAGATTCCTCTCCCTATCGCCCCTAGGGCTCCAACAGTCCCAGTGACTACCCCCTTCCCCGCATCCGCGTCGCCCTCGAGTGGCAACCCTGTCCTAGACAAGGCTTACCACAACATGAAGGTCCTATTCGGAGCCTATAGGGTCTTTTTCACTCCCGCGGCCGATGCTATGACAGCAGAGGTCGAAATCGCGGCTAAAACCAACCCCGATGCCCTTGTAGACATATTCAAGGCTTATCCCTCCGTATCGGAAGCCATTTTCAACCTTTGCCAGAAGTAATCAATGGATACTGAAAGGCTTAGTACTCACAAACCCCGATCCCTTAAGTTAGGTTATTTCAACGCCAATGGCATTAACGGCCAACGTGATGAGATCGCTAAATTCCTACGCGACCATCGGCTAGACATCCTCCTCATACAGGAAACCTTCCTCAAACCCTACAACCGCGATCCCAAAATTGCAAATTACCGGTTAATTCGCAACGATAGGTCCCGTTGTCACAAAGGCGGCACTCTTATCTACTATAGGAAGCAACTTTATTGCACCCCTATGGACCCTCCCACCCTCACATCTCACTTGGAGTGCTCGGTATGCAGACTCGGTATGACGGGCCATCAGCCCATTACCATCATTTCCGGTTATTTCCCGCCGTCCGGTGGCGGAGAGGACCCTACCTCTATATCCCATGATCTCACAACCCTCTTCGGCTTGAGTGACTCCGTTATATTAGCGGGCGACCTCAATGCCAAACATCCCGCTTGGAATAGCAACACGACCTCTACCCGGGGTAGAATAGTGTTTAACTTAGGTTCCACCCTCAATTATGACGTCATCGCTCCGATGTCTCCCACTCATTTCCCTCACTGTCCCGATCAACGTGAGGATATTCTCGACATAGCTCTCCTTAAGAATGTAAACCTCCGTTTACAGTCAATCGAGACTATACACGAGCTCAACTCTGACCACCGCCCGGTCATTTTGTATCTAGTCCCTCGCTCGGGTCCCTTTGACCCCAGCCTGCCTCCCCCGACTAAAATAGTGACCGACTGGAGGAAAGTAAGCGAAAGTCTGAGATCCACCACGTCGCCACTCTTAGACTCTATCCCCGACCAAATAGCCTCAGTCGCTGACACGACGGGCGCGATCGACTCGTTCACAGAGCACGTACAATCAGTCTTGAACGATTGTTCACGGACAGTGCCAGCGGAGGATCACCTCCGCTGGCGACTGCCGGACGATGTACAGGCTCTGGTGACCGAGAAGAACGCGGCTATCCGTGCCTACAGTGCTTTTCCTTGTGCTGCAAACAAACGCCATATGCGCCGCTTGCAGAAAACTGCAAAGAGACGCATATTGGAATTTCGTTCTGCAACCTGGGACAAGACGCTGAGCGAACTCGAGCCCACCCACTTAGCTTTCTGGCAGCTTCAGCGGAAACTACGTTCCACTGAAGAAGCCACGATGCCCCCCCCTAGTACGCCCCGATAAGAGCGTCGCCTTTGACAACACCGATAAAGCCGACTGCCTTGCGGCCAGCTTAGAGTCCCAATGCACCCCTAGCACTCAACCAGTAGACCAAAGTCACCTCTCTGAGGTCGACGCCGAAGTCGAACGTAGAGCAGCCCTGCCCCCCGTAGAAGACCCCGACGATCCTCTGCCTCCCGTCACTCCCGACGAAGTGCACGATCTCATCAAAGGTCTTAAACCTCGCAAAGCCCCCGGTTCTGACGGTATCACCAATAAGGTGTTTAAACTCCTCCCAGCCCCCCTCATCATGTTGATGACTGCCATCTTCAATGGCGCTCTATCCAACAACATGTTCCCACAAACGTGGAAAAATGCCACCGTGATAGGTATCCCTAAACCAGGCAAACCCAAGTCCGCGCCCTCCAGCTACCGCCCCATCAGTCTCCTCAACGTATTCGGCAAAATCTATGAGCGACTTATTTATAAGCGACTCAAAGATTATGTCGAAGCAAAGAGTCTCATCCCCCTCGAGCAATTTGGTTTTCGAACCCAGCACTCGTGCGTCCAACAAGTGCACCGCACAGTGGAGCACATAAGCCTCGGCTTCATGCGCTCCAGGATGACGGGAGTACTATTCTTCGATATAGCGAAAGCATTCGACAAGGTCTGGCACAACGGCTTAGTATACAAGCTGTACAAACTCGGTGTGCCGGATCGTCTCGTACTCATATTACGGGACTTTTTGTCGAATCGCTCCTTCCGCTACCGGATCGAAGGGGCGTTTTCTTCCCCCCATCCGATTTGCGCGGGTGTCCCTCAAGGCTCCGTGCTCTCCCCTCTCCTCTTCTCACTGTTCACCAGTGACATTCCCATCAGTAATAGGTCCCAGTTAGCTCTCTTCGCCGACGATACGGCAATCTACTTCACTGGCACCAATCCAGTCACGATAGCTCGCACTCTCCAATCTTCCGCAAACGCCCTAGGCGATTGGTTCCGGAAATGGAGAATAGAGGTCAACCCCGAAAAAAGCCAAGCGGTCCTCTTCACGAGACCGCGTCGCACTGTCCCAACCCCCGATCCAATTACTATGTACGACACCCCCATCCCTTGGGACTCGGAGGCAAAGTACTTAGGAGTTACTCTCGACCATCACCTTACCTTCGCGAAGCACATAAAGATGGCTCGTTCGCGAGCCGCTTTCGCTTCCAGTAGGCTTCATTTCCTCACTACCCCGAGAAGCAAATTGTCACTCAAGTGCAAATTGCGTCTCTACACCGCGGTCATTCGCCCCATCATGACCTATGCTTGCGCAGTTTTCGCACATGCGCACCCTAGGCATATCCATAGGATGCAAACCCTCCAAAACCGTTTCCTCCGTAGGATAACGGGAGCCCCCTTCTATGTCCGAAATGAGATTCTCCACGTAGATCTCAAAATCCCCACAATTCAGCAGTTCATGAAACGCCTCACCAAGCGTTTCGTGGACGTAGCTGAAAAACACCCCAACCCCCTCGTGGTGTCGGCCGCCCGATACACTCCGTCCCGCATCTCTAAGATACGGCGACCGAGACACACCCTCACCGTCCCTGACGACGCTATCACCCTCCTCCAGGAAAGCGATAAGTCTACCAGCACAGTTCGCAAGAACGCAGCCCGATTCCGGCCTCGCCGTCGAGGCCCGTCGCGACGCCCCCGTTAATTACCCGTCCTCCCGTCCGTTGCTTGTGTGCCAGCCCGCGAGCTGAGCAGTAGTTATAATAAACTCGCTGCCCCCAAATAATAACCACACAGATCCAGCCGTCCCTTGCTGTCCTCTCCCAGCGACGCCCTAAGCCGAGGCTCGTACCCCGCAGGGGGTGCCCTTAGCGTAGTCGCTTAGTTTTTAAGTTTTTTATACTCTGGCTGGAGGTCTTAACTTTTAAGATATCTCTACAGAGACGCCCGGTTAAGCTATACACGTCCTCTTCAAGGACACGATATGCGATACGCCCCTCAAATAAATTAAAAATAATATGTATGTGTATTACTTGCGTGTGTTAAAGAGTAACCTGTGTCAGAGTTTTTATGCTACCCATGGCCTTTGATGTGACTTCACATGGCGTCGAGAATTATCTCTCAGGTCAATTTCCTCACGATGTGTTCCTTCGTGGGTTTTTGAAGCAAGTGTAAATTATAAAATACGCACATTAAGACATTCTAAACCTACTATGGACTGATCTGGTCCCCTCATTCTGTGTGGTTCTTTCCTCAAAAGACCATTGCAGACACTAATCGGCATGGATCTTACATGATTTGACCAAGATAATGTCTGGACTTTTAAAAGAGACTATGACCTCTGAGTTTCTTTCGGTGTTTCTTCTCAGAGTAGTCAGGTAGTGAAACTCCGATCTTATCTACTAGTTAAAAAAAGACCCATAAAAGTGTTTGTGAAAACCTATTTACAGAAATAAATATCATTTATCATCATTTATCATTTATCATTTATCATTTACCTACATCACGAACAAAATTTTCATGCGATACTTGTATTCTAGTCGATAAGTCTAGTTTAGTACGCTTTGCTCCTGCTCCATTATTAATATATTATGCTAGATGGCGTTACTGAGTCATGGGATCACAGTTTGTCTATGAAAAAAAAAAAAAAAATTAAAAAAAATGGCCTGTTGGTCTAGTTGTTAGTGATCCTGACTGCTATGCCGAAGGTCGTGGGTTCGATTCCCACCCAGGACAAATGTTTGAGTGATGGGCACGATCATTTGTGACCCAGACATTTGTGCACATATAATAGATGTTATTTATCTATAATATGTATGTATTTAGAAATATATAAGTATGTTTATCAGCTGTTTAGTACCCACAACACAAGCTCTCAAGCTTAACTTGGGACTGAATGGCGTTGTGTGAAAAGTTGTGGAATATTTATTTATTTATAATTTCTTCGCATGTCTTCTCTAAAGCATCTTAACTCTCTTTGACGCGCATGAATCCGTAAATTCAGACTTTCAGAGGCTCGTGGCTTCGGTTCGAACTCGAGAGATATAACTAGGCAGTCCGCTTGTCACATCATTAAGTTAGCACTATTTTAGAGTGCCCTACAGACAAACAAACAAAAACACAAA
Organism: Euplexia lucipara; assembly: GCA_921972225.1. Lineage (NCBI taxonomy): Eukaryota > Metazoa > Arthropoda > Insecta > Lepidoptera > Noctuidae > Euplexia > Euplexia lucipara. The sequence goes on along the minus strand of OV179164.1, from coordinate 3,221,285 downwards.
ACTTTCCTCTTTATAATATTAGTATAGATAATATAGATATAGATTAAACTAAGACAGAATCGAGTAAAAACGAATAAGTCCTCACAGTCAGATATAAAGCCTCCCTTTGACAAACAATCGAGTATTTCGTCTTGAGATAAGATTAGGGTTTTGTCTCCTACTTGCGGTTTTGATAAACAGCCGCAAAACATGGACGAGATAATATTGTGAGGAAATAATTTGTTTTCGCTTAGTTTTGGGCCTTTAAGGAGGCGATATTAATCTGTGGCAGGGTTAGGCGCAATTCACACAAAGAATATTTTTGATGTTAATAGATTTTTACAATAAGCATGTGGACGGTGTATAAATATCAAAATTATATTTAGACAATCAGTTTGATTATAAAAATAACACACAAGTATTTTTTTTGCTTTTTCAAATTGATGGATAACTACTTAAAGATTAAGCGCATTGAAATTAAGGAGGGGGCTTATGTCATAATTCAGAACAAACTGTGCGGGATGTGAAGTCATGCGACATTTTGACTCGTATCGCCGTTTTGTTTGGTAACATGAAAATAGAAAAAAAACCGGCTTGCATATAGTTTCCATCCAAGTTCAAAATGGTTTTCCTAGAAAGTCCTTATAAAGTTCTACTTTCAGTTTTTTTTCATATTTTCTAAACTTATGGCTCAAAAGTTAGCGGGGGGGGGGGGGGGGGGGGGGGGGGGGACACACACACATTGTTTTTTACTTTTGGAGCGATTATTTCCGAAATTATTGACATTATCAAAAAATGATAATAGTAAACCCCTATTCATTTTTATATACCTTTCCAACAATATATCACACGTTAGGGTTGAAATAAAACAAAAATCCCTTCCCACTTTACATATAGGGGGGCTACCCTAATAAAAAAAAATTACCAATTTTTATTTTACCACTTTGTCAGCGTGATTGATAAACATATTGGTACCAAATTTCAGCTTTCTAGTACCAACGGTCACAGAGATTAAGCGAGGACGGACGGACGGACAGACAGACATGGCGAAACTATAAGGGTTCCTAGTTGACTACGGAACCCCAAAAATATGTTTTTTTTTTAAGCTAGTGCTTGACTGCAATCCCACCTGATGGTAAGCAGTGATGCAATCAATGATGGTGAAGCGCACTAGTTTATTAAGAGCCTATTCACTCTAGCCTTGAATAGTGTCTAGTGTCGAATATTTTAGTAATCTAGATAAGGGACTAAATACTAAAATGTGGTCGACTAGCCTAGACATAAGAGTGTGGGGAACAGGGTGTAAATTTCTACATCCCTCAGATTCCAACATTCCAACCAGATGGGTGTTGTGTCTGGGGCTACTACTGCCAGACGATTGTTGTCAGGATCTTGTATACGGTCAATCTCGCGGATAACTTTAACATCTCGGTGTAGGATGACTGTCGTTAGATCGTTTTTGGCGAAATATATGTCGCTATAGGCAATCCCATCGGCCTTTGTAATTTTATTTTATTTATTTTATTTTTTATTTATTTATTTATGTCAATCAACTTCGGATCATGGTTACATTTTTACAAAATTAGTAAAACATTTCACATTCACAACAAAACAACCAACACAAAAATTGAACATTACATTTAAATCCAAATTACAATTAAAATTAAAACCGTAATCAAAAACAATACATAATATATGATACAGAATTTAAATAAAAATCAAAAACAATATAAAATTATAAATTTAAATGATAAAAATAAGTCAATTTAAAACACTATCTTAGCATTACAACTAGTCAGAAGTCACTAGTAATATGGTTTAGATTTAGTACTGAATGTCAGATTCTCTGGGCTCTGAGTACCCGTTACGATTGTCAGAGATCTACAAATGACAGCTGGGTCCCAACCGCGGCTTAACGTGCTTCCTGAAGTACCTACGAAAGTTTCTAGATATGTTATGAATGGTTCCCTATCCATTTGCATACAATTTTAAGACCTAATATAACTTAGAATCATTTTGTTTGGCATAATTATATTTTTGCATAGTATAATTACGCATAACAGCTTACGCATAATAAGTCGACGGAACCCCGCTACGCGGGACTCCTATTTCTGTCTTCAGGGTTTAAAGGAACCTAACTAATCTAACGTCGGGGTGCCCAAGTCCTGATTTTTAGAACAAACTCTTTTGGATTAAATTAGTAAAATGTATGCCTAAAAATTTATGCCGAAGTATTATTATGCCAAAATCGTTATGCCGAAGTATATTAGGACAAAGAACATTATGCGAAAAGACGGGATTCCGTAATGAATGCTCACCCATCTGCGGACTGACCTCCACTGATCAAGAGTAATGGCTGGAAAGGTGGGCCTTCTAACGGGATGCTTGAAGATCAACGCCCAGCCTCCTGCCTTCTCTTGACCGTGGAGATCCTGCGGCCGTTGTTATACCGCGGATCCGACATCAGCTGGAACCTCGACTTTTTACGTTTGATATTATGATTTCACTACTTTGAATAATGCAGACACGACGTATGTGTAATCTACAGCAGCCACCACCCCACCCTCGTTGACCCAGGATAGAATGGTGCAAAGAAGCTGTTGATATTATTTTATTTTTTTATTCATTTTGCTCCATTAGTGTAATTGCTGTACGGCGTTCTGATGAGAGGGTAAATAAATAAATAAAATAAATAAATAATAAATCGCTTTTTTATTTAAGTAAAATATTTAGACATAGGAAACTAGGTCATTTGCAAGTTTCAATATTGGCATCACCACCAAAGTCACCAGTCTATGTTTTCTGCCTTTTGCAGTGACAATCTTGATATTCTGACGGATACCACCTTTCTGATTGTCTAACCAATCGTTTTGATCACGGCTTTACTTGACGAGAGATTAAAGTTTGACTGATGGCCTTCTAAGGATTATGGATGTGAGTTCGTCTGTTTGATCGTCTAAACTTCGCAACCGCTAACCGCTTTGAATTTCAGTCGTATAGAAATTTGAAGTTTATAGATTTGCTGCTTAGTAACCTTTGAGAGAGGTGACAGGGTGTATCGTGATGGCTCAGTGGTTGAGGCCTCGCTTATCATGCAAGAGGTTGTAGGTTAAAAATTGGGTCAGTACCATTATGACTTTTCCAATTTATATGTTGGTACTTTCTAAGTTTTTCTCTTCACCGATTTCAACCATGGAGCCCTGATCATCGCTAGCTTGGACCCTGTTCTCGATGCCAGTGGGCTACTATTTTTTTATATGTTCAAATGTTTTTTACTGATTTTTTTTTTGTAAATAGCTTTAAAGAACACCGGCGAGGGAATTGTTGATGAAATTATTAAGCGTCTACGTATGTCACCGTAATAGATACCAACGAAATAATTAACTAAGTTTTATGAAATCGATCATAAGGCCTATCAAAGTCTGGAAAAAAAATCTTCATAATTGAGAGCTTAATTGACTAGATTATTGATGAAATAAATAATCATAGCTTTGTGTTTTTTTACGACATGACGATAACATGACGTACGTACATCGTGGCTCGTACGAAGCAAACTTGCCAATTCTCCGTAATACTCCTTCTGAGAGCGAAGATGTAGCTACCCGCATGGCCCTACCGCGGGGTAATTAATCTGCACCGAACACTAGACAATGGGACTTAAGCCTTAGGTCCCGGTCCTAACTAACTAGTTCTGATAACGGACTCGAAAGATTTCGGGAAGTTGTTTATGCGCGAACATTTGAAGTGGTACTTAAGTGAGGGTTGGAGTTAGAAATACTACTACGACCAAGTTAAACTTTAGGTCTAGATTAGTTTGAAGAATGTTGCCTAATGTAGTTATCATTGTTACCTGACAACCAGTCTAATCAAGAGGTAAAGTGTTACCCAGTCAGAGTCAGATTAGTGGTCGCTCCATGTGAAACATTGGTGTCCACCTGCATCGGGTAAGACTGCAAGCTGAACAGCCCCCCTAGCCAAGTTACAAACGATTCGTATCTATTCTCTTTCTACAATCGAGAACGCCTCAAATCCCTTTGTTTTGACCACGTGACTTAGCGAAAGGTGATAAGTCACGTGGTCAAAACAAAGGGATTTGAGACGTTCTCGATTGTAGAAAGAGAATAGATACGAATCGTTTGTAACTTGGCTAGGGGGGCTGGTAGTAGGTAACCTGGTGTCAGAGTTTTATGCCGCCCATGAGCCGTTTGGCTAAGCATACCGTCTCAGGTATGCCGATTTTCCCTTAGTGTTTATACAATACACAAATGAATCCGAAAACTCAGAGGTGCGTGTTTTGGGTTCGAACTGGAGACCTATAAATAAATAGTAAAAATAAAAAATAAAATATTTGGAACATTCAAGGTCAAACAATACTTGACTATGACTTGGTATTCTGCCAAATGATATTATAGTCACCTTAGTCGTAGTCCTTAGTTATTGATGGGCCTTTCATTAGGCACTGGGCAGCTAGGCATGTGCGTACTGGCGTACATGTCGCCAATTAATTAAAGCTTTTTATGTACTAACAATAGGTAATGATTTTACTAACACTATATGTATCAATGGTCTGAATTAAATAGATTATTATTATTATTATAATAAAAAGCAAGCGCGGATCCACCGTTGTGGGCACCGTGGGCATGACTACAACCTCAACTGAGAGCGATATACTAGGTGTCTGCCCTGCGACTTTGCCCGCGTAGATTTGGTAGGTCAAGATTGGTCTTGGCCTCGGCCAACACAATATTTTGTAATCGTCTCCTTCTTAGGAATCTGCTATGTATCGATCTTAGGCGAATCTAATACCCTGACTAGCATTTAGCCGATTTTTGAGTGACTGTGACTAAAACTCGTTTAACTGCTTATAGGCAGGGGTCCAAAAGGCTTTGTAGTGAAATCTATCTCGCTATATCCGAACTAAAACTCTGATAATTCCTACATCGCGATGTTAAAGTTATCCGTGCAACCGTTCGGACAGTAGTTAGCCCAGTGTGTGTTCGCGCAGCGGAATGTTGTTGAATTTAAAGATTTCAATTATGCAGATATTTAGTGTATGGCGTCGTATAATTGTGTATGGTATAAAAAAAAATTGTGCACGCAGCCATTGTGGAGCAATTCACCAAAAACTGATTCCGCTGGGCGAACGTTGTCCTGGCGGAACTTTTTTTAATCCATAAACTTTAGAAGAAAAGACATGTGTCCAAAAATTTGTGTGTATTTGTGTGTAATTGTGTATGTATGAATAAAATTAGTGCATGCATAAACTTCGGAGAAATTCAAGCTTCCGCTACGCGAACGTTTGGCCATTAGCTAGTTTTCATATAAAGCGCTTAGCTGTAGATTTTTACATACGTTGTTTTGAATTTGTTTATATTTGTTTACAAAAAAGATTTAGAAAAAATCGTAGGGCTTAAAAGATAAAAATATAAACGTACAATACGCTTATTAGGTCTTAGTTCTTAAAGTATGCACTTTGGGGTCTAGATTTTCACGTTTATACAAACCTTGTTAGTATCTGCAACATGTTGCCAAGTATCAATGATGTTCCGTTAGTAATTAAAGAGTTATAGGACAATTTACCATGAATAGATCACTGTTTACAAAGCAGTCAAATATCACGACGTTCTAAAGGAATTGCATGGTAAAATGTATGCCAATAATTAGTTTATTCATTCAACTATTCACATGCAAAATTTCATGTCATTAAATTCAATAATTAAAGAAAAACAATTATAATACTGACGAAGCATCGAAAACCTACATAACCCGACCAAGTTCGGATAGCTACAAAAAAGCGGCCGTGCAATATATTTAGGTAACATCCCAAAATTTACAGTATAATACCGGTATTGAATTGGTATAGGTGATAACACAATTGTTGTTTCGATATAATCTATAGGTCATTTATTTTTGTACACCTACTTTTTTAAATGTATTTGACTATGACAGAAAGTAGGTACTATTTACGTAGGTACTTTATTTAAGTATGCGCTTGAGACTTGAGATATAATCGAGATATACCTATTATTTAAGAGAAATAAAATTCATATAGCTAATTTCTATTGAAGATTTCACGGATCAGGATTCTAACTATAGACCCCTTAGGGAAATTAAATAATTACCACATGTAAGTACTACTGTTTAGGTAAATATTTATCATATTGTAGCTTATTACACTATTTAACCAATGGACTAGGCATGCACGAGCGTTCCCCTTTGCAACTTTAGTGGATCAAACAATCTAATAACTTAAAAAAAAACTACTTCTTGAATCGATTTTTTAATTGATGTTTATCGTTGTACTGGTAGTGACTTATGTATGTGAGCGTGTTCCTCCGCACCCCACCAAAATATGCAGAATTATTTTGTTCGAAGCGGTACGCTTAAGGCTAGTCCTTTGGTTAAATAGTCTAAACAGAGTAGTTATGAATTGATCAAAAATATTCTAGTGTGAAAAATAGACAACGCGCTGCGCGCAACGAGCGATAGGCGGCTTCCCGCTTGAAACGGTACTTCCATCCTTGAAGAAAAGAGAGGGCAATATTATGTTTTCATTAGCCGCGGCCCGCGCGAATTCGTTTGCTGTTGAACTGCAGACTCTCAAACCTAAACAACTGAATAGTCTAGTTATGTGATCTGTGATTGTTAATCTGTGATTTTATTATTGAAACTAGAAAATATTAGGTATACTTAGAAATCTTGAGGTTATTTACTGTATTTGCTACTCATTTAAGAATGTTTTCTTGAAAATACCTTTTTTATACCAATGTTTTACTTATAAGCACTTTTTTAATGTTGATCAAATCTAAACAACTGAATAGTCTAGTTATGTGATGTGATTTTAATTTTTATTGAAGCTCGAAATATTATACTTACCCTTATATTCATAATCGTTTATTAAACCTAATTTAGTATTGCTGTCGTTGCAAGCGTTTGTTAACGTTATCATAATTACATAATTAAGTATTATATGTAATTAAAAATATTTTTGTACACGGATATTTAAATAGAGAAGTACATGTTAATTGAAGATTTATTTTTATCGTAGATAGTGGCGTTATTATTAAAAAAATATTTTTCATTCAAGAAATTCAATTGTTTTATTTTTTCCTAACGCTTGTGTACGCAACTGTACAATATTAATAAATACTATATTGCAAGGTTAAGAACGTTTCTTAGATATATTGCACGGCCGCTTTTTTGTAGCTATCCGAACTTGGTCGGGTTATGTAGGTTTTCGATGCTTCGTCAGTATTATAATTGTTTTTCTTTAATTATTGAATTTAATGACATGAAATTTTGCATGTGAATAGTTGAATGAATAAACTAATTATTGGCATACATTTTACCATGCAATTCCTTTAGAACGTCGTGATATTTGACTGCTTTGTAAACAGTGATCTATTCATGGTAAATTGTCCTATAACTCTTTAATTACTAATGGAACATCATTGATACTTGGCAACATGTTGCAGATACTAACAAGGTTTGTATAAACGTGAAAATCTAGACCCCAAAGTGCATACTTTAAGAACTAAGACCTAATAAGCGTATTGTACGTTTATATTTTTATCTTTTAAGCCCTACGATTTTTTCTAAATCTTTTTTGTAAACAAATATAAACAAATTCAAAACAACGTATGTAAAAATCTACAGCTCTCTATGTAAGCGCTTTATATGAAAACTAGCTAATGGCCAAACGTTCGCGTAGCGGAAGCTTAAATTTCTCCGAAGTTATGCATGCACTAATTTTATTCATACATACACAAATACACACAAATTTTTGGACACATGTCTTTTCTTCTAAAGTTTATGGATTTAAAAAAGTTCCGCCAGGACAACGTTCGCCCAGCGGAATCAGTTTTTGGTGAATTGCTCCACAATGGCTGCGTGCACAATTTTTTTTATACCATACACAATTATACGACGCCATACACTAAATATCTGCATAATTGAAATCTTTAAATTCAACAACATTCCGCTGCGCGAACACACACGTTAGCCGTGTGTGTTCGCGCAGCGGAACGTTGTTGTTACATGTGGTAATTATTTAATTTCCCTAAGGGGTCTATAGTTAGAATCCTGATCCGTGAAATCTTCAATAGAAATTAGCTGTATGAATTTTATTTCTCTTAAATAATAGGTATATCTCGATTATATCTCAAGTCTCAAGCGCATACTTAAATAAAGTACCTACGTAAATAGTACCTACTTTCTGTCATAGTCAAATACATTTAAAAAAGTAGGTGTACAAAAATAAATGACCTATAGATTATATCGAAACAACAATTGTGTTATCACCTATACCAATTCAATACCGGTATTATACTGTAAATTTTGGGATGTTACCTAAATATATTGCACGGCCGCTTTTTTGTAGCTATCCGAACTTGGTCGGGTTATGTAGGTTTTCGATGCTTCGTCAGTATTATAATTGTTTTTCTTTAATTATTGAATTTAATGACATGAAATTTTGCATGTGAATAGTTGAATGAATAAACTAATTATTGGCATACATTTTACCATGCAATTCCTTTAGAACGTCGTGATATTTGACTGCTTTGTAAACAGTGATCTATTCATGGTAAATTGTCCTATAACTCTTTAATTACTAATGGAACATCATTGATACTTGGCAACATGTTGCAGATACTAACAAGGTTTGTATAAACGTGAAAATCTAGACCCCAAAGTGCATACTTTAAGAACTAAGACCTAATAAGCGTATTGTACGTTTATATTTTTATCTTTTAAGCCCTACGATTTTTTCTAAATCTTTTTTGTAAACAAATATAAACAAATTCAAAACAACGTATGTAAAAATCTACAGCTCTCTATGTAAGCGCTTTATATGAAAACTAGCTAATGGCCAAACGTTCGCGTAGCGGAAGCTTAAATTTCTCCGAAGTTATGCATGCACTAATTTTATTCATACATACACAATTACACACAAATACACACAAATTTTTGGACACATGTCTTTTCTTCTAAAGTTTATGGATTAAAAAAAGTTCCGCCAGGACAACGTTCGCCCAGCGGAATCAGTTTTTGGTGAATTGCTCCACAATGGCTGCGTGCACAATTTTTTTTATACCATACACAATTATACGACGCCATACACTAAATATCTGCATAATTGAAATCTTTAAATTCAACAACATTCCGCTGCGCGAACACACACGTTAGCCCACCAGACACAATACCCGTCTGGTCGGAGGATCCTCCCTTTTCAATAGTGGATTCTCATCCACAGCTTTTGCACCCTGTTCCTCCTACTTCTAAAGCGTTATAGTATAAAGTTATGATTACGAGGACGTTATCATAACTCTTTTTAACCGACTTCTAGAAAAGGAGGAGGTTCTCAATTTTTTTTTAAGCATGTGTTATCTCATTACTCCGTCATTTATGGATCGATTTTCAAATATATATTTTTTTATTTGATAGGTCTTGTTTCGGAAGTCGATGGGTTTGTGTATCATTGTGCGCCACTAAAGTCCGAAATTAGACTTTATTTTACACCTGTACCTAAGTGTTATTTTATGAAGGTGCTATTTTTATGTAAAAAGTTTTTCCCCCGAGAAAAGATAAAGAAAAGATCCCGCTATAGAACGACCTTCACCGAGCCGGATAATGAATTAAACCTATTTTATATTAAATTTAATATGTCCATAAATATACTCATATGGGTTGTCTATAAAATTTCAGTCCAGGATATGATTAATTAATAACTAAAAAAAAACACCGGTTTGGTTGATGGACAAATTCCATACTTACCTACCAATTTGCGATTGATATGGAATCTTTATTTTCATTTAACTTTCATTCATTGGTGCAAGTTACTCTAGTATCCATTTACCTGTTTATACCGGCCTACCCGAGAGTTGTGACGGGGAAAAAATAGTCAACCTAACGTTTGCATATTCTATGGACTTCATACTTTCGATTGGTAAGGAATTTGTTTATTAACCAAACCGGTGAATTATTTAAAAAAATGATAATCCTGGAATGAATTTTTTTAGAGAACCCATGTGTGTTATATTTATTTACTTTTTTTTTTGTTTAGTTTTATTGATATAATAGTAATTAAAAATACAGAAAACACAATAAAACTAATTTAAATATGTACACTTAAACTAACTACAAATAAAATAGTAAAAAATCGGAACACTTAGGCGTCAAAGTACTCCTCCTTTATTTACTTATATAAAATAGGTTTCATCCATTAACCAGCTCGGTCTTCTTCTTATCGTGTGGTTAGTAACTAACCTGGTGTCAGAATTTTAATGCCGCCCATGGGCCTCTGACTTGGCATCACATGCCGTCGAGAAATTAAATATCTCTCAGGCATGCCGGTTTCCTCACGATGTTTTCCTTCACCGTTTTTGAAGCAAGTGATAATTATACAATCCGCACATGAATCCGAAAAGTCAGAGGTGCGTGCCTTGGGTTCGAACTCAAGACTTATGAATTGGCAATCCACCGGTCACACCACTAAGCTATCACTGCTGGTACCAGCGCGGTGAAGGTCGTTCTATAGCGAGTTCCTATACTATAAAGAGTAGAGAAAACGTAAATGCACCATACCACAACAAACTTTTTATCCTATAAGCTTAGTACCAATTCTTGTGCATACGATAAGTGATTGAGACAATACTTTCCTTTTTTCTCATTTACTGATTGGACATTGAACATCGAAGCGTTCTTACATATGGCTTTACATAAGGACACATTGCGATGACGTCGAGTAAGTAAATAAAAGGGTCTTACTTGACTGGTAAATGCAATACTCGTTTCAAAAGAGTTCGTCAGCAGTATTTTGTTTAAGTGCTCCAAATCGAATGACGTTTGAGCTCGAGTAATAAATGCTCTACACGTTAACTCGAATATACTTGAAGTCAATGCAACAATTCACTGCTTTAAGAAATTAATATCTCGAATAACTTGGTACCTATTCCATCGACGTTTTGTCTTATCTATACTAATCTTTACTTCTATACTAATATTATTATGAGGTAAAATTTGTTTGTTTGTAAGTTTGTATGTAGGGGGTAATCTTCGGAACAAATGATCCAATTTTAAAAATTATTGCACTAGCGGAAAGCCAAACTATTCCCGGATGACATATGCTACTTTTTATCCCTGTAATCTCACGGGGACAGGAACTATGCGAGTGAAACCTCGGAACATCTGCTAGTCAAAAATATTTAGGCTGTTTTTGTTCCAATTAAAACTCTCGACAACTTTAGCTCATTTTTTTAACGATTACCAAAAATATAAAAAAAAAAGTAAGTAAGTAGTAAGTACTGAAAATCAATGAAACTTTGAGGGCAAATCTATTTTGATTTTTTTATAAGAATATTGCATTATGAATAGTTTAAGAGATTATCATAAAACAACAATGTTAAGATGGTTGAACATTATGGCGAACCTTTGATATTTATGTATACTATCAAATCATCGATTGTAATATGTGCAAATAAAAAAAGTAAACCATTAAAAATACTGTGTTTACGTGTTGTTCTTCATATCCCTAACTTATTTTTACCCGCATGTTACATAGCAAAGTGTAGTAAAAGCACAAACAGATCAATATCACCGAATCAACATGAAAACATCGAGTAACATCTATCAATGAAACTAATATGGAAACCCTGTTTGAACTTGAATACAAACTATCGAACAGGCTCGTGTTGATCAAAGCGGTGATTGTTTATATACAAATCTAGGTTTTTGTATCGAGTCATTAGTAAATGGAGTTATAACTTGAGAGCAAGCGGACCTCGCCTTTTTATTTTCTACCACGAATAAAATGACTCTGAATGGTCTGTTAGATTCTTACTAACTAAAACCACCTCGGCGTTCCGTCTCACATCAGCGCTGGGGGTCGCTGGAACGGATAAATCAACCGAGTAAACCATTTGCACCTCATAATTAAATTCATTCATACCTCGACCATGGCAATGGTCAAGGTATGAATGAATTTTGATTTGTGAATTTGCATGTGTCGTCGTTATTTTCTCAGCCGATTGTAAAAAAATCCTTGTCTTTTCTTGTCCTATTGAAAAGGTTAAAAATAAATTGTACGCCTATTTTATGCAAAACATGTTAGGACTTTTCTTTTATCTATAATACCATTTGCAACCCAGTTTAAGTACTGATGACTCATGTTTTGACAAATAAACTATCTTTATTTATCTTTATCTTCTCATACAGAGAAAGCACGAGTAAAAATCATTACGCTTGTTTAAGGCGAATGGGCGATTTCAAAGTTAAATTAATTCTTAGATATTTTATTTTTTTACTTATTAAAACCATATGCACAAATAAAACACTGTACAAAGGCGGACTACATGCCTTAGGAATTTTCTACCAGTCTACCTTAAGGAGGCGCAGAGACAGAACAAGGTAGGTGCAACGGGGCAAAAAATATGATAATAAGAAAAAATAATAAATTAATAATAATAACAAACAATATGATAATATGATATTTTCCTTCACCGATGTCAATTACGTCTACACTGAACTTTGAAATCTCCAAAATGCATTGCATTCGTTCAAAAGTTCGTTCGCAACGCTGATGTGTAGAACGCGGGTCAGTGGCATCCTGGTGGAGAGCCCTTACTTGCATTTTATGGGGCACTATGTTGGTAGCATATTCTTGCTCTGTCTTTCTCTGCACATCTTGCTGCAGCCACCAGCTATTTTTTGTTTTGTATGTTACTAACACTAGTGATATGGAATTTACTAACAAATTGAATCATGTTGTCCGAACTAAAAATAAATTAAAAAAATAAATAAATTGAAAAATATTATTATAATCACCGTCTCCGTCTACTACTGAGCGTTCCATTTGCTTACTACTCCGTTTCCACACGGTAATATACATATAACAACCTATTCAGCCATGTTCGGGATACAGTTTTGTAATGAAACTCAACTGATTAGGTCAATAGATCTTTGCCAAAGTTTGATTTTGTGAATGATCCGTGAAAATTGTAACACAACATAACCCATATTGAAAGGGGGGAGGGAGATTTATGTATTTATTTATTTTTACATGTACATATGACTATTATTACAGTTTTAAAAATAGCTGTAGAAATGAAATGTAGATACATAATTAGGTATAGATTTTTTATATTATAAAACTTTAAAGTTAGTTAAGTATAATTGTTGAACGCACTAATCTGAAACTCACCCAGATAGATTTCATGAAATGTATTTACCATTTATTGACGATGGATGGTTAAAGGTACAGACGCCAGCACATCAAGTTACCCCAGTGTGTCAAATTTTCCCAATTGAATATGAACCTTATACTGTTTGACATAAAGTTGAAAAACGATCAAAGAAATTTGACACATTGGGATACCTTGATGTGCTGGCGTCTGTACAACAAAAGGGGGTAAAACTACGAGGCAGAGCTTAATTATGTATACACTTTACGTTAGTCATTAATAATAACAGACGCACGGGTTAAGCTATGCTTGATGAGGTTGGTTCGCGGATGGATTCATTACATTTCTAAACTTCTCATTCTCCTCGTCACCACAACAGACAACCAGTTTAAGTAAAACTTGGGTATTCAGCTGCATCCGAATAAACTGGTAGCCGACCTCAATATAGTTGGGAAATGCTAGGCAGGATGATAACATTAAAGAAAAAAAGACTAAGTAGTCATTTTTGAATAGTCTTTTTTGTTTTAAAACGAATAATGCGAAGAAATCTTTTAACCACAATGAAAATAATGTATAGCTTACTTTATTTTCATTGTGGTTAAAAGAGTTCATGAATGTCATGATGGCCCAGAGGTTAAGGCGCCTACCTCTCATGCACGAAGTTGTGGTTCAAATCTGGGCAAGTACCAATGTGATTCTTTCAATTCGTATGTACTTTCTAAGTTTATCTTAGACATCATTGACATCGGTGAAGGAAAACATCGTGAGAAAACCTGGACTTTATAGTTAATATAAGTTTGAAATCGCCAATACGCCTTGAGCAAGCGTGGTGATCAATGCTCTATCCTTCTCTGTATGAGAAGAGGCCTTTGCCCTGCAGTGGGACAGTAACAGGCTGGTACTACTATTGAGCCAGTTAAGGATGCGCGTGGCCTTTCGAAGCTATTAAATAATATATTGTTGCTGCGCTGTTTGATCGTGATAGGTCTTATTATATGTCACGGCAGTGGTATAGTCGACGACATCGACATTTGTGACTGTACAGTGCTTAAAATCAACACTCATTTATTCAAATCAGCTTAAGAATCACCAGTTTTTGACCTGTCAAAAATTGTCTAAGTCGAGAGAGACTACCGAATGTTTTCTTTGAAAGAAAAATGATGAAACAATCAACCCAGCATTCGTTTAAAGGAAACAACAAAATTAATCGTTTAATTTGAATGAATTCGATTTTATAGAACTTGGATCTAAACAATGAAATGGTCAGTAGATAGCATAAAGGTTAATAAAGATTATAAATTGTTACCTACGTTTAAAAAAGGAAAAATCCGTTACCGGAAAAAAAGATTAAAAACGAAAACTTAAATGCAAGCAAAAGCTGTAAGTACCTTCCAGCTAGCTTCCAGTCTAAACATGATGGAGCTGTGTACCAATATTTTACATGGTGTGCCTAGGCAGGCACACCATCTAAACCATCACCACCATCTAGTTAACCCAGGTAGCACGACACACGGGGGACCCCCCACAGCGCATACGTCCTCGTCGTGTCCCCTGGAAACTGCCCAGTTCTGACCACCGTAACGGAGTGGCAGACTGGGTAGGCCAAAGTGCGCTGTGCATCGTAGAGCACCTCTGTCTTGCTGTCTACGAACGTTGTTGTCGCGACCATCATGTCCACACCAAGACGTGACGCCTCCGGGCGATTTTTAAAGAAGAAAGGCGCTCAAGCGCCTGAGGCTAGCCGCGCGCCTTCTGCGGCCAGCTCTTTGGAGAGGAGTGAGTCGTTTGGGTCTCTGGACTCAGACGACTCATTCAGTCTGTCGGACGTCGAGGGCTCCCGGTCGCGCAAGCGAGTCCACCAGAGCGGTGGGTCCGGGGGCTCCTCGGCCTCCACTTCGACGGGGCTGCCGAAGGCGAAGAAGCCGACGGTGGCACCAGCGACTCATGTCGTTGGGCTCGCTGATGCCCAACGCAAGCTGGACCTTGCCCGGCGCGCTCAGCTCCAGGAGGAGCTGGAGGAGCGCGTTGCGGCACAGGAAAAGCGAGCTCAGTCCGCCCGGGGCGGGTCCGGGTACGGCGCGTCCCGCGTGCTGTACGCGGACCACTCTCTGGCGGAGCTTGAGAGGATGGCGGTGGAGGATGAGGAGGGGATCGTGGAGGTCGCCTCCAAGTCCTCAAACCTAAAAGGGACCTTCCAGAAGGCCCTCAAGTGCCGGGCCGCGAGTCTGCGCGGTGTCGTTGCTGAACTCCTTCAGCGGACGGCCACCGACGAGACGCGGCAACTGCAGGCGAAGGTCGATCGCCTGCAGTCGGAGGTCAGCCAGCTGCACCAGAAGCTGGCTGAAGCCACGGCCCGGCCACAACAGGCCGCGACGAGCCCTGCCGCAGAGGCCCCCCCCTCCACCCACAGCCTTGAGGACGTCATCCGCAAGGTTGTGATGGAGGAGCGGGCCTTCACGCGAGCCTGCCTGGCGGGGATCGAGGACCGGCTCCTTCCGGAGACGCGCCTCCGACCGCCGCTTGCGGCGGATAAGAGGCGGGACCGGGCGGAGCCGGTGCCTCCTACCCCACAGGCCGAGGGCACCCCTCAGGAGGTCCCCCAGCAGGAGGGGGACGCCCTTCTCCCTGCGACCACACCGTCCAACGAGTGGACGGAGGTGAAGCGCAGGAAGAAGGGTAAGGGGAAAAAGTCGGCAGCGGCCGTTCCCGCTGCTGCCGCCACTGCCGCTTCTGCCAGCCAGTCGCCTGCGACCGGCAAGGGCAAGAAGCAGAAGGGGAAAGGGAAGGCGAAGGTGCGACTCGTCCCCCCTAGATCCGCAGCAGTCGTGGTGACCCTCACCGCGGAGGCTGCGGGGCGAGGGGAGACGTACATGTCCGTGCTGGTGCGGGCACGTGCCAACGCCAACCCTGCCCAACTGGGCATCGGCAGTGTGACCTGCCGGCGGACCCAAGCCGGGGCTCGTATTTTCGAGTTCCCGGGAGCCGAGGGGGGTGCCCGCGCGGACCTCTTTGCAGCCAAGCTGCAGGAGGTCATCGCGGACACCGCCACGGTGGTCCGCCCGGTAAAGTCAGCGGCCTTGGAGGTGGCGGAGTTGGACGACTCCGTCACCAAGGAGGAGGTGGTGGCTGCGGTGGCGGCGATTGGGGGCTGTGACGTCGCCGCGGTGCAGGGCCGGAATATCCGGCCCGGCCGCGGCGGCTTGGGCGCGATTCGCCTGCAGTGCCCAATCGTCGCTGCCAAAGCCGTTCTTGCTGGGGGCCGGCTTTCAGTCGGCTTCAGCTCAGGTGCGGTCCGGGCTCTCGCCAACCAGCCATTGCGGTGTTTCCGGTGCTTCGGCACCGGACACACGCGGCCGCTGTGTCCATCTCCGGTCGACAGATCGGACACGTGCCTGCGTTGCGGCAAGGACGGCCACAAAGCCGCCGCCTGCGGGGCCGCCACACCGCACTGCGCGGTGTGTGCCGCCAGTGGCAGCCCAGCTGACCACGTGATGAGGGGGAGGAAGTGTAATCCTCCCCCCAAGCGGGGCAAAGCTGTCGCTGCCGCTGGCGCCGCCGCTCCTGCGGCGGCTGCGGAGAGCGGTGCGATGTCCGACTGATTCCGGTCGGATGTCGCATCGCGCCGGCGTCGCGGTCCTCCACGGACTCCCCTACCCTCTCGCTCTTAGAGAGGGGAACGGGATACGTGGCCGCCGCGCCGCCGGTAGGTCTTGAGGATCTTCCTCAAGGTGGCGACGGGCGGGCGTTAGGCGCGGGGGCGCCTACGCCCGCATTGCACCCGTCACCGCCTCCGCCGGGCAATCGTCGGAGGGGACTGGACGAAAAGGCTCTGCCGGATTCCCAGTCCCCGCCATTCAAGACGAAGCGGGAACAACGCTGGTGGTTTTTAGTGGGTATACCGGGTCAGACCGGGGAGTCCCACATACCCCCCCCATCCCCCGATGGGAGGGTATGCGTAATGCATTTTCCCCAGCGTAAAAAAAAAAAAAAAATAAAAAAAAAAAAAAAAAAAAAAAAAAAAAAAAAAAGGTAGCACGACACACGCGGTGGTGTCCTTCTGCGAAACGGTCATCTCGCAGAAGGAGGCTGCGGAAAGGGACAGGGAGATCACTTCCACTCACCCTACCCGCAGCAGGAGCACCGGTCGCAGGCGGAGGGCGGGCCACGCCCACTTCCAGCCCCCCGGAATGGGTCCAGAGGCGACGGACCCGGGGATGTCCGCTGCCACCCACGTACATAATAATAATAATATAATAATAATGTTTATTCATCAATCATAAGGTACATAATAAATACAATTTTGGCTTAAATTTACGTAAAGTTCACACATGTTATGTGCCTGAACTAGGTAATCCTGTGTTTCAGGCGATAGGAGGTAAGTACAATTCTTTTTCTTGTTAAATAATCACAAAAAACAAAAGTTATATACTAGTCATCTTATGTTATAAGTTTAAAGGTGTAAATGAAAAAATAACAATATATCTTAGATTTAAATAAAATACGAACAATGTCTATCTTAATACAATTAATAACTTCTCTGTGTCGTCATAGGACATACTTTGAAGAGTTTCCTTGAGAGTCTTCTTGCAATTACAATAATTTAGGTAATAAATGTTTGTTAGTGCGTTTAGTCTGTTATATAATAGTGGTCCAAGAAACATATAAAATTTGGTCGTGAAAGCATGTTTTGTGCTTTTATTAACGCAAACTAAATCTTTCCGTCTTTTTTTAGTTAATTCAGTGCAATGCGGAAGGGCTGTGTGTTGTTTAAGTACGGTGCTCATTATGAATAACTGTCGAACTGTCAGTACATGTACATGGACCCGAGGTGGCGGCGCGTCGTGTTCACGCGCGCCCCTCTTAGACGTCGCGAGGGGAGTCTAACACCTCACCCCCCTCGCTAACTTGGCGAGGCCCGCGGGGCCGGCACCAGTCGGGAGTCGCGGAAGTATCTTCCGTTCCCGTGACCCCCGGCGAAGGTGTGAGAAGGAACACGGGGTGGTTTTTAGTCAATAAGAGTCTGAAAGACCCCTCCGCCTCCTCGGGCGGGGGACATCCATGAGGATTTTTCCACTCCTCAAAAAAAAAAAGGTAGCACGACACACCTATTCGTTAAACTGGTTGTCAGACTTTTAGGCTTCTGACTACCCGTAACGATAGACAAAGATCTACAATTGACAGCTGTCACCAACTGCTTGACGTGTCTTGATATTCTTGGCTTGAGTGGCCACCCATCCACATACCGACGTCGGAAAGAGGAGCTTAACCTTCCATTGACTCGTGCGGCTGGTATTATTCATTCGTAAGCATTTTTATGCCGTTGCTTGTACTTACCTACTTAAAACTATTTCTTAAGTGTAGCGAAAATCGATGAATATCGACTTAACCTAATCGAATTTGTTAAAATATTTCTCGCGACCTTTAACAAAGTGATTACTGTAATTGGTTGACATGATAGTATTGTTAATCAAGATATTTATTGTAGATAAAATGGTTGAGTTACACTTGAATTACAAAGTTATCTGTTACCTACCTATGGAATTTTAAGTGATTAAATGTAACTTCAAGTAATTAGTCTGTTTAAATAGTCAACCGTTAGTACAAACCAAAATTAAATTATTGAAATTAGGCTTAGGAATAGCACATTTTCAACGTGATTAAAGGTTGAAGGTCGGGCTGATATCCGCAACTCCACGTCAAAGCGCGTATTTTGCGTATAGGCTATAATCTACCACGCGCGCGGGCCCAGTGACACATGTCTTCGAATTTTTGGTTCTAGGACATGCTGGTTTCCTCACGATGTATTCCTGCACCGTTTTTGAGAGAATCTTTTTAAAATTGGATCATTAGTTCCAAAGATTACCCCCTACATACAAACTTGCAAACATACAAACTTTCAAACAAATTTTACCTCTTTATAATATTAAGTATAGATAAACGTTGGAAAGATATACTGAAAGCTGACTACAACATTGTAGGCCGAATGCTTGACTAACTCATGTTCTAACAAAACAAAATCGAGTTCAAAAACTCATTGCTAAACCACACACATACAACATGCATCAACATACATACTCCAATAACGATAAAACGAAAAAAAAAACGTTTTTTTTCTAACATTTCGGCGTACAAGTCAGCGTAAACACACAGTTTGTGGTTAAGCTTTCTATTTTAACATGCAATGGACGTCGTACTAATAATCGTAACGTACCGATGTAAACATCGCTTAGTTTTATGCCAGTGATCGTAAAAGTGTTTTATTTGTGGACTTGCGGTTCGTGGTGTGTGTATAAGCCTTATTAAGAGGGGTTTACACTTGTTTTTGATCCGGTTGGTTTATGTCTGTCCGGTTTAGCTTAAGAGGTATGCATTTAGTTCATACAGGGCGGTAGTGAGGGACGTCGACAAAAAACTAGTAGTTAGGGGCCTAACTCGACAAATGTTTTTATGATGAGCACGATCATTGTTCTATGTCTGGGTGTAATCTATCTATAATATGTGTGTATTTAAAAGTATAGAAGTGTGTATATCAGCTGTTTGGTACCCATAACACAAGCTCTGCTTAGCTTGGGACTAGATGGCGGTGAGTGAAAGTTGTGATAGTATCTAATTTTAATGAGTAAGTTATTGTAAGCAATTTAAACTTTCTTTTTTCCAAACCACATTTATGTACTTATTACTAGTCAAAGTTATAAGCTTTTATGTAAGTGATGAGGCGCTAAGGCGTCAGTTATTAATGAACAAATTGTAATGTACCAGCGTACTTATTATGCCTAATATTATGTGAATAAATAGCTAAATTAATACGCGTACCCTTAACCTACCTTAGACAGTCAAGACAAGATTAACTTAAGCTATATTATACATAAACTTAAAATAAATAAATAACTAAACCTAGTAATAAATAACACTTCAAAGCGTTAAAAAATTCTTCTACATCGCTGCCAGCTGGTAAAGTGCCCAAAAGACTGGCGGCATTGCCACATTGAGTAGCAGTGCTTAGCCTCTGGCCAAAGTAGAGACCAGGTCTTGGGTAGACAGTAGATACAAAGATGTAATAATAGTGTAGCGACATCTATCTCGTCACATACGAACTAATGACCGATATCCTACATCGCGGTATCAGAGTTATCCGCGCACTTTGAACGTATACAAGTTCCCGACTACAACCGTCGGACAGTAGTTAGCCCACCAGACACAACACCCGTCTGGTCGTAGGATCCTCCCTTATCAATGGTGGATGAGGAACTTTACACCCTGTTCCTTATACCTCCAAACTAGTAAGAAAGGGGGTGAAAGGGGGTGAGGGTGATGGTGGAATTGCATCAGAAGTGACCAGAAAAGAAGAAGATTATATCAATAAAAGTTCATGATTCGACCATTAACCAGTATTAAAACAACAAACAACAAAGAAACGAACTAAACCCACTTCCACGAAAATCGTTCCAATCCAAATCCGGAAACAAAACCGTACAGAAACCGGATACAATTGCGTCCGCTCCACAAAACCGGGTAAAACCGGGTACATCTTAATCGCATAGTGCTTTCATGTCTCTTGATAATAACCAAGCGATGTTCTGTCTAGTGGCAATTAGCCCCGGCCATGCTGACTCGGCTAAATCGAGTCTGGAGTCTAGACTGAATCGAAATCTAGATTTTTATAGATTATGATAGTTTGACCACTAAATAGACGTCTGCAGAAGGTCAGTTCTATCTAATATCAATGTGTAATAATTTATTTTTACCCGAGTATAAAAATAGAGTTATGATTTTGACTGGTATGTTTGTTCATATATTTCTTCGCGATTTCTATCATGATTTGACAAATAAAACAATACATTTCAATTCTAACGGAGTAAGAATAGAATAGAATAGAATAGAATACTCTTTATTGTACACCATTAATACTTACAAATAATAATAAGCGACCGCGAATATCCTTTGTAAATGTATTGAATTAATTTAAATAAATTACGTGTTAGTAATTTATACATAGGTATACCTAATAGACGATGAATGCTGAATGGTTTGTACGACATATGAATTTCATAACATCAGAATATTTTTGTATTTCATAATTTTTAGAGTGTGATTTTTCAGAACTCGAGTGTTATTTTTTATAACAAACTATAAAAAGACACTAATGAATGCGCTTTTTTACTAAATGTTGTAGTGGTAGAAGCGCCGAGTCTGAATCTATGGTCAGTTGTTGCCAATAAGCTTGGCCCTTATTACATGGGGAACAATTGGTGAAACGTGGGTGTACTGTACCTACGTTCGCGTCTATGTGTGTCAGTGTGTACTCCAGTTTACTATCGTTGCCCGGAGTGTACCTTCTGCACCCATTAATTCTGTGGTTTGGCCAGCCGGCTTTAAAAAGATCTCTTCAGGACTAACAAATGCTCAGAATCAGCCGATTCTGAGCATTTGTTAGTCCTGAAGAGATCTTTTTAAAGACTGAATTGATAAGCGACGCGGTATTAATGGAATGGATTCCGCTTCATCCCTTCCTATTTTTAAGATAGTTCGTTAACTATTCCTGTATTGGTTTTGGATAGAGACACGGCTGAAAAGACCATCCTCGATTTGCCTAAAAAAAACACAGCACATTTCAATAAATGAAAGAATATTTGTTTTCTTTTTAAGGAGTTTTCTATCACTCATTTTTTTTATTTTGTATTTTCATGTGGTAGGTCTTTGAGGTATTCCTCGAAGCGCTACTATTTTGAGGCGCTCCTAATGAGGCGCTCCTATTTTATTCCTCGGAGTGCACCTTTTAGGAGCGTTCCCGTTAGAAATTAAAAAAATATTTTTTTTTTTTCAGTAAAAAAACTATTTTTTTTATTAGGAGCGCTCCGAGGAATAAAATAGGAGCGCCTCATTAGGAGCGCCTCAAAATAGTAGCGCTTCGAGGAATACCTCAGGTCTTTATATAAAGCAGATGTAAGTGGAAACACTGGAAGGAGACGCCCTAGAAGTACGTACAATATTATTGGTGATGTTCTTCATAGGTGTGTTGTACTATAACTGGCAATCAGCTGCAGTATGCATGTATGACCAAGGCCACGAAAGCGTTTCGCCTCGACGTTTATACCGCGTACATCGAAGGACTGGAACAAATTACCTGCTGCGGTCTTCCGATCCTATTATAATTTAGGTGTCTTCAAGGCTAGAGCTAATAGGCTCTTAATAAGCTATTTCTCTTCACCATCATTGATTGCATCACTGCTTACTATCAGGTGGGATTTCAGTCAAACACTAGTTAAGAATTAAAAAAAACAATAAAAGAAGTGTATCAGAATCGTAACAAGTGGAGTTCTCTAGTTCCTGTTTAAACAAAACAAATATAGAACACAATTACAATTATCTATACTAATACATATATAAAGAAAAAATGTTTGATTGTTTGTTTGCATTGAATAGGCTCCGAAATTACTGGACCGATTTGGAAAGTTCTTTCACTATTGGGAAGCTACACTATCCCCGGGTGACATAGGTTACTTTTTGTCCCTGTATTCCCACAGGAACGGGAACAACGCGGGGGAAAGTCTGCTAGTACTATAATAAAAATAAAACATTGAACTATGGTAACTATACTGTACTATTTATACTCATTTCTATATTTTCTTCATGTTATCATTTATCATTAGTTACCAGGTCAGGCTGTCTTGCGATATAGGCCTCTTCAAGTTCCCTCCACATTTGCATGTCCATTGCTGTCTATTTTGGGTAAGTAAAGTAAAGTACCAACTCTTGGGTAGATCTTCGTCCCATTTTTTTTCTGCCTTCCTCTAAACTTTAGCCCTATGGTAAATAGGCGCGACTTTTGTACGTATAAAGTTCGTTTTAAAAACTATTTTAAACTTTCAATGAAATCAAATTCTGAGTAAGTAATGTTTGTTCGCGAATAACTTGAAAACCAACGAGTCGTGGGTATTAAATTGCATAAACAGAAATCGAATCAACGACCAATCAAAAAGCAAAATGCTTACCATGACAGTACCAAGAATATAAAACAAAGTTTAGCACATAAGTCACCAAGTTAACTTCCTTGAAAACATATATCACACATACATGTAGTACATGGGTAGGTTTTACGTACTCTTTATGGAGGTGGAAATGAAAACATAAGTTTCCACTCTTCCTAAAGTCTTATGGTACTAAAATGGCGTGAAAGTTACTTAATTATTGTGACACATTTTCATCATACATAATATGTATAATAATATTTTCATAATCTTTTGTTATTTCATCTTTTGTTATAGTGTGAAATATGATGGAGCTAGAAAGGAAACCAACACTGAAATGATGATTTGTATACATATTAGCAATGATATTATAAGTAAAAATGTGTGGATAGGTTATAAGGGCTCAGCAAGCTACACGAAAAATGTGGCTAACTAGCCACACTTGACCTCAGTGTCGCGTCGCGCCGTCAACGGACGTGTACGTGCGTTACTTAGTGTGTGAAGATCGAATGTTGTTTAGGTAACCTATTTACACCTTTTTACTTATAATATCATTGCGTATTAGTATAATTATAGCCATTAATAAATTACGTCTATTTCTATTATAGAAAGAAAGTGGCGTAAATGGGATCAGCTGTTTGTCAACTGTCAAGTGTATTACATTTTCAGCCATATTAAAAATTCTACTCGTTAACACTTGACAGTTGTCAAACAGCTGATTTACATATACGCCATTTTCTTTATTTTGTCGCCTTATCGATTAGGTACGATAGTAGAAATAGAATTTGTAATATGGCCTGCAAGTTTTATTTTATTGAGATTACTATGTGTTTTTAAAAGGATTTAGCTTGTTTTGGAGTTTTGTAGGGGAGATTGTGACAGAGGGAAGGGGGGATTGTGAGAGAGGTTGGAGGGGCAGGGGAGGAATGTGGAGGGGAGTGGGAGGGGAGTGGAGAGAGAGGTCAGAGAGAGGGGGTGGAAAAGGAGGGGGAGGGGAAGGGGAATGGGAAGGATGAGGTGAGAGGGGAGCGGAGAGGGGGAGGGGAAGAGGCAGGGAACAGGAGGAGAAGGGAGGGGAAAGTGAGGGAGGGGTGAGGGAAGGGGAGGGAGCGGTGAGGGGAGGGGTGTGGGAGGTGTGGGGGAGGGGAGGAATGGGGAGGGGGAGAGGAGAGGAGTTGATAAAAAATTATATGCAATAGCTTTACCGTGGCAGTCTCCGAGTGCCACACGTCATTTTTTATTTTTATTATTTCTGTCTCATAGTTCTGGTGTTCATGGTCTCATATTGCAATTGTTTTTGTTTTGTATTTATTCGTTTCCATTATTCACTATTGAATTGTGTGCCTGAACTCTTGTGCTCACAATGAATGCTTTTTCTCAGTTTCGCACGAAGTAATATTATTTATTGCCATTTTCTGTACCTAAAGATATGATATTGTGTATTTTCCTTGTTGTATAATGAGTTATTCCTCATCTCACCCGACTAAATCTTGCCCGATCGGGGTGATAAAGTAATGGCCTAATTATGTAGAATCAGTCGTAGGTATAATTAATTAATGTTCATGTTTCTGTTTGTTAGTGATGTACGGGCTAAACGTTTATTGGTAAAAATAGGGATGATTGTTAAATTATTTTTATTTAATCTGGGGGCACGGGAGTGCCCCCGCCAAGACGAGCCAAGCGAAGCGCAAGGGCAATACCTACCTTTTCTCGAAGTGTTCGTCGTATTTTTGAACCCTCATAGAGTTGGTTTCCGATGTACCAGAGAGTTCATATTCTCAGGATATGATGTCATTAATAGACTAATTAAACATACAAAGTCTCAA
Organism: Euplexia lucipara; assembly: GCA_921972225.1. Taxonomy (NCBI): domain Eukaryota; kingdom Metazoa; phylum Arthropoda; class Insecta; order Lepidoptera; family Noctuidae; genus Euplexia; species Euplexia lucipara. The sequence continues at coordinate 3,196,334 of OV179164.1, read as the reverse complement.
TTGAATAGCTCTAATACTTTAGATTTTATTGAAATCTAAAATACACCGATTTCGTCACTGACACACTGACTGACTGACACACTGATGATCATCAAAATGTTTGGGTACTTCCTGAAGTGCTAGAAAGCTGAAATTTGGTATGTAATCTAAGTTTAGTATACAACCAACAAAAAAAATCATAAACTCATAACTTTCGCCCCCCATCCCCTAAAATAGGATTTTTTATTTGTAAAACAATTTTCATTGTGTAGAATTTTTACACATGCAATTAAAAAGAAGTTATACATTTCTCATTCCATATATGAGGGGTATGTGTCTTAATAATATCAGCCGAACACACACCATAAGCCACGCTTGTCAAGTTCAGCCTGTAAATGGGTGTTCATCCATACACCGAGAATCTTCCTTACTTCAGAAAGCACGTTAAGCAGCTTGTTCAGGCCGTCATTTTTAAGTCTTTAATAGTCGAAACGGGTATAGTCCCCTGCACATTGTCCCTTGTCATTAATAAGTATAAAACACTGAGAATATTATTTTAATACCTGGAGTCTGTAGGTACATAATTAAAAACATGAATTAATCACCCATAGTTTTAGTAACGATTAATCAAAATTATTAGAAACGATTATCTAGGTACTCTTAAGAATAGTTTATTGACAAATTATTAACGTTGATTAATAGATATGCTTTATCTGTTTCAATTTAGCTGTTTAAGACATTAAGTTAATGTAACCCTACAAAATGTATGGAACAGCTATTTTTTTTCGCCATTATAGGGTAGGTCACGTTGAAAAAGTGTTTACAACGATAAGTATCCATTTTCATTTATTTTTTAAACCAAACATTTGAAAAAAATGACGTTAACGCCTTTTATTTATATTATGTACTAGCACAACGCTTTTCCGCGTGAATGTGTATACTTTTACGTACAATCTATGAAATCCCTTCGTCTTGAAAGTAAAATATTGCCTCTTACACTCACAAAAAACCTGGGGCTCGAGTCTGCTATTGCTATCGTGTCTCAATGACCGGTCATTGATCGAATATTTGACAACTTCGACAGTTTTTATATGGGAAATGTGTCATAAGTTTGACGTTATACGTCAAAAATCGATCATTGACCGGTCATTGAGACACGATTGCAATAGCAGACTCGACCCCCAGGTCTTCTTTTGATAAACGAATTTTCAAAATCGGTTTAGGGGACTCGGAGATCACACCGTAAAACCTCTTCAATTCACAAACTTTACCTCTTTGTAATAAAGATAGGCACTCTAAAATGATATGTTTTAAATACAATTACAGGACTAACATTAAAAAGATGAGTTTTCCGAGTTATTTTTACAACTTCTGCCTAACTCTTAAGGAATATAGTCATGATAGAATAGGTACTCTTTATTGTACACTAAGGTAGAACAATGGGCGGCCTTATCCCTAAAAGACATCCATACTAGTATTATAAATGAGGAAGTAACCATGTTTGTTTGTTTGTCTGTCGGCTTTTCACGGCTGAGCGGATCGTAATAAAATTTGGCATGGAGATAGATCATACCTTGAACCAGATATAGGCTATCATTTGTCAAATTCAAATTCATTTATTTCTTGTAAAACATAGGTATAGGTACATTAGAGTTGTTAATATAGTTAGAGATTTAGCAATATAATAAATTAGTACCACATGCCATTAGTACCTAATTAGATCACCATAATTACAATGTCAAAAAACTAAGTGTTATTGAGTTTTTCCATCTGGGATTTCTCAGTAGCAGCCCGGAGTCTGGATTTGTGCCCGATTGATGGCAATAGGCTCGCCCCCTATTACATGGGACTTAAAAAAAAAAACATAACTGGCGAAATGTGGGTGTACTACCAGGTATACCTCTGCCTAGCCCTTCGGGGATTACAGGCGTGACGTTATGTTATGTTGTTTTGTTAAAAACTAATAATAATTAAGATGACAGAAGAAAATACAATGTCAAAAAAGTCATTAAAATGGCAAAAAAAACTAAAAAAAAAACAAATAATTGAAATGTAGATATTTTCAAATTAAAAAAAGGACAAATTATTTATGTTCAATGTCAATAAGTATTGGTAATATTTTTTACATTTATTAATAGTTTAAATCTATTTCGAGCCATCATTTAAAAATTCATTCAGTGTGTAGTAACATTTGTCAATAAGAAATTTAGTAAGCACAAAAAATAATGTGATGATAATGACATGACTGACGGAGGCAAAATGTCTTCCCAGTCCATGTAGGTTTCAGGTGACAATTTGACATTTGACATTTGACAAGTCATAAGCTAAAACTAAGAAAGTAACACGACCTATATTGGTTCTGAGGCGGAACGAAATTTTCTGGGTGGCCAGTATGAAATAAGTTACATTGAATAATCTTTTACTAAAAACATTTTACGTTGACAACTAAATAATTAACAAAACTAACATACAGGCAATAAACCTACCTTTATACTTACTACGGTGACCATATAATAAGGATGTAATGTACAAATATTTTAGTAAAAAATATTACGGTACGTCGCAACGGGGCATCGAAATATTAGGTTTGGGTCCAAATGGCCAATTTCTGAAATGTCCCACGTTTCGCGGATTGAATAACGGTGACACTAACGTAGTTAGTCGTACGGTTCCGGACGGTTTCGGACGGTTTTGTGCGGTCTGGTTTCTTCTTATTTAATGCTTCTTATTTGATACTAATACTGCTAGCCTGCATCATCCCACTGCTGGGCAAAGGCCTCTCCCCATGACCTCCAGTTCCTTCGATCCGGGGCTAAAGTGGGCCACTGGTCGTTGAATTTGTCCAGGTCATCCCGCCATCTTTTTCATTTAAGTTGTGATTGTTGTGAATAAGTCAAAGAGATTTAAAATACTATAGAGCGGGCATGTCAAGGAAATGTCATAGAAAAACTTTGATCCCAAGTCTCAGTAACGCCATCTAGAATAATATATGAATATTGGAGCGGCAGCGGAGCGTACTACAAAAAACTCATAGACTTATATCCAGCAGGACACACATTTTCGGACGAAAATTTTGTTCGTGATGTCCGGTCTATAGGTATTGAATGTCTTTGGAATAAGTAAACCGTTTTATGGACGTTAGCTGTTTCTTAAAAATTAAAAATTAGAGAAGAAATTATTAAAAGTCCTAGAACAAAAGTTGTTACTTATTATGTTAGCTATCTATTCTCGTGAAGTTGATGATGTTTTACAAATAACCCTATATAACCTGTCCCTATTTTCTGTGCAAATAAAGAACTAACTATTATATGCTATTCTATTGCATCCATCGTGTCTTTGCTTTTCCACTTTTTTTGTAACCCTACACACTTACCTATACTGAACTCTGTCGATTTAAGTGTTATCTATCAAATGAGTATCTGTTATTTTATGACGTCCCGGGTTCGGTCCCCGGGTCGGTTAATAAGTTTTTCCATCTGGCATTTCTCCTGGATTTGTGTTTGATTGATGGCAAGAGGGGGCTTGCCCCCTTTTACATGGGATTTAAACATAACTGGCGAAATGTGGGTACTACCAGGTACACCTCTGGTTAGCCCTTCGTGGATGACAGGCGTGATCATATGTTGTATGAATTTTATGGCCATTACAATATCAAACTAGATCGAATAAAGTGGTGCGCGTTACATAATGATATATAAATACATATACGACCAACCACATTTTGCCACGGCCCGTAAAATGGTCTCATTAAAATAACGGACTGGAATTTCAGCTGTAAACCTATCATTACTACGTATTATTGTGGCATTTCATGAAATTGCCGCTTGCTATAATGGCTTTGATATAGAATATCATGCAATCAGGTCTAAGTTTAGGTACCCTTGGACATTGAAGTATAAAAGAATATTAAAAAAAAAATGCGATACTCTAAACTATTGATTATTAAAAGGCTTTAGTTTTATTTGATATACATATACATGATATGTACAGACGCCAGCACACCAAGTTACCCCAACGTGTCAAATTTCTTTGATCGTTTTTCAACTTTAAATCGAACAGAATAAGGTTCATATTCAATTGGGGAAATTTGACACATTGGGGTAACTGGATGTGCTGGTTAATTATTAAGTGCGTGTTGTTTTTAATAAAAACTAAGAAAATTAAAATACACTAGTCATAGTCATAGTAGTTTATTAAAAGCCGGGGTTCTTATAATTCATATACAGATTAATTATTTTACAGTCAACAAATTATTAAAAATACATTATTAAACAAATGTCAAACAGTAAAAGATGTCAAACCAATAAAATAAACAATCAGTCAGAAGATAACATGACATCACGCCTGCTATCCACGAAAGGTTTTGCAGCGGTGTTCCAAGAGAACACTATATTTCGCCCGTCATGTTAAGTCCTATGTCGTTGGGTGTGGGCCTATTGCAATTTAAACGCCACGCCGGTCATCGGTGAGCCGCGAACAATAAAATTTCTATAATGTCTGGAAGTCTGGCAGTCAAAGTGTTATAACCAGACACAAATCCAAGCTCCTACTCATACAGAAAAATCTAAATAAACTTTACCTTACCAGGAAATCGAACCCAGGGTCGCAAGTTCAGCATTAGCGCTGGCGACCACTAGACCAACGAAGCAAACGATTGTTTAATTTAACTACAAAAAAAAACAGATATTTAAAAACCAGTTCCAATCATTCTAAAGATCTGCGAGGTAATTTTGATAATTCAACAACAATCATTGCCTTATTAACCTTTACTAGACTTACCTAAATAAGTTGCCGAAAAGACAATTTCTCTCTAAACATACTAGGAATTTCCTTCAAAATCCATCAGATTGTGATAGAATTTGTGTTACGAAATTGGGCTGCGGTGTAATTTCGTAACAAACTTTACCGTGGCAATGTCATTCATTTTGAATTAACAACATTTATTTCGTTATTTACGTTGTAGAGCATATTCATTTTTTAAACATAAATTAAGTAATCGATTAGCAAGTTTCTTGAAATGTAAGGATTGTTATAGAAACTCGTCATCAAAGATCTACAATAGGCAGTCGGGACTTACAGCTAAATTAAATAATTTCATGCTCAAATTGAGAATCTGCATTGCCATACAACGTGGCAATGCTTCTGGGCACTTTTTCCGTTGACAGCGATGCGGACGAGTTTTTTGATGCCCTATAATTGTTTTACTGTTCTTTTGTTTGTTTATTTTTTAGGTGTGTACATAATAGTAATTACATATTTTGTATATTAAAATATATTTCCATGTCAATAAAAAAATAAATATATACTTTGATTTTTTGACAGGCCAGTTAGTCTAGTAGTTAGTGACCCTGACTGCTATGCCGGAGGGCGTGGGTTCGATTCCTACCCAGGACAAATGTTTGTGTGATGAGCACGATCATTTGTTCTGTGCCTGGGTGTAATTTATCTACAATATGTACTTAGAAAAATATAAGTATATTTATCAGCTGCTTAGTACCCATAACACAAGCTCTTAGCTTAGCTTGGGACTAGATGGCGGGATTAGGATTGGGATTAGTTAACTACCTACTCGGATGGAGTATAGTGGACTTCAACAGTAAGTTGAAGTCCACGATTCCAAGCTCGATGATAGCCTATACGAAACATGATGATCACAGCTGAACAAGGTATTCAACAACGCTGAATACCTTGCTCAGCTGTGATCATCACTTTAAAAAAATAAAAATAAAAATCATTGAATTCAGACTAATTTATTATTATTATTATTTTTAAATTTTTTTTTTTTTTTGTTTATATTTTGTTAGTATAAGTGCATTTTAAAACTATGTTAGTTAACGAGATCACATTCCAAATTTAAGTAGAAATATTAAGATTCAAATGAAATAAAAAAAAAAATTGAAATCAAAATTAAAATTAAAATCAAAATAATAACCAATAACCAAAAATAATAATCAAATATCATAAATAAAAAATAATATCATAAACTTAAAATCAAAATCAAACAAAAATTGCATCGTCCTCACATATAATATGATTATTGCACATACGAAGTACCTATTGTAAACCTATTTTAAAAGAGTAAGTATGGAGTTTCTTGCACATTCTTCTCCATACGAAACTACCATTTGGAATGTGCAACTAGAATCATTCTCCTAATTTATTTAATTTTTAAGTATAACGTTCAAAAGTGCCTGTAATGGGTCTAATTGAAATAAACGATTTGACTTGACTTGACTTGATTAAATTAAAATAATAATTAATTTCGGCGAATGTGCAGCATTATAAACCTATCCCACAATGTCGACCTTGGGCTTGAACTTTCAACGGAGATATACGTAATAACCCTGCCGATTTCTACGAACGTAGCTTGAAACTTCTACCTTCATTATTTTCTTTTTGGGAGGTTTTTTGACTTTGTCGTGGACACTAATATAAACAGCAGATGAAGGTATTTTCAAGGCAGATGTAAGCGGGAACGCCGGGAGGAGACGCCCTAGAAGGACATACATAGACCTTATTGGTGAGGTTCTTCAGAAAGGTCAGGTGCGTGATACTCGTGGCGTGTGTGTATGGCAACATTTATGAATGTAAACGAAGCAAAAAAAGTATGTAAGAATCGTAGCATATGGCGCTCTGTAGTTGCTGCCGACCCCCATGGGAAAAAGGCGTGAGTTTATGTATATATGTATGTAATAGACCTTATTTGTCTATGTGCTGTTCTAAAGAAATCTGCGATATTCGCGACAGTTACGTTTTTCGCTTCCGCTGAAAGTTACGCGAATCTATTCAGGACAAACCTATAAAAGTTTTAGAATCCGTCGCATTTTGTGAGGTATGAGTGAATGGAAGAATTTCGGCATTATTGACGGACGAGAGTCCCACTTTACGGCCTCCGAGTCGCTTTACGATCGTGTCTATGGATAAAAAAAGTCCCAACGCTGTGCCCCCTCCCTATACACCCCTTTAATCAATACTGATTTTGGTGTAATAGTTTTCTTTTCGGATATTTTGAATGTAAAAGTTTTTTGATTCGTTTTCGATTGGCGGGTAGTTTTCGGCTTTACGTGTTGGAAAGTTGTGAAGTTCGAAATGGGTTATAGTTGTGGTGAAGATTTTATCGCGGACCTTCATTAAGCTGTTTTCAAATAACATTCGCTTTAGGATCGAAACGTATATATACGAAAGCTATAGTGAAGTGAAGGGTGGGCGTTTTGGGGGACTGTCTTATTTTTTTGATTTAAGCTGTTTTTTTTTCTTTAAAGTATGTAGCTGACACGAGGACTTAATTTAAGAATAAAACCGCAGCTGAAATCTCCGAAATGTTTGGCAGAAATACCCATAGTTCAGACGCCAGCACATCAAGTTAACCTACTGTGTCAACTTTTCCCAATTGAATATGAACCTTATTCTGTTTGACATAAAGTTGAAAAAAGATCAAAGAAATTTGACACATTGGGGTAACTTGACGTGCTGGCGACTGTACCTATGCTAAAATTTGTTGTTGTTATTGTTATTTTTAACTGACTTTCAAAAAAGGAGGAGGTTCTATGTTCGTGTGTGGTATGTATTTTTTCTTAATTCTCATGTAATGGTAGGGGGCGAGCATATTGCCATTAATCAGGCAGGAATCAGGGTTGTATTGGGGGACTGTATTTGTATTTATGTTAATTTGACGTTAATAAACTACTGTACTTACTGTACTGATTCTCATTCTCATTATGATGCAGCAGCGGCTGCAGCTTTCGGTGAAAAAAAACATCGTGAGGAAACTTGAAAGTGTAGGGACACAATGTACAGACGCCAGCTCATCAAGTTACCCCAATGTGTCAAATTTTCCCAATTCAATATGAACCTTATTCTGTTTAACATAAAGTTGAAAAACGATCAAAGAAATTTGACACATTGGGGTAACTTGATGTGCTGGCTGGTCATTAGTTCGTAGGTGCCGAGATAGAAGTCGCTAGAAAACGACTATACTGAGATAGGTACACACGACTACAAATCAAGCTTTACATTTCTAGTTCTACTAGTACGAAAATTCTATACAATGCGAGATCAACTTATAGGTACTGGAAATGCTTGATGTATAGCCATGGGTACAGACGCCAGCACATCAAGTTACCCCAATTTGTCAAATTTTGCCAATTGAATATGAACCTTATAATGTTTGACATAAAGTTGAAAAACGATCATTGAAATTTGACACATTGGGGTAACTTGATGTGCTGGCTGTACAAGCTTACTCAGCGAATGTATTATTGGTGACGCACGGCTGCGCCCGTGAGACAGAGGAGTCAGTCGCAAATAAACTACAGTCGTAATTTGTCGTTTCTGTTCAACCTGCACCCTCAACACAAACTGATAGAACACATTACATTGAGACATTACCTGAGTGGTAAAGTAATTAATATCTCAAAACGTATAATCAGTCTAAAATTACCAACTCGACTTGAGCCCGTTTTTTTTTGTTTCTTCGACAAACATTTTTTTTAATTTTCATTTTATTAAGCAAGCGTGGTGATTAATGCTCACGTTCTCTGTATGAGACGAGACTTTTAAAACAGTAACCAGGCTGGCAATATTAATGTAAAGAGTAAATTGCAGTAACACGCACAAGACGTGTTATCGTGACAAACAAATTACACTAAAAGTGATTGTTGAGTCAGAAAACAAAACACATATTTTACTGCTCCTTAGAGCCTTCATCCTCATCACCTTCGTCCTGTTCCTCTTCAGAAGAGGCAGCACCGTTTTTAGAAGGGTGGTCCTTGCGTGGTCGTCCACGGCCCCTTCCTTCAACTGGAGCACTGCACAGTGCAGTGTGTGTGTGTGTGTGTGTGTATTCCTTTAATGGAATCGCAATACCAAAATCTGTTGAAAAATACAGTGAACATTGAATTCAATGAACGCCAACCAAAATGCACTTAAAGAAATCTTTTTGATGAGTATCTAATCGTTGAATTAAATATCAAACGATTCAAAGCACTTAGGATATCTACCTTTCCAAGGATAAAATCTTCAAACTATCTCATTTAAATCTTTGTAACAGAATCAGTAGTTCGCTCCCGATCTAAAAGGGGCTGAAAACGGAGGGGGGCTGAAAACAGAGGAGCAAGTTATTTGCATACTGTCAGCGCAATTTTAAGCTCCTTACTGCAGCCTTGCGATGAAAACTAAGCTGAAATTTCAACACAACATCAACCTTTTGGTCATTTTGCTGATGTAATAACAACGTAACAGTGTTGGAAGTCCCAGATCTTTTAAAATTACTAAGATTTTTTTAAGGAATTCTTTACTTGAACTTTCAAATAACATGTTACTTTCTAACTCAGTAAGAGTTTTTATTTAAAACTAAAGTTACTCAATAACAACTACTACATAGGTACATCTTACAAGAGACAAGCTCAAACATTACCATCATTCAAAAATGTGCTTAAAAATCAACCTCTCTCCTAACACGTCTTAATGTTCATGTTGTTGTTGTGTGTTGTTGTGTTGTGTGATGTTTGTTGTTCATGTTGTTCGTTACTCTGTAAACGATTAGTATTGTATTTTTTTTTATTTATACTTATTGTATTCATCTATTGATATAGTAATTTATGGTTTATATATATGTAAATACTACACCACAAACTGCCTACTCATCTTTTCTCCTCCACTATCAGGACCATCCAAAAGTTGTCTGTTAGAGATCGCTTTTAGCGATAAGGCCGCCCGTTGTAACACCCTATGTAGCCCTTAAAGTTACAATTTGTAAGTTTTTATGGTGTACAATAAAGAGTATTCTTTTCTATTCTTTCTACTTAATACACACCACATGTGAATGTAAAGAAAGAAAGAAAATACATTTATTGGCAACAGCTGGGTACACTACAGTAAAAAAACATAATATCAAAAAAAAGAGACACAAAAATGGCATGTCAATGTAGGTGGTAGGTTTTACATAGATATGATTATTGTGGACCCTGTCGGGCACAACTAGATAGGAGAGAGGAAGACTATGGTATTTTTGAATTAAGTAATTAATACATACATATGTACAAATTAATCTATTGTAAAAGGGTACTTTTTGGGGGACTGTCTCATGTAATTTTGACGTTCTAAAAGTGCTGATCTTTAGCCTAATTTCAATACATGACTTTTGATGTTGATCTAAAAACAGTGTAATTACCTAATTAAAAGTTTAAACATACTTCTTTCCATTATATAGTTATTGGGTTAGAATAAATCATGAATCACTTATTGAATACATAGTCTGGTTGTACGTCAAGGTCCTTTCGACCCTATAAACTGGGTTGTAAACTGTTTTCCTTTCGTGATTGGCTTGACATTTTTAACCGACTTACAAAAAAACACGAGGTTCCCAATTGGGTTGCGTTTTATTTTTCTTATGTGTGTTACCTCATAACTCCGTCATTTATGGACCGATTTAAAAATATTAATACACCATTAGAAAGCGATATTATCACCGAGAAACATTGGCTAAAAATTATTTTCTACACTACGAAGAGGTTGAGGGAATCTCAAAGTTTAAAGAGAAAGTTACGAAATTCACGAGCTAAGTTTTGTTAAAATGTCTTCTTTCACCTGGTGTTAATCCCGGCTATTGCCAGGGTCCGCCTTCCGACTGAGCTTCCTCCACTTTGCCCCTTTTTAGTCAGGCCATTGGCTCTCATCTCGGACTTGACAATGTCCAGCCAGCGCTTGCGAGGCCGACCCCGGGACTAGCCCCCAAGGACTGCCATATTCATGCATCTTCGTCCAACGTACTCGATAGGGCGGCTCATGATGTGGTTGTGGTCACACCATCGCAGACGACACTCTTGTAGTTTTTACCCACGTCACGGACACCAAGACTACCTCGGATAAAAGTTTTGTTAAAATGTAAAGTGCAAAATAACTGGTATAGTTTTGTAAGTCTGCAACAAAAACGGAAACAAAACACAATCAAGTAGCGACTTAGGTTGTTTTAGTAACGTACAAACAAAAATACTATCTTAATAACCCCACAGAAATCACATAACACTACTAGCACATTAGCTATCTAAACATGAACGTTTATCATCATCACAAGTCGCCAGTCAGGGTACAGGTAACTTGGTAAGTTGATCAACGAATGATGAATTGGTGCAATGGTCATCAATAATAACTCGTATTTGGTTCATTAGCGACCGCTGGGGTTGGCCGGCGATGTCGAATATCGAAGCGAATGAATATTTTATTGACTTAATTATAAATGGATGGCGAATGAGGTTTGAGGTTTTTTTTAACTGTCTTTATTAATGATGTGATAAAACAAAAGTTGCCATTTAAAGACTGGTATTAAAAAGACTGAATGTCGGTCTGGAGTATTCCCGTTTGAGCACCTATGCATTTAGCACCAAAGGTATTCCCATTTCCCATAGGTTAATGCATAGGTGCTCAATATATAGGTGCTCAAACGGGAATACTCCGTCGGTCTAGTAGTTAGTGACCCTGACAGCTATGCCGGAGGTCGTGGGTTCGATTCCCACCCAGGACAAATGTTTGTGTGATGAGCAAGATAATTTTGTTCTGTGTCTGCGTGTAATTTATCTATAATTTGTATGTACCTATTTAGAAATATATAAGTATGTTTATCAGCTGTTAAGTACCTATAACACAAGCTCTCAAGCTTAACTTGGGACTAAATGGCGTTGTGTGAAAAGTTGTGGAATATTTATTATTATTTATTTTAAAGATTGAGAAGTGTATGCATATGGTTTGGTTATTTTGAGAGGATGATAGATTTAGAATGATAGACACAAAATAAAATGTATTTGAAAAAAGAAGAGAAAGAAAATAATTTATTTGGACGCACAGGAACATATTTAAAACAAAGAAAACAACAATATAAATAAATAAGCAAAAATTTAGTAAAAAAACTAAAGAACAAAAATAAAAAGAGCAGACAGGTAAAGATATAAGGCAGATATAAGTGGAAACTCCGCAAGAGGTTGGAACGGGTCTGGAATTTCTTAGAAACAGCCCGGAGTCTGGATTTGTGTCCAGTTGATGTTTAAAGGTAGGCCCTCTGTAAGGTGCATGGTACCTAAACACAACTGACAAAATATAGGTGTATTACAAGCGGATCTCTGCCTAACCCTTCGGGGAACGAAGGCGTGATTCAGCATTATGTTTGGAACTCGTAATGAACAAAAGAAGGACCTACAAACAAAGTGAATCATTCGTCAACATTACTTTCCTCACATTACTTAAAACAATAATAGTGACAACTCATTTTAAAACCGGAAAATGTAAGAATTGTCTTAGTCACTCGTATTTGAATGGTCAAAAATAATAAAAGAAACTCCTAAATTGGGTGTGTGTACCCTACGGCTTCACTTCAAGCTATACATTTCTAGTATAAGCTGATCTCGGATTGTATAGGATTTTGGTACAATGCGAGGTCAGGATAAACTGGAAATGTACCTATAACTTGATGTGTAGCCCTGTGTACCCAATAATACAATGAGTAAACTGTTTTCCTGGACCTTGGCTGTGGTTAGGGGTAAAACGTGAAAGTCATGTGATAGAATTGTGATATGCATTATAAATAGTGTATGACTGAGCATTAAGTTAATGTTAATATCAGTTTATTTTCCTGCTTCCTGCAGGCCTAGCCATATTACAAATTCTATTTCAATTATAGAAAGAAAATGGCGTATATTGAATCAGCTGTTTGTCAACTGTCAAGTGTATTTTATTTTCAACCATACACAAATCCTACTCGTTAACGCTTGACAGTTGACAAACAGCTGATTCCATATAACGCCATTTTCTTTCTATTGTCGCCTTATCGATTACGATACTAGAAGTAGAATTTGTAATATGGCTAGGCCTACTGGTGTCAGAGTTTTTATGCCAACCATAGGCGTCTGACTTAGCTTTACATGCCGCGTCCGCGTGGTATATTATTTTGGGTCAAGTCATAGACTACACCCACATTTCGCCAGTTATATTTAAGTCGCCGAGCCTATTGCCATAAATCGAGCACACAAACAGACTCAAATCAAGAACACTTCTAGTACAATTTTATGTTATCATTGCGTATTACCTATTCGTATAACCATCGGACCCGTAAAGAATACATTAATATCAAGAAACAATAACACTCACCTAAGTCAGCACATATTAATTTCAGTACAACACACCACAAAAATAACCCCGAACGTTCGCCATGTCGAAATTCGCAACGCTACCCATTTTCGCTTCGCAACACCCGGTTAGTGCAATACATTTAATTCATATGTCCTAACAGCTTTGCGACTGAATTGAGTTACAACCGCCTAATTCCTGTTTGCAATTATAT
>OV179164.1:77500-85000 GCA_921972225.1 Euplexia lucipara | reverse complement strand
CTACTTTAAATTTACCGATTTATGACTGTCTTTATGTAATATCTATTTGGATGATTTTTCTGTGATTTTACTTCATATGTCTATTCTATAATTTTAATTTCGAGTGTTTATAAATATCGCCGGTTTCTTATAAATGACATTTGTCGAATATACTTATTATATTCTAAATATTATTCTAACCATTATTTACAAATACTTACTTATATAAATAGCATATTTATGTTAAGTTTTAACTTATTTTAACCACTTTTCTGTTTTTTGGAAATAAGCTTTTTAAAATAACTATCTATTAGATTTTTAAAATTTATTTAGTTGTTTAAAAAATTAACGACTTTTGGGGTATGTTTAGGTGGCTGGTTGGTAGGATTTTGAAGCTTTTCACCAGAGAGGAGTGTGTCGTGGCTTAGTGGACTACTCAAATGTCTTGCCGATTACTGTGATGTTCACCATCTCAGGCCAGCAAGCCTAGATGCTGAGCTTTCCTTGTTTCCAGCCCACGACACCTTAGCAGTATGCCACACTAGACCTGGCTAGGCTGTCCCACTTCGCACGCATTGGGCAGTCACTACTGAACGCGCTGTGGTCGCATCTGCTACCTTTTGCCACGCTGCAGTTGCGGCACACTGGAGCAGTGCCTGCTGCCTGTGCTGGGCAATCTGCTCGCAGATGCGGGTCCCCGCAGTGACTGCACAATGGCACGGTGTCCTGGCAGTGCTTCTTGCCGTGCCCATACCCTAGGCAGATGGAGCATTGGACCAAAGGTGACTGGTCGGCTACTCGTAACCTCTGCAGGTCCACGTGCACCCGACCCGCCGCCGTCAGCCTCTGCCAGACTTGGGGCGACACCTGCAAGACGATGTGGCCCATGTGTGGGTTTCTGGTGCGACGGCGGTACTTCACCGCCATCCTCAGATCCTCCGCGGCCACGTCTTCCAGCAGGTGGGCATTCTGCACTTTAAGGGCCTGGACAACCTCGCCATCCGTGTGGCAGGAAAGGACGTCCTTGAGGATGATGAGGGGGTCCTTGTTGACTACCTCCTCAACCCGGAGACCTACTGACTTCCGGATCCTTTCCTTTACTGCTACCATCTCCTCTCTGGTGTTAAAGCCCACGATGACCTTTTGGTCCCTCGCCTTCCTCAGCCGCTCTACTCTCGTACCCTCGACCTTTGCGTTGACTGCCACCCGGAGTTTTCCTATGACCTCCTCACTAGTGTCCATTACATCGGCAGATGAAACGACTACTGAGTGAAGAGGCCTGTGCGGAAGCTGTCTTGGCACGGCAGCCACTTCGGCAAAGGTCGGTACTTGTTCTGCCGTAAAGCGAGGGGCCTCCTTCAGTTGCTCCGACAGAGCCCGCGTCTGTTGCTTGCACTCCTCCAACGCCACGTTATGCTGTTGGAGGTTCTCGACCAGCTGCTTCACGAGCCCCGTCGGAACAACCGCTGCGTTTTCCGGTTCCTTAGAATGTTCCGCACTTGCCTTTGCTGTCCCCCTGGCTTGCTCAGCCTCTTTGACAAGCTCATAAAGCCGGTCTATGGCGGCGAGTACCTCCGTCTTGATCTCAGTTTTGAGATTGCGAGAGTTGCTCAAATGAAGCTTAGCTTTATTCAAGCAAGCTCTCGCCTCTGCTGTTAGGTTGGGGTACTTGGCCTTGGCTTCCGGCTTTTTCGAGGGTCCAACGGCGTTCGCTGAGGTACACTCCTCGGTACCGCACCTCACGCTAGGAAGAGTCGGCTCTGCCTTCTCGACCGATTTCGGCGAACCACTGGAGCCTTGTGAGCCGGCGTTCCCTGTTACGGGGGTGCGGAACATTCTGTAGGGGATTCTGAGGGTTACAGAGGACATCAAATAGACTAGGCTGAATCCCTGTAAAGGGGGGATCAGACACTTAAAAAACGTGAAATGTGTAGAAACGTCTGCTAAAGCACTAATGCGTTTTATCTAATTATTTAATAGTCAATATGTATATAATTTTAAAACAAATATGTAGACGAGTCTGTTTCTGTCACTATAATGTAATTATTCAATAATAGGTCAATTTTTATGAGTACACCCTAACAATGCTTTAGATGTATCCCTGTAAAGGGAAGATCAGTTATTAGTCAATATACTACTCCCTGTAAAGTGGGGAGCAGACAGTATAAATAAAATTTTACTTAAGACTACAAGTTTGACGATCAGATACAGGTGTAGACGCGATTAGAATAAAAATATTGCAAAAAGTCTTTGTTCGGACACAGTAGAGTCAAAAAACACAATTAATAATTTTTCGAAAGCACAAGAAAGCAGTTTTATACGCGTGATCTAAGAAATTTCCAGATTTCCTAAAAGAGAATTGCCGAAAGAATATAAATTAACAATAAAAATTTTTCGCCAAAAGTTTGTGTTCACCTACCTTACCACTATAGGGTGGGTGGGTGGGCAAAATTTTTGAAATTTTTTGTTAGCTAGAAGCACGCGCGAGGTGTCAAAAGACGCGTCTCGGCGCGGGCTATCCAACCGATGAAAAACACTTACTGTCGCAAGAAGAAAAATTTTGAGTTTTCGTCAAAAAACGTGTTTTTTACAGGAAAAATTTTGAAAATGGCCGAAATTTACACCAAACCAGAACTCCGGGTCGCGGAACGAGCACCAGAATGAGGGTAAGGTAGGTTAATGTCAATTTTGATTTTTTAATAAATTATTTAACGAGTGGATTTTGAGTTAATAATTAATTTAATAAAAACTTTTTGTAAAATTTTACAAGTGTCTGTAAATGAAAACTTTTTCGCGTTTTTGTCAATTTAACTTAGTCAATACGATAGGGGGTGGCTATTTAGGAATTGTCGCGCTGAAAACAGCTTCAAAATGCGCCCCTTGGTTATCGAGTAATTACGGGTTAGGTTAGGTTAGGTTAGGTTAGGTTAGGTTAGGTTAGGTTAGGTTAGGTTAGGTTAGGTTAGGTTAGGTTAGGTTAGGTTAGGTTAGGTTAGGTTAGGTTAGGTTAGGTTAGGTTAGGTTAGGTTAGGTTAGGTTAGGTTAGGTTAGGTTAGGTTAGGTTAGGTTAGGTTAGGTTAGGTTAGGTTAGGTTAGGTTAGGTTAGGTTAGGTTAGGTTAGGTTAGGTTAGGTTAGGTTAGGTTAGGTTAGGTTAGGTTAGGTTAGGTTAGGTTAGGTTAGGTTAGGTTAGGTTAGGTTAGGTTAGGTTAGGTTAGGTTAGGTTAGGTTAGGTTAGGTTAGGTTAGGTTAGGTTAGGTTAGGTTAGGTTAGGTTAGGTTAGGTTAGGTTAGGTTAGGTTAGGTTAGGTTAGGTTAGGTTAGGTTAGGTTAGGTTAGGTTAGGTTAGGTTAGGTTAGGTTAGGTTAGGTTAGGTTAGGTTAGGTTAGGTTAGGTTAGGTTAGGTTAGGTTAGGTTAGGTTAGGTTAGGTTAGGTTAGGTTAGGTTAGGTTAGGTTAGGTTAGGTTAGGTTAGGTTAGGTTAGGTTAGGTTAGGTTAGGTTAGGTTAGGTTAGGTTAGGTTAGGTTAGGTTAGGTTAGGTTAGGTTAGGTTAGGTTAGGTTAGGTTAGGTTAGGTTAGGTTAGGTTAGGTTAGGTTAGGTTAGGTTAGGTTAGGTTAGGTTAGGTTAGGTTAGGTTAGGTTAGGTTAGGTTAGGTTAGGTTAGGTTAGGTTAGGTTAGGTTAGGTTAGGTTAGGTTAGGTTAGGTTAGGTTAGGTTAGGTTAGGTTAGGTTAGGTTAGGTTAGGTTAGGTTAGGTTAGGTTAGGTTAGGTTAGGTTAGGTTAGGTTAGGTTAGGTTAGGTTAGGTTAGGTTAGGTTAGGTTAGGTTAGGTTAGGTTAGGTTAGGTTAGGTTAGGTTAGGTTAGGTTAGGTTAGGTTAGGTTAGGTTAGGTTAGGTTAGGTTAGGTTAGGTTAGGTTAGGTTAGGTTAGGTTAGGTTAGGTTAGGTTAGGTTAGGTTAGGTTAGGTTAGGTTAGGTTAGGTTAGGTTAGGTTAGGTTAGGTTAGGTTAGGTTAGGTTAGGTTAGGTTAGGTTAGGTTAGGTTAGGTTAGGTTAGGTTAGGTTAGGTTAGGTTAGGTTAGGTTAGGTTAGGTTAGGTTAGGTTAGGTTAGGTTAGGTTAGGTTAGGTTAGGTTAGGTTAGGTTAGGTTAGGTTAGGTTAGGTTAGGTTAGGTTAGGTTAGGTTAGGTTAGGTTAGGTTAGGTTAGGTTAGGTTAGGTTAGGTTAGGTTAGGTTAGGTTAGGTTAGGTTAGGTTAGGTTAGGTTAGGTTAGGTTAGGTTAGGTTAGGTTAGGTTAGGTTAGGTTAGGTTAGGTTAGGTTAGGTTAGGTTAGGTTAGGTTAGGTTAGGTTAGGTTAGGTTAGGTTAGGTTAGGTTAGGTTAGGTTAGGTTAGGTTAGGTTAGGTTAGGTTAGGTTAGGTTAGGTTAGGTTAGGTTAGGTTAGGTTAGGTTAGGTTAGGTTAGGTTAGGTTAGGTTAGGTTAGGTTAGGTTAGGTTAGGTTAGGTTAGGTTAGGTTAGGTTAGGTTAGGTTAGGTTAGGTTAGGTTAGGTTAGGTTAGGTTAGGTTAGGTTAGGTTAGGTTAGGTTAGGTTAGGTTAGGTTAGGTTAGGTTAGGTTAGGTTAGGTTAGGTTAGGTTAGGTTAGGTTAGGTTAGGTTAGGTTAGGTTAGGTTAGGTTAGGTTAGGTTAGGTTAGGTTAGGTTAGGTTAGGTTAGGTTAGGTTAGGTTAGGTTAGGTTAGGTTAGGTTAGGTTAGGTTAGGTTAGGTTAGGTTAGGTTAGGTTAGGTTAGGTTAGGTTAGGTTAGGTTAGGTTAGGTTAGGTTAGGTTAGGTTAGGTTAGGTTAGGTTAGTTTAGGTTAGTTTAGGTTAGGTTAGGTTAGGTTAGGTTAGGTTAGGTTAGGTTAGGTTAGGTTAGGTTAGGTTAGGTTAGGTTAGGTTAGGTTAGGTTAGGTTAGGTTAGGTTAGGTTAGGTTAGGTTAGGTTAGGTTAGGTTAGGTTAGGTTAGGTTAGGTTAGGTTAGGTTAGGTTAGGTTAGGTTAGGTTAGGTTAGGTTAGGTTAGGTTAGGTTAGGTTAGGTTAGGTTAGGTTAGGTTAGGTTAGGTTAGGTTAGGTTAGGTTAGGTTAGGTTAGGTTAGGTTAGGTTAGGTTAGGTTAGGTTAGGTTAGGTTAGGTTAGGTTAGGTTAGGTTAGGTTAGGTTAGGTTAGGTTAGGTTAGGTTAGGTTAGGTTAGGTTAGGTTAGGTTAGGTTAGGTTAGGTTAGGTTAGGTTAGGTTAGGTTAGGTTAGGTTAGGTTAGGTTAGGTTAGGTTAGGTTAGGTTAGGTTAGGTTAGGTTAGGTTAGGTTAGGTTAGGTTAGGTTAGGTTAGGTTAGGTTAGGTTAGGTTAGGTTAGGTTAGGTTAGGTTAGGTTAGGTTAGGTTAGGTTAGGTTAGGTTAGGTTAGGTTAGGTTAGGTTAGGTTAGGTTAGGTTAGGTTAGGTTAGGTTAGGTTAGGTTAGGTTAGGTTAGGTTAGGTTAGGTTAGGTTAGGTTAGGTTAGGTTAGGTTAGGTTAGGTTAGGTTAGGTTAGGTTAGGTTAGGTTAGGTTAGGTTAGGTTAGGTTAGGTTAGGTTAGGTTAGGTTAGGTTAGGTTAGGTTAGGTTAGGTTAGGTTAGGTTAGGTTAGGTTAGGTTAGGTTAGGTTAGGTTAGGTTAGGTTAGGTTAGGTTAGGTTAGGTTAGGTTAGGTTAGGTTAGGTTAGGTTAGGTTAGGTTAGGTTAGGTTAGGTTAGGTTAGGTTAGGTTAGGTTAGGTTAGGTTAGGTTAGGTTAGGTTAGGTTAGGTTAGGTTAGGTTAGGTTAGGTTAGGTTAGGTTAGGTTAGGTTAGGTTAGGTTAGGTTAGGTTAGGTTAGGTTAGGTTAGGTTAGGTTAGGTTAGGTTAGGTTAGGTTAGGTTAGGTTAGGTTAGGTTAGGTTAGGTTAGGTTAGGTTAGGTTAGGTTAGGTTAGGTTAGGTTAGGTTAGGTTAGGTTAGGTTAGGTTAGGTTAGGTTAGGTTAGGTTAGGTTAGGTTAGGTTAGGTTAGGTTAGGTTAGGTTAGATTAGGTTAGGTTAGGTTAGGTTAGGTTAGGTTAGGTTAGGTTAGGTTAGGTTAGGTTAGGTTAGGTTAGGTTAGGTTAGGTTAGGTTAGGTTAGGTTAGGTTAGGTTAGGTTAGGTTAGGTTAGGTTAGGTTAGGTTAGGTTAGGTTAGGTTAGGTTAGGTTAGGTTAGGTTAGGTTAGGTTAGGTTAGGTTAGGTTAGGTTAGGTTAGGTTAGGTTAGGTTAGGTTAGGTTAGGTTAGGTTAGGTTAGGTTAGGTTAGGTTAGGTTAGGTTAGGTTAGGTTAGGTTAGGTTAGGTTAGGTTAGGTTAGGTTAGGTTAGGTTAGGTTAGGT
This sequence comes from Euplexia lucipara, assembly GCA_921972225.1. Lineage (NCBI taxonomy): Eukaryota > Metazoa > Arthropoda > Insecta > Lepidoptera > Noctuidae > Euplexia > Euplexia lucipara. The sequence goes on along the minus strand of OV179164.1, from coordinate 78,628 downwards.
TAGGTTAGGTTAGGTTAGGTTAGGTTAGGTTAGGTTAGGTTAGGTTAGGTTAGGTTAGGTTAGGTTAGGTTAGGTTAGGTTAGGTTAGGTTAGGTTAGGTTAGGTTAGGTTAGGTTAGGTTAGGTTAGGTTAGGTTAGGTTAGGTTAGGTTAGGTTAGGTTAGGTTAGGTTAGGTTAGGTTAGGTTAGGTTAGGTTAGGTTAGGTTAGGTTAGGTTAGGTTAGGTTAGGTTAGGTTAGGTTAGGTTAGGTTAGGTTAGGTTAGGTTAGGTTAGGTTAGGTTAGGTTAGGTTAGGTTAGGTTAGGTTAGGTTAGGTTAGGTTAGGTTAGGTTAGGTTAGGTTAGGTTAGGTTAGGTTAGGTTAGGTTAGGTTAGGTTAGGTTAGGTTAGGTTAGGTTAGGTTAGGTTAGGTTAGGTTAGGTTAGGTTAGGTTAGGTTAGGTTAGGTTAGGTTAGGTTAGGTTAGGTTAGGTTAGGTTAGGTTAGGTTAGGTTAGGTTAGGTTAGGTTAGGTTAGGTTAGGTTAGGTTAGGTTAGGTTAGGTTAGGTTAGGTTAGGTTAGGTTAGGTTAGGTTAGGTTAGGTTAGGTTAGGTTAGGTTAGGTTAGGTTAGGTTAGGTTAGGTTAGGTTAGGTTAGGTTAGGTTAGGTTAGGTTAGGTTAGGTTAGGTTAGGTTAGGTTAGGTTAGGTTAGGTTAGGTTAGGTTAGGTTAGGTTAGGTTAGGTTAGGTTAGGTTAGGTTAGGTTAGGTTAGGTTAGGTTAGGTTAGGTTAGGTTAGGTTAGGTTAGGTTAGGTTAGGTTAGGTTAGGTTAGGTTAGGTTAGGTTAGGTTAGGTTAGGTTAGGTTAGGTTAGGTTAGGTTAGGTTAGGTTAGGTTAGGTTAGGTTAGGTTAGGTTAGGTTAGGTTAGGTTAGGTTAGGTTAGGTTAGGTTAGGTTAGGTTAGGTTAGGTTAGGTTAGGTTAGGTTAGGTTAGGTTAGGTTAGGTTAGGTTAGGTTAGGTTAGGTTAGGTTAGGTTAGGTTAGGTTAGGTTAGGTTAGGTTAGGTTAGGTTAGGTTAGGTTAGGTTAGGTTAGGTTAGGTTAGGTTAGGTTAGGTTAGGTTAGGTTAGGTTAGGTTAGGTTAGGTTAGGTTAG
>OV179164.1:10000-75000 GCA_921972225.1 Euplexia lucipara | reverse complement strand
ATAATAAATATTTAAATTATATGTTTTAATACATTCATCTCTTACATCGTTCCTTTTGCAAGTGTTATATAAACCAAATTATATTGACTTACAACTATCTCTTGTGTCCGAAGACCTTCTCATAGGATTCCATTTGTAATTTTGTATATGTATAGTGTACATATTTCGATTATTTTCCTATTTTTACATTATTCTTAGTTTTAATCATGTATATTCTATACTTTCAGTAATACATATTAACATTTTGTTCCTGCCTATGAATATATTCATTAATTTCTGGTTTTAAATGAATTTACTAGTTTATAAGACTTTACTTGAGTTTCTAGTTTTTCAATCTGTTGTACAGTCTCCTCGACCCCGGGGTCGCAAGTGTAACCCAAGCTCGTGTGTTTTTCGCGGGGTCGTGAGTACCTATGGCCTTCAGGCGAAGGACAGCAATATCTGCCAAGTTTCTTACGTAGTCCTCGTCTGGTAGCCCCGCGTGAGCCTTCATCAGGAATAAAGGCACATCTTTGCTCTGGGTGAGGGCTACTTTCGGGCGTCTTCTTGTCTTCCTGGTGTACTCTGCGTTGTTCAGGTGAGCCGATTTCTCGGACCACCACGACAAGGTAAGTTTGTGTTTTTGTTTTATTTTTAGTGTGTGTTCAGTGCATGGTTTGTGTGGTATATTTGTGTGTCCTTTTTTGCATTTTGTCTTTTGTCGAGTGTTTATGATTGTCTGTATTTGTGTTGGGCAGATTTGTTTTCTCGTTTTTAATAGGTCCAGTTTCTTATGAAACTGGCTCCTATTTACGTTGTTTGTGTGAATCTGTTTTGTGTTTTGTAATATGTCTGTACCCTTACCTTTTTTCAATGACATATTGAAGACAATGACGTGGTAGTCCGATTTCCTGGTTCCCGAGTCTTCTTTCCTGTTTTCCACCAGGTCGAGGATGTCTAGGGTGTCGATTGGGCTGCTTGTTTCGCTGTTTGCCACGATGGGGCCCTTAGCAGTACGCGACGGTGGAGCGCGCTATCGCATCCCATCTCCTACGTACAGGGCACTCGTTGCTGAAGGCGTTGTGATCTACTTGGCCGTGCTTGGCAAGTTGACAATTTGAACACTTGGGGGGCTCACCGGACAGACGAACCGGGCAGTCGGCTCGGAGGTGGTGGTCACCACAGTGCGAACAAACGTCCTCCCTCTCAGTGCACATCTTCCGTCCGTGGCCATACTGGAGGCACCTGGAACACTGTATAAGAGGAGTCTGATCGTAGACTCTTACCCTCTGCAGGTCCACGTGCGCTCGCCCCGCCACCGTCAGCCGCTGCCACAGAGGGGGAGACACTTGCAGAACCACGTGGTTCTCATGCGGGTTCCGCGTTCGCTTGCGAAATTTGACGGCGACCTTAACCTCATCCGGTTTTAGGCCGCACAGGAGGTGTGAGTTCTGGTTGAGGATCGCCTTAGTGATGTCATCGTCCGTGTTATAGGATAGCACGTCCGCTAACATCACCAAGGGGTCCCTGTTCACCGCCTCCTCAACTCTAAGTTTGGCCGATGAGTCCCTCAATCTGTTCTTAACCAGCTCCAGTTGTTCTATTGTCTGGCACCCAAGCACGACCTTTTGGTCCTTTGCCTTTCGGACCTTGTCCACTCGGATACCGGTTTCTCTCGCGTCTACTGCAGTCCTTATCTTGTCGACTACAGTGCCGCTGGTGTCCATCTCGTCCTCCGAGCTCACGATAATCGAGTGCAGCGGTCGGGGCAGGCCTTCGGCTGCGGCACTCGCGTATGTAGCTTCCTTCTGGTTATCCGCTGGGGGGAGTGTGGGGACAGGAAGCGTCCTGCCCTCCAGTTCTTTAAGTTGATTGGAGAGTGTGCGTGTAAAGAGCGCACACTCTGCAATTTCCTTGCTGTTGTCCCGCATCACCCCCATCAGAGCCTCCAGTGTCACTCCCGCTTCTAGATTGGGCGGCGCACTTCCTTCGCTTCGATCCGTCTGGGTACTCATCTCGTTGGAATCTTTTGACTCGATTTTGTCCTTCTCTGAACCCTGCACAAGGTCTACGAGTATGTTAATTATTTCCATCAGATCCATAAGAGAGTCTTGCAGTTTTTCTTTTATCTCCCGCTTGAGGTTTCCGGACCTACTCATCGCGTCCTCTGCGTCGGTTTTTGTCTCCATAGCTCTGTTGCTGAGCTGGATCACCTGGTCGATCAGGTCTCCTTCCAGAGTTAACCCCTCGATATGGTGCACTATTGGTTTCATTTTGACGGGTTTGATAGCGTCAGCAACCTCCACAACACGGCTTGAGGGCAGTTCGGCGGCGCGGACTGTCAGGTCAGGCTTCTTCTTCTTTGTGATCGTTCTATAATGTGTTGCCTGTGCCTCCACTTTCGCTTTTAAAATTTTGTTTATTGGCGGGGTTTGGAACATGTTGTGACTCGGTTAGGGTTTTAATAAGTTTAGTTAAGTGCTAATAAAACTGATTGTACTTAGATTAAAATTGACTAAAGGAATGTTTTTATTTGAAATAATTTTAATTGGAAATTGATTCGTAAAATTTTAAAATTGTAAAACAAAAGTGTAAAACTATGATCTAAAAATTTTTTGTATGTTCCAATTTTTAACATGTAAATAGAATATAAACAAAATGTAAATTTTGTTAATAGTGTTCCCTAGGGGAGGAGTCGTACAACAGGTTTGGCGCGCGATGTTAAAGTTTTGGCGTTGCAAATAATATTAATATTAAAATCTCCAGTTGTTCTTAATGAATATAATATATATGTATACTTAAATGATTATTATTATTTTTCCTCAATAGAGGCAGTCAGCACAATTTTACTTATAATAATCTATTCATACATATAAGAACATCAATACATACATTTGTTATTGTTATTCCTCAATAGAGGCTGTCACTTAAAATATTGTTTTCCTCAATAGAGGTGTCAAAAGACTATTAAGTGTTGTAAATATTAAATTATAAAAATATCAATCACACACAAACAATTGCAGTAGCGGTATGTACATGTACAGACACTAACCAAGTCAGCGCAGAGTCATACACTGCATGGTCACTTATAATTAATGAGATAGACAGGACAGCTCAAGTCTTTAAAGCAAACCAATACGTTACACTTTAAGTGTCAATTATAGAATATGTCAATTTAAATTTGATGCGATTCTACATAGGGTCAGTCTCTGTATGTACAATATTGTCCTACCAGAGGACTGTCAGTTGCAAAAAAGCCACGTTAAGTTTGGACAGGTGGTTTACAATATTATATAGGCAATTTTTCTATTTTTTGTAAATGTCAAGATTTATATTAAAAATAATAACCTTGGTAGGAGGGGTGCAGGGTTTTAGTTGGGGTACAATTATTGCCCTTGGGCTGACTTTTAAAAAGAATCCAAACACGGGGGGTCTGCGCCTTCCGGTTACTGAGATAGACTGCGGGGGGGGTGCGGGTGCATGAGGTGCGGAGCGGGGAAATTAATAGTTTAGGTATTATGATATAATAATAAAGTAATAAAGTGCAAAATATTAGAGTTAGATTACGGGAGGGGGGGGGGGGGTAGGGGAGAGGGGGAGGGGTAGTCAGTTGGGTAATGTATATTGTACGTTAATTACTTTAACTAATGATTTCGAAGTTAAATATTGTAAGTTTAGTAGGTTATGTTTATTGTGAAATTAATTATAAATTAAATAAGTTGGTTGGGGGTGGGTTTTGGGTTGGGGGTCCCAATGACAGCGGGGAGGTTTTTTGGTTATACCACCTAGGTGGTATAACCAAAATTTTGTTAAAAATGCTCTAGGATGCACCGTTTCCGAGATATGGATGTTCGGGGAGAATTTACTAAAAGTGGGGAAATTTACGTAGGTTGATTTTGCACTTTTTTGTTTTTAAGTTAATTAGAGTTTAATATGAAAAACACCCTAGAGGGGAACTCAAAACCATCTGGTGCAGTGTTATTTTTTGCTAAGGGGGGCTATATTTTTATTTATTTATGATTTTAATTTTATCTTTGTTTACATTCAAACGGGGAAATTTTAAGGAAAGGGGAGCACGTATAGCTCTGAAAGTACGCGATGGATTGGTATGAAAATTTTTGTATGGGTTAAAGAGGACATGTACTATCGTATTTTTTAATAAAATTAATTAAATTTAAAAGCTATATCTATAAGTAATATGATTGAACTTTTAATTTTCTTGTAAATTCTTCAATCTGATAAAGTCCTATATCTTCCAGGAATTTGGGGTAACAATGTGTGGAAAAATGTTTTTGGGGTTGTTTTTAGGTGTTGCACCCTCCTGCAGGTGTAAGATTGATGTAACCACCTTGGTTCACTAAACACGAACCACGTGTTTTTCACAATTTTTCGTTTTTCTCACGAATTTTGGGGCGGAAAAATCCGCCAGGGGTGTCAAAAGATGCGCCTTCGCGCCGCGCATCCGATGAGGTCAGAAAAAATACACGTCGTCGATCTTGTTTTGGCAGCGTTTTAAGAATTAGTCGAAAAGTGTACCTTATTGAGGTTAGAAATCCGGTTTTTTCTGTGTAACTCACTGTGTTTCACTTTTTGAGTCAAATGAGTATTATCACTACACAGAGTACACTAATACAAACACATAGATGTATCACTCGTGAAAATCGGTTGATGTTTACTTTTTAAAACGATTTTTGGTTCGCGGAGCGACTCAGTTTCGCTGCGTTCGGGACGGCGGCGGGGCTACAACTGGGTTAGGTTAGGTTAGGTTAGGTTAGGTTAGGTTGGGGGACCCCCCACAGCGCATACGTCCTCGTCGTGTCCCCTGGAAACTGCCCAGTTCTGACCACCGTAACGGAGTGGCAGACTGGGTAGGCCAAAGTGCGCTGTGCATCGTAGAACACCTCTGTCTTGCTGTCTACGAACAAGTCTTTGCGACCATTATGTCGACCCCTAGGCGGGACGCCTCCGGGCGATTTTTAAAATCGAAGAAGGGCCCTTCTAAGGGCCAACCTGGCGCTCAGGCGCCTGAGGCTAGCCGCGCGCCTTCTGCGGCCAGCTCTCTGGAGAGGAGTGAGTCGTTTGGGTCCCTGTTGGACTCAGACGACTCACTGTTTGTGTCGGACGTCGAGGACTCCCGGCCGCGAAAGCGAGCCCACCAGAGCGGTGGGTCCGGGGGCTCCTCGGCCTCCACTTCGACGGGGCTGCCGAAGGCGAAGAAGCCGACGGTGGCACCAGCGACTCATGTCGTTGGGCTCGCTGATGCCCAACGAAAGCTGGACCTTGCCCGGCGCGCTCAGCTCCAGGAGGAGCTGGAGGAGCGCGTCGCGGCAAAGGAAAAGCGAGCTCAGTCCGCCCGGGGCGGGTCCGGGTACGGCGCGTCTCGCGTGCTGTACGCGGACCACTCTCTGGCGGAGCTTGAGAGGATGGCGGTGGAGGATGAGGAGGGGATAGTGGAGGTCGCCTCCAAGTCCTCCAACCTAAAGGGGACCTTTCAGAAGGCCCTCAAGTGCCGGGCCGCGAGCCTGCGCGGTGTCGTCGCTGAACTCCTTCAGCGGACGGCCACCGACGAGACGCGGCAACTGCAGGCGAAGGTCGATCGCCTGCAGTCGGAGGTCAGCCAGCTGCACCAGAAGCTGGCTGAAGCCACGGCCCGGCCACAACAGGCCGCGACGAGCCCTGCCGCAGAGGCCCCCCCCTCCAGCCGCAACCTTGAGGATGTCATCCGCAAGGTTGTGATGGAGGAGCGGGCCTTCACGCGAGCCTGCCTGGCGGGGATCGAGGACCGGCTCCTTCCGGAGACGCGCCTCCGACCGCCGCTTGCGGCGGATAAGAGGCGGGACCGGGAGGAGCCGGTGCCTCCTACCCCACAGGCCGAGGGCGCCCCTCTGGAGGTCCCCCAACAGGAGGGGGACGCCCTTCTCCCTGCGACCACACCGTCCAACGAGTGGACAGAGGTGAAGCGCAGGAGGAAGGGTAAGGGGAAGAAGTCGGCAGCGGCCGTTCCCGCTGCTGCCGCTTCTGTCGCCACTGCCAGCCAGTCGCAGAAGGCGACCGGCAAAGGCAAGGCGAAGCCGAAAGGGAAGGCGAAGGTGCGACTCGTCCCCCCTAAATCCGCAGCAGTCGTGGTGACCCTCACCGCGGAGGCTGCGGGGCGAGGGGAGACGTACATGTCCGTGCTGGTGCGGGCACGCGCCAACGCCGACCCTGCCCAACTGGGCATCGGCACTGTGACTTGCCGGCGGACCCAAGCCGGGGCTCGTATCTTCGAGTTCCCGGGAGCCGAGGGGGGTGCCCGCGCGGACCTCTTTGCAGCCAAGCTGCAGGAGGTCATCGCGGACACCGCCAGGGTGGTCCGACCGGTAAAGTCAGCGGTCTTGGAGGTGGCGGAGTTGGACGACTCCGTCACCAAGGAGGAGGTGGTGGCTGCGGTGGCGGCGATTGGGGGCTGTGACGTCGCCGCGGTGCAGGGCCGGAATATCCGGCCCGGCCGCGGCGGCTTGGGCGCGATTCGCCTGCAGTGCCCAATCGTCGCTGCCAAAGCCGTTCTTGCCAGGGGCCGGCTTACAGTCGGCTTCAGCTCAGGTGCGGTCCGGGCTCTCGGCGACCAGCCATTGCGGTGTTTCCGATGCTTCGGCATCGGTCACACGCGGCCGCTGTGTCCGTCTAAAACCGACAGATCGGACACGTGCCTGCGCTGCGGCAAGGACGGCCACAAAGCCGCCTCCTGCGGGGCCGCCACACCGCGCTGCGCGGTGTGTGCCGCCAGTGGCAGCCCAGCTGACCACGTCATGAGGGGGCGGAAATGTCTTCCTCCCCCCAGGCGGGGCAAAGCTGTCGCTGCCGCTGGCGCCGCCGCTCCTGCGGCGGCTGCGGAGAGCGGTGCGATGTCCGACTGATCTCGGTCGGACGTCGCATCGCGCCGGCGTCGCGGTCCTCCGCGGACTCCCCTACCCTCTCGCTCTTAGAGAGGGGAACGGGATACGTGGCCGCCGCGCCGCCGGTAGTTCTTGGGGATCTTCCTCAAGGTGGCGACGGGCGGGCGTTAGGCGCGGGGGCGCCTACGCCCGCATTGCACCCGTCACCGCCTCCGCCGGGCAATCGTCGGCGGGGACTGGACGAAAAGGCTCTGCCGGATTCCCAGTCCCCGCCATTCAGGACGAAGCGGGAACACGCTGGTGGTTTTTAGTGGGTATACCGGGTCAGACCGGGGAGTCCCACATACCCCCCCCATCCCCCGATGGGAGGGTATGCGTAATGCATTTTCCCCAGCGTTAAAAAAAAAAAAAAAAAAAAAAAAAAAAAAAAAAAAAAAAAAAAAAAAAAAAAAAAAAAGGTTAGGTTAGGTTGGGGGACCCCCCACAGCGCATACGTCCTCGTCGTGTCCCCTGGAAACTGCCCAGTTCTGACCACCGTAACGGAGTGGCAGACTGGGTAGGCCAAAGTGCGCTGTGCATCGTAGAACACCTCTGTCTTGCTGTCTACGAACAAGTCTTTGCGACCATTATGTCGACCCCTAGGCGGGACGCCTCCGGGCGATTTTTAAAAACGAAGAAGGGCCCTTCTAAGAGCCAACCTGGCGCTCAGGCGCCTGAGGCTAGCCGCGCGCCTTCTGCGGCCAGCTCTCTGGAGAGGAGTGAGTCGTTTGGGTCCCTGTTGGACTCAGACGACTCACTGTTTGTGTCGGACGTCGAGGACTCCCGGCCGCGAAAGCGAGCCCACCAGAGCGGTGGGTCCGGGGGCTCCTCGGCCTCCACTTCGACGGGGCTGCCGAAGGCGAAGAAGCCGACGGTGGCACCAGCGACTCATGTCGTTGGGCTCGCTGATGCCCAACGAAAGCTGGACCTTGCCCGGCGCGCTCAGCTCCAGGAGGAGCTGGAGGAGCGCGTCGCGGCAAAGGAAAAGCGAGCTCAGTCCGCCCGGGGCGGGTCCGGGTACGGCGCGTCTCGCGTGCTGTACGCGGACCACTCTCTGGCGGAGCTTGAGAGGATGGCGGTGGAGGATGAGGAGGGGATAGTGGAGGTCGCCTCCAAGTCCTCCAACCTAAAGGGGACCTTTCAGAAGGCCCTCAAGTGCCGGGCCGCGAGCCTGCGCGGTGTCGTCGCTGAACTCCTTCAGCGGACGGCCACCGACGAGACGCGGCAACTGCAGGCGAAGGTGGATCGCCTGCAGTCGGAGGTCAGCCAGCTGCACCAGAAGCTGGCTGAAGCCACGGCCCGGCCACAACAGGCCGCGACGAGCCCTGCCGCAGAGGCCCCCCCCTCCAGCCGCAACCTTGAGGATGTCATCCGCAAGGTTGTGATGGAGGAGCGGGCCTTCACGCGAGCCTGCCTGGCGGGGATCGAGGACCGGCTCCTTCCGGAGACGCGCCTCCGACCGCCGCTTGCGGCGGATAAGAGGCGGGACCGGGAGGAGCCGGTGCCTCCTACCCCACAGGCCGAGGGCGCCCCTCTGGAGGTCCCCCAACAGGAGGGGGACGCCCTTCTCCCTGCGACCACACCGTCCAACGAGTGGACAGAGGTGAAGCGCAGGAAGAGGGGTAAGGGGAAGAAGTCGGCAGCGGCCGTTCCCGCTGCTGCCGCTTCTGTCGCCACTGCCAGCCAGTCGCAAAAGGCGACCGGCAAAGGCAAGGCGAAGCCGAAGGGGAAGGCGAAGGTGCGACTCGTCCCCCCTAAATCCGCAGCAGTCGTGGTGACCCTCACCGCGGAGGCTGCGGGGCGAGGGGAGACGTACATGTCCGTGCTGGTGCGGGCACGCGCCAACGCCGACCCTGCCCAACTGGGCATCGGCACTGTGACTTGCCGGCGGACCCAAGCCGGGGCTCGTATCTTCGAGTTCCCGGGAGCCGAGGGGGGTGCCCGCGCGGACCTCTTTGCAGCCAAGCTGCAGGAGGTCATCGCGGACACCGCCAGGGTGGTCCGACCGGTAAAGTCAGCGGTCTTGGAGGTGGCGGAGTTGGACGACTCCGTCACCAAGGAGGAGGTGGTGGCTGCGGTGGCGGCGATTGGGGGCTGTGACGTCGCCGCGGTGCAGGGCCGGAATATCCGGCCCGGCCGCGGCGGCTTGGGCGCGATTCGCCTGCAGTGCCCAATCGTCGCTGCCAAAGCCGTTCTTGCCAGGGGCCGGCTTACAGTCGGCTTCAGCTCAGGTGCGGTCCGGGCTCTCGGCGACCAGCCATTGCGGTGTTTCCGATGCTTCGGCATCGGTCACACGCGGCCGCTGTGTCCGTCTAAAACCGACAGATCGGACACGTGCCTGCGCTGCGGCAAGGACGGCCACAAAGCCGCCTCCTGCGGGGCCGCCACACCGCGCTGCGCGGTGTGTGCCGCCAGTGGCAGCCCAGCTGACCACGTCATGAGGGGGCGGAAATGTCTTCCTCCCCCCAGGCGGGGCAAAGCTGTCGCTGCCGCTGGCGCCGCCGCTCCTGCGGCGGCTGCGGAGAGCGGTGCGATGTCCGACTGATCTCGGTCGGACGTCGCATCGCGCCGGCGTCGCGGTCCTCCGCGGACTCCCCTACCCTCTCGCTCTTAGAGAGGGGAACGGGATACGTGGCCGCCGCGCCGCCGGTAGTTCTTGGGGATCTTCCTCAAGGTGGCGACGGGCGGGCGTTAGGCGCGGGGGCGCCTACGCCCGCATTGCACCCGTCACCGCCTCCGCCGGGCAATCGTCGGCGGGGACTGGACGAAAAGGCTCTGCCGGATTCCCAGTCCCCGCCATTCAGGACGAAGCGGGAACACGCTGGTGGTTTTTAGTGGGTATACCGGGTCAGACCGGGGAGTCCCACATACCCCCCCCATCCCCCGATGGGAGGGTATGCGTAATGCATTTTCCCCAGCGTAAAAAAAAAAAAAAAAAAAAAAAAAAAAAAAAAAAAAAAAAAAAAAAAAAAAAAAAAGGTTAGGTTAGGTTTGCCGGGCCGCGAGCCTGCGCGGTGTCGTCGCTGAGCTGTTGCAGCGAACGGCCACCGACGAGACGCGGCAACTGCAGGCGAAGGTGGATCGCCTGCAGTCGGAGGTCAGCCAGCTGCACCAGAAGCTGGCTGAAGCCACGGCCCGGCCACAACAGGCCGCGACGAGCCCTGCCGCGGAGGCCCCCCCCTCCAGCCGCAACCTTGAGGACGTCATCCGCAAGGTTGTGATGGAGGAGCGGGCCTTCACGCGAGCCTGCCTGGCGGGGATCGAGGACCGGCTCCTTCCGGAGACGCGCCTCCGACCGCCGCTTGCGGCGGATAAGAGGCGGGACCGGGCGGAGCCGGTGCCTCCTACCCCACAGGCCGAGGGCGCCCCTCTGGAGGTCCCCCAACAGGAGGGGGACGCCCTTCTCCCTGCGACCACACCGTCCAACGAGTGGACGGAGGTGAAGCGCAGGAAGAAGGGTAAGGGGAAAAAGTCGGCGGCGGCCGTTCCCGCTGCTGCCGCCACTGCCGCTTCTGCCAGCCAGTCGCCTGCGACCGGCAAGGGCAAGAAGCAGAAGGGGAAAGGGAAGGCGAAGGTGCGACTCGTCCCCCCTAAATCCGCAGCAGTCGTGGTGACCCTCACCGCGGAGGCTGCGGGGCGAGGGGAGACGTACATGTCCGTGCTGGTGCGGGCACGTGCCAACGCCAACCCTGCCCAACTGGGCATCGGCAGTGTGACCTGCCGGCGGACCCAAGCCGGGGCTCGTATTTTCGAGTTCCCGGGAGCCGAGGGGGGTGCCCGCGCGGACCTCTTTGCAGCCAAGCTGCAGGAGGTCATCGCGGACACCGCCACGGTGGTCCGCCCGGTAAAGTCAGCGGTCTTGGAGGTGGCGGAGTTGGACGACTCCGTCACCAAGGAGGAGGTGGTGGCTGCGGTGGCGGCGATTGGGGGCTGTGACGTCGCCGCGGTGCAAGGCCGGAATATCCGGCCCGGCCGCGGCGGCTTGGGCGCGATTCGCCTGCAGTGCCCAATCGTCGCTGCCAAAGCCGTTCTTGCCAGGGGCCGGCTTTCAGTCGGCTTCAGCTCAGGTGCGGTCCGGGCTCTCGCCAACCAGCCATTGCGGTGTTTCCGGTGCTTCGGCACCGGACACACGCGGCCGCTGTGTCCATCTCCGGTCGACAGATCGGACACGTGCCTGCGCTGCGGCAGGGACGGCCACAAAGCCGCCTCCTGCGGGGCCGCCACACCGCGCTGCGCGGTGTGTGCCGCCAGTGGCAGCCCAGCTGACCACGTCATGAGGGGGCGGAAATGTCTTCCTCCCCCCAGGCGGGGCAAAGCTGTCGCTGCTGCTGGCGCCGCCGCTCCTGCGGCGGCTGCGGAGAGTGGTGCGATGTCCGACTGATTTCGGTCGGACGTCGCATCGCGCCGGCGTCGCGGTCCTCCGCGGACTCCCCTACCCTCTCGCTCTTAGAGAGGGGAACGGGATACGTGGCCGCCGCGCCGCCGGTAGTTCTTGGGGATCTTCCTCAAGGTGGCGACGGGCGGGCGTTAGGCGCGGGGGCGCCTACGCCCGCATTGCACCCGTCACCGCCTCCGCCGGGCAATCGTCGGCGGGGACTGGACGAAAAGGCTCTGCCGGATTCCCAGTCCCCGCCATCCAAGACGAAGCGGGAACAACGCTGGTGGTTTTTAGTGGGTATACCGGGTCTGACCGGGGAGTCCCACATAGCCTCCCATCCCCCGATGGGCGGGTATGCGTAATGCATTTTCCCCAGCGTGAAAAAAAAAAAAAAAAAAAAAAAAAAAAAAAAAAAAAAAAAAAAAAAAAAAAAAAAAAAAAAAAAAAAGGTTAGGTTAGGTTAGGGGTGGGGGACCCCCCACAGTGCATACGTCCTCGTCGTGTCCCCTGGAAACTGCCCAGTTCTGACCACCGTAACGGAGTGGCAGACTGGGTAGGCTAAAGTGCACTGTGCATCGTAGAGCACCTCACTGCCTTGTGTCTACGAAAAGGATTTGCGACCATTATGTCGACACCTCGACGGGACGCCTCCGGGCGTTTCCTCAAGAAGGGCCCATCTAAGGGCCAACCCGGCGCACCAACGCCCGAGACTAGCCGCGCGCCTTCTGCGGCCAGCTCTGTTGAGAGGAGTGAGTCGTTTGGGTCTTTGTTGGACTCAGACGACTCACTCTTTGTGTCGGACGTCGAGGACTCCCGGCCGCGAAAGCGAGCCCACCAGAGCGGTGGGTCCGGGGGCTCCTCGGCCTCCACGTCGACGGGGCTGCCGAAGGCCAAGAAGCCGACGGTCGCACCAGCGACCCATACCGTTGGGCTGGCTGACGCCCAACGGAAGCTGGACCTTGCCCGGCGCGCTCAGCTCCAGGAGGAGCTGGAGGAGCGCGTCGCGGCAAAGGAAAAGCGAGCTCAGTCCGCCCGGGGCGGGTCCGGGTACGGCGCGTCCCGCGTGCTGTACGCGGACCACTCTCTGGCGGAGCTTGAGAGGATGGCGGTGGAGGATGAGGAGGGGATCGTGGAGGTCGCCTCCAAGTCCTCAAACCTAAAAGGGACCTTTCAGAAGGCCCTCAAGTGCCGGGCCGCGAGCCTGCGCGGTGTCGTCGCTGAACTCCTTCAGCGGACGGCCACCGACGAGACGCGGCAACTGCAGGCGAAGGTCGATCGCCTGCAGTCGGAGGTCAGCCAGCTGCACCAGAAGCTGGCTGAAGCCACGGCCCGGCCACAACAGGCCGCGACGAGCCCTGCCGCAGAGGCCCCCCCCTCCAGCCACAACCTTGAGGACGTCATCCGCAAGGTTGTGATGGAGGAGCGGGCCTTCACGCGAGCCTGCCTGGCGGGGATCGAGGACCGGCTCCTTCCGGAGACGCGCCTCCGACCGCCGCTTGCGGCGGACAAGAGGCGGGACCGGGCGGAGCCGGTGCCTCCTACCCCACAGGCCGAGGGCACCCCTCTGGAGGTCCCCCAACAGGAGGGGGACGCCCTTCTCCCTGCGACCACACCGTCCAACGAGTGGACGGAGGTGAAGCGCAGGAAGAAGGGTAAGGGGAAAAAGTCGGTGGCGGCCGTTCCCGCTGCTGCCGCCACTGCCGCTTCTGCCAGCCAGTCGCCTGCGACCGGCAAGGGCAAGAAGCAGAAGGGAAAAGGGAAGGCGAAGGTGCGACTCGTCCCCCCTAAATCCGCAGCAGTCGTGGTGACCCTCACCGCGGAGGCTGCGGGGCGAGGGGAGACGTACATGTCCGTGCTGGTGCGGGCACGTGCCAACGCCAACCCTGCCCAACTGGGCATCGGCAGTGTGACCTGCCGGCGGACCCAAGCCGGGGCTCGTATTTTCGAGTTCCCGGGAGCCGAGGGGGGTGCCCGCGCGGACCTCTTTGCAGCCAAGCTGCAGGAGGTCATCGCGGACACCGCCACGGTGGTCCGCCCGGTAAAGTCAGCGGCCTTGGAGGTGGCGGAGTTGGACGACTCCGTCACCAAGGAGGAGGTGGTGGCTGCGGTGGCGGCGATTGGGGGCTGTGACGTCGCCGCGGTGCAGGGCCGGAATATCCGGCCCGGCCGCGGCGGCTTGGGCGCGATTCGCCTGCAGTGCCCAATCGTCGCTGCCAAAGCCGTTCTTGCTGGGGGCCGGCTTTCAGTCGGCTTCAGCTCAGGTGCGGTCCGGGCTCTCGCCAACCAGCCATTGCGGTGTTTCCGGTGCTTCGGCACCGGACACACGCGGCCGCTGTGTCCATCTCCGGTCGACAGATCGGACACGTGCCTGCGTTGCGGCAAGGACGGCCACAAAGCCGCCTCCTGCGGGGCCGCCACACCGCACTGCGCGGTGTGTGCCGCCGGTGGCAGCCCAGCTGACCACGTGATGAGGGGGAGGAAGTGTAATCCTCCCCCCAAGCGGGGCAAAGCTGTCGCTGCCGCTGGCGCCGCCGCTCCTGCGGCGGCTGCGGAGAGCCGTGCGATGTCCGACTGATTCCGGTCGGATGTCGCATCGCGCCGGCGTCGCGGTCCTCCACGGACTCCCCTACCCTCTCGCTCTTAGAGAGGGGAACGGGATACGTGGCCGCCGCGCCGCCGGTAGGTCTTGAGGATCTTCCTCAAGGTGGCGACGGGCGGGCGTTAGGCGCGGGGGCGCCTACGCCCGCATTGCACCCGTCACCGCCTCCGCCGGGCAATCGTCGGCGGGGACTGGACGAAAAGGCTCTGCCGGATTCCCAGTCCCCGCCATTCAAGACGAAGCGGGAACAACGCTGGTGGTTTTTAGTGGGTATACCGGGTCAGACCGGGGAGTCCCACATACCCCCCTCATCCCCCGATGGGAGGGTATGCGTAATGCATTTTCCCCAGCGTAAAAAAAAAAAAAAAAAAAAAAAAAAAAAAAAAAAAAAAAAAAAAAAAAAAAAAAAGGTTAGGTTAGGGGTGCGTGCAGAAAACCTCCTCGTGTGCCTGATTGCTGCTGGTTCCTTTCGAATACGTTCGGGGGAAAGAGCAGTCGTCGGGCCGGTGCACCCTGGGCACAGGCAATAATCAAGAGATTGTTGTCTGTGGCGAATTTCTGCGGCCACTCTCCACCTCTGCTTACAGAGGGTAGGAAGAGTGGACTCTGGAGGGGCCCTTTTCAGGGCCATCCGCGGAGGCGGGTCCGAGGGAGCGGTTTGTCCGAGTGCGTCTCGGCTTCAGGGTCGACGGGGTCGCGAAGGCAGTCGGCCGGAGGCAGCCCCGATGACCCTTGTCGTGGGGGGAGATGGCCCTAGGGGGGGTCGATTTCTCCCCCAAGCTGTTCGCTCGGACCCGGACTTTAGGCTTGACACGGAGGCGATGGGCGGGCGTCAGGCGCGGGGGCGCCTGCGCTCGCATTGCACCCGTCGCCACCTTAGTCGGTCCCTTCGGGGAAGCCAAGCGGGGTAATCGTCGGCGGGGGACTGGACGTGACGGCTATGCTGGATTCCCAGTCCCCCGCCAATACGACGAAGCGGGAAAAACGCTGGGTTGTTTTAGTGGGTATACCGGTGCGGTAAACCGGGGAGTCCCACATACCCCCCCCATCCCCCGATGGGCGGGTATGCGTAATTGTCATTTTTTCCCAGCGCAAAAAAAAAAAAAAAAAAAAAAAAAAAAAAAAAAAAAAAAAAAAGGTTAGGTTAGGTTAGGTTAGGTTAGGTTGGGGGACCCCCCACAGTGCATACGTCCTCGTCGTGTCCCCTGGAAACTGCCCAGTTCTGACCACCGTAACGGAGTGGCAGACTGGGTAGGCTAAAGTGCACTGTGCTTTCGTTGCTTATCATATTGCCTTATAGAGTAACGAAATGTCGGAATCAAAGAATACGCGGGACGCCTTCGGGCGTTTTTTTTGAAGAAAAAAGGCCCTTTTCAGGGCCAACCAAAAGGCCCTTCTCAGGGCCACTCAGACGCTTCGGCGTCGGAGGCCAGCCGCGCGCCGTCTGCGGCAAGCGCCTACGAGTCGTCTGACACCGACTCTCTGATGGGCCTCATCGACTTCTCGTTGAGTGAGGTCGAGGCGGAGGCGGAGAGTCGGTCGCGGAAGCGACCCCACAAGAGCGGTGGGTCCGGTGGCTCCTCGGGGTCGACGGGGCTGCCGAGGGCTAAAAAGCCGACGCCGGTGGCCCCGGCGACCCATGACGTTGGGCTTGCGGAGGCCCAGCGCCAGCTGGACCTGCTTCGGCAAGCTCAGGCCCAGGATGAGCTGGACGAGCGGGTTGCGGCCAGGGAGAAGCGGGCGCTCGCCACCCGGGCCAAGTCCGGAGGCGGTGCGTCCCGCGTTCTCTACGGGGACTTCTCCTTGGCCGAACTGGAGAAAATGGCGGCGGAGGACGAGGAGGGGATTGTGGAGGTCGCCTCCAAGTCCTCCAACCTGAAGGGGACCCTGCAGAGGGCCCTCAAATGCCGGGCTGCGAGCTTGCGCGGTATCGTCGCGGAGCTGGTCCAGCGCCAGGCCAGCGACGAGACGCGGCAGCTGCAGGCGAGGGCGGATCGCCTGCAGTCGGAGGCTAGCCGGCTTCACGCGAAGCTGGCTGAGGTCACGGCTCGGCCACACCAGGCCGAAACGAGCTCTGCGGCGGAGGGCCCTGCCTCCAGCCGCAACCTTGAGGATATCATCCGCAAGGTTGTGATGGAGGAGAGGGCCTTCACAAGGTCCTGCCTGGCAGGCATTGAGGACCGGCTCCTGCCGGAGAAGCGCCTCCGGCCGCCGCTTGCGGCGGATAAGAGGCGCTGCCAGCCGGAGCCGTCCACCTCCCGGGCGGAGGATGCCAGGGTGGAGGACGCCCATGCGGAGGACGCCCTTCTCCCTTCGACCACCCCGTCTAACGAGTGGACGGAGGTGAGGCGTAAGGGGAAGGGCAAGGGCAAGAAGTCAGCGACGGCCGTCCCTGCCGTCGCTGCCGCCCCCGCCACTGCCGCTCCCAGCCAGTCGCTGGTGACTGGCAAGGGAAAGAAGGGGAAAAAGGGGAAGGGGAAGAAGTCAGCGACGGCCGTTCCTGCCGTCGCTGCCGCCCCCGCCACTGCCGGTCCCAGCCAGTCGCAGACGACTGGCAAGGGAAAGAAGGGGAAGGGAAAGAGGCGGCTGGTCCCCCCGAAAACTGCGGCCGTCGTGGTGACTCTCACCGCGGAGGCCGCAGGGCGCGGGGAGACCTACGCATCAATTTTGGTGCGAGCGCGGGCAAGTGCCGATCCCACCAAGCTGGGCATCGGCGGTGTCTCCTGTCGGCGGACCCAAGCCGGGGCTCGATTATTCGAGTTCCCGGGGGCGGAGGGGAACGCTAACGCGGACCTCTTCGCGGCGAAGCTGCGGGAGGCCATCGCCGATTCGGCGAAGGTGGCCCGACCAGTGAAGTTGGCGGCTCTGGAGGTGTCCGAGCTGGACGACACCGTCACCACAGAGGAGGTGGTGGCGGCGGTCGCAGCGGTGGGTGGCTGCGGCGTCGCGGCGGTCCAAGGCCGGGCGGTGAGGCCCGGCCGTGGTGGCATGGGTGCCGTCCGCCTCGAGTGCCCGGTCACCGCTGCCCAGGTCGTCCTTTCCAAGGGGCGGCTTACCGTTGGCCTTAGCTCGGGTGCAGTACGTGCGCTCGAGCAACAGCCTTTGAGGTGTTTCCGGTGCTTCGGCATCGGACACACCCGGCCCCTGTGTCCGTCCGCGGTGGACAGGTCGAACACCTGCTACCGCTGCGGCATGGAGGGCCACAAGGCCGCCTCTTGTGAGGCCGCCACGCCACACTGCGCTGTGTGTGCCGCCAGTGGCTGCTCGGCTGAGCACGTCATGAAGGGGAGGAAATGCAATCCTCCCCTTAAGCGGGGTAAAGCACAGGCACCAACAGTGTCTGCTGCCACTGCCGCCAGCGCTGCCGTTCCTGCGACGGCTGCGGAGGACGGTGCGATGTCCGACTGATTTAGGTCGGACATCGCATCGCACCGGCGCCGCGGTCTTCCGCGGACTCCCCTCCCCTCTCGCTTTAGAGAGGGGAACGGGATACGTGGCCGCCGCGCCGCCGGTGGATCCTGAGGATCACCCTCACGGTGGCGACGGGCGGGCGATAGGCGCGGGGGCGCCTACGCCCGCATTGCACCCGTCATCACCTTTGCCGGACTCTCGTCGCCGGGGACTGGACGAAATGGCTCTGCCGGATTCCCAGTCCCCGCCATTCCGACGATGCGGGAACAACGCTGGGGTTTTTAGTGGGTATACCGGGTCAAACCGGGGAGTCCCACATACCCCCCCCATCCCCCGATGGGAGGGTATGCGTAATGCATTTTCCCCAGCGTAAAAAAAAAAAAAAAAAAAAAAAAAAAAAAAAAAAAAAAAAAGGTTAGGTTAGGTTAGGTTGGGGGACCCCCCACAGCGCATACGTCCTCGTCGTGTCCCCTGGAAACTGCCCAGTTCTGACCACCGTAACGGAGTGGCAGACTGGGTAGGCCAAAGTGCGCTGTGCATCGTAGTCAATTACCAGCCTTGAAGAGACTACGTACGATTGCGATAAATATGTCGACACCTCGAAGGGACGCCTCCGGGCGATTTTTGAAGAAGGGCCCTTCTAAGGGCCAACCCGGCGCACCAGCGCCTGAGACTAGCCGCGCGCCTTCTGCGGCCAGCTCAATTGAGAGGAGTGAGTCGTTTGGGTCTCTTTTGGACTCAGACGACTCACTGTTTGTGTCGGACGTCGAGGACTCCCGGCCGCGAAAGCGAGCCCACCAGAGCGGTGGGTCCGGGGGCTCCTCGGCCTCCACGTCGACGGGGCTGCCAAAGGCAAAAAAGCCGACGGTCGCACCAGCGACCCATACCGTTGGGCTAGCTGACGCCCAGCGGAAGCTGGACCTTGCCCGGCGCGCTCAGCTCCAGGAGGAGCTGGAGGAGCGCGTCGCGGCAAGGGAAAAGCGGGCCCAGTCCGCCCGGGGCGGGTCCGGGTACGGCGCGTCTCACGTGCTGTACGCGGACCACTCTCTGGCGGAGCTCGAGAAGATGGCGGAGGAGGACAAGGAGGGGATCGTGGAGGTCGCCTCCAAGTCCTCAAACTTGAAGGGTACCTTCACGAAGGCCCTCAAGTGCCGGGCCGCGAGCCTGCGCGGGGTCGTCGCTGAACTGCTTCAGCGAACGGCCACCGACGAAACGCGGCAACTGCAGGCGAAGGTGGATCGCCTGCAGTCGGAGGTCAGCCAGCTGCACCAGAAGCTGGCTGAAGCCACGGCCCGGCCACAACAGGCCGCGACGAGCCCTGCCGCAGAGGCCCCCCCCTCCAGCCGCAGCCTTGAGGACGTCATCCGCAAGGTTGTGGTGGAGGAGCGGGCCTTCACGCGAGCCTGCCTGGCGGGGATCGAGGACCGGCTCCTTCCGGAGACGCGCCTCCGACCGCCGCTTGCGGCGGACAAGAGGCGGGACCGGGTGGAGCCGGTGCCTCCTACCCCACAGGCCAAGGGCACCCCTCAGGAGGTCCCCCAGCAGGAGGAGGACGCCCTACTCCCTGCGACCACACCGTCCAACGAGTGGACGGAGGTGCGGCGCAAGGGGAAGGGTAAGGGGAAGAAGTCGGCAGCGGCCGTTCCCGCTGCTGCCGCTTCTGTCGCCACTGCCAGCCAGTCGAAGGCGACCGGCAAAGGCAAGGCGAAGCCGAAGGGGAAGGCGAAGGTGCGACTCGTCCCCCCTAAATCCGCAGCAGTCGTGGTGACCCTCACCGCGGAGGCTGCGGGGCGGGGGGAGACGTACATGTCCGTGCTGGTGCGGGCACGCGCCAACGCCGACCCTGCCCAACTGGGCATCGGCGCTGTGACTTGTCGGCGGACCCAGGCCGGGGCTCGTATCTTCGAGTTCCCGGGAGCCGAGGGGGGTGCCCGCGCGGACCTCTTTGCAGCCAAGCTGCAGGAGGTCATCGCGGACACCGCCA
The DNA here is from genome assembly GCA_921972225.1 of Euplexia lucipara. NCBI lineage: Eukaryota > Metazoa > Arthropoda > Insecta > Lepidoptera > Noctuidae > Euplexia > Euplexia lucipara. Next base: position 55,735 of record OV179164.1, on the reverse strand, counting down.
AGGTGGTCCGGCCGGTAAAGTCGGCGGTCTTGGAGGTGGCGGAGTTGGACGACTCCGTCACCAAGGAGGAGGTGGTGGCTGCGGTGGCGGCGATTGGGGGCTGTGACGTCGCCGCGGTGCAGGGCCGGAATATCCGGCCCGGCCGCGGCGGCTTGGGCGCGATTCGCCTGCAGTGCCCAATCGTCGCTGCCAAAGCCGTTCTTGCCAGGGGCCGGCTTACAGTCGGCTTCAGCTCAGGTGCGGTCCGGGCTCTCGGCGACCAGCCATTGCGGTGTTTCCGATGCTTCGGCATCGGTCACACGCGGCCGCTGTGTCCGTCTAAAACCGACAGATCGGACACGTGCCTGCGCTGCGGCAAGGACGGCCACAAAGCCGCCTCCTGCGGGGCCGCCACACCGCGCTGCGCGGTGTGTGCCGCCAGTGGCAGCCCAGCTGACCACGTCATGAGGGGGCGGAAATGTCTTCCTCCCCCCAAACGGGGCAAAGCTGTCGCTGCCGCTGGCGCCGCCGCTCCTGCGGCGGCTGCGGAGAGCGGTGCGATGTCCGACTGATTTCGGTCGGACGTCGCATCGCGCCGGCGTCGCGGTCCTCCGCGGACTCTCCTCTCCTCTCGCTCTAGAGAGGGGAACGGGATACGCGGCCGCCGCGCCGCCGGTAGGTCTTGAGGATCTTCCTCAAGGTGGCGACGGGCGGGCGTTAGGCGCGGGGGCGCCTACGCCCGCATTGCACCCGTCACCGCCTCCGCCGGGCAATCGTCGGCGGGGACTGGACGAAAAGGCTCTGCCGGATTCCCAGTCCCCGCCATTCAGGACGAAGCGGGAACACGCTGGTGGTTTTTAGTGGGTATACCGGGTCAGACCGGGGAGTCCCACATACCCCCCCCATCCCCCGATGGGAGGGTATGCGTAATGCATTTTCCCCAGCGCAAAAAAAAAAAAAAAAAAAAAAAAAAAAAAGGTTAGGTTGGGGGACCCCCCACAGCGCATACGTCCTCGTCGTGTCCCCTGGAAACTGCCCAGTTCTGACCACCGTAACGGAGTGGCAGACTGGGTAGGCCAAAGTGCGCTGTGCATCGTAGTCAATTACCAGCCTTGAAGAGACTACGTACGATTGCGATAAATATGTCGACACCTCGAAGGGACGCCTCCGGGCGATTTTTGAAGAAGGGCCCTTCTAAGGGCCAACCCGGCGCACCAGCGCCTGAGACTAGCCGCGCGCCTTCTGCGGCCAGCTCAATTGAGAGGAGTGAGTCGTTTGGGTCTCTTTTGGACTCAGACGACTCACTGTTTGTGTCGGACGTCGAGGACTCCCGGCCGCGAAAGCGAGCCCACCAGAGCGGTGGGTCCGGGGGCTCCTCGGCCTCCACGTCGACGGGGCTGCCGAAGGCCAAGAAGCCGGCGGTCGCACCAGCGACCCATACCGTTGGGCTAGCCGACGCCCAACGGAAGCTGGACCTAGCCCGGCGCGCTCAGCTCCAGGAGGAGCTGGAGGAGCGCGTCGCGGCAAAGGAAAAGCGGGCCCAGTCCGCCCGAGCGAGGTCCGGGTACGGCGCGTCCCACGTGCTGTACGCGGACCACTCACTGGTGGAGCTGGAGAAGATGGCGGAGGAGGACAAGGAGGGGATCGTAGAGGTCGCCTCCAAGTCCTCAAACTTGAAGGGTACCTTCCAGAAGGCCCTCAAGTGCCGGGCCGCGAGCCTGCGCGGTGTCGTCGCTGAGCTGTTGCAGCGAACGGCCACCGACGAGACGCGGCAACTGCAGGCGAAGGTGGATCGCCTGCAGTCGGAGGTCAGCCAGCTGCACCAGAAGCTGGCTGAAGCCACGGCCCGGCCACAACAGGCCGCGACGAGCCCTGCCGCAGAGGCCCCCCCCTCCAGCCGCAACCTTGAGGATGTCATCCGCAAGGTTGTGATGGAGGAGCGGGCCTTCACGCGAGCCTGCCTGGCGGGGATCGAGGACCGGCTCATTCCGGAGACGCGCCTCCGACCGCCGCTTGCGGCGGATAAGAGGCGGGACCGGGAGGGGCCGGTGCCTCCTACCCCACAGGCCGAGGGCGCCCCTCTGGAGGTCCCCCAACAGGAGGGGGACGCCCTTCTCCCTGCGACCACACCGTCCAACGAGTGGACGGAGGTGAAGCGCAGGAAGAAGGGTAAGGGGAAGAAGTCGGCTGCGGCCGTTCCCGCTGCTGCCGCTTCTGTCGCCACTGCCAGCCAGTCGCAAAAGGCGACCGGCAAAGGCAAGGCGAAGCCGAAAGGGAAGGCGAAGGTGCGACTCGTCCCCCCTAAATCCGCAGCAGTCGTGGTGACCCTCACCGCGGAGGCTGCGGGGCGAGGGGAGACGTACATGTCCGTGCTGGTGCGGGCACGCGCCAACGCCGACCCTGCCCAACTGGGCATCGGCACTGTGACTTGCCGGCGGACCCAAGCCGGGGCTCGTATCTTCGAGTTCCCGGGAGCCGAGGGGGGTGCCCGCGCGGACCTCTTTGCAGCCAAGTTGCAGGAGGTCATCGCGGACACCGCCAGGGTGGTCCGACCGGTAAAGTCAGCGGTCTTGGAGGTGGCGGAGTTGGACGACTCCGTCACCAAGGAGGAGGTGGTGGCTGCGGTGGCGGCGATTGGGGGCTGTGACGTCGCTGCGGTGCAGGGCCGGAATATCCGGCCCGGCCGCGGCGGCTTGGGCGCGATTCGCCTGCAGTGCCCAATCGCTGCTGCCAAAGCCGTCCTTGCCAAGGGCCGGCTTACAGTCGGCTTCAGTTCAGGTACGGTCCGGGCTCTCGCCGACCAGCCCATGCGGTGTTTCCGGTGCTTCGGCATCGGACACACCCGGCCGCTGTGTCCGTCGCCGATCGACAGGTCGGACACGTGCCTGCGCTGCGGCAAGGACGGCCACAAAGCCGCCTCCTGCGGGGCCGCCACGCCACACTGCGCAGTGTGCGCCGCCAGTGGCCGCCCAGCGGGCCATGTGATGAGGGGGAGGAAATGTCTTCCTTCCCCCAAGCGGGGCAAAGCTGCCGCTGCCACTGGCGCCGCTCCTGCGGCGGTTTCGGAGGGTGGTGCGATGTCCGACTAACTCAGGTCGGACGTCGCATCGCACCGGCGTCGCGGTCTTCCGCGGACTCTCCTCCCCTCTCGCTCTAGAGAGGGGAACGGGATACGCGGCCGCCGCGCCGCCGGTGGATCGTGAGGATCATCCTCAAGGTGGCGACGGGCGGGCGTTAGGCGCGGGGGCGCCTACGCCCGCATTGCACCCGTCACCGCCCCGCCGGGCAATCGTCGGCGGGGACTGGACGAAAAGGCTCTGCCGGATTCCCAGTCCCCGCCATTCAGGACGAAGCGGGAACACGCTGGTGGTTTTTAGTGGGTATACCGGGTCAGACCGGGGAGTCCCACATACCCCCCCCATCCCCCGATGGGAGGGTATGCGTAATGCATTTTCCCCAGCGTTCAAAAAAAAAAAAAAAAAAAAAAAAAAAAAAAAAAAAAAAAAGGTTAGGTTGGGACGGGGGGCCACCTCACAGTGCTTGCGTCCACGTCGCGCCCCCTGGAAACGATCCAGTACTGACCACCGTATTGCAGTGCCAGACTGGGTCGGCCAAAGTGCACTGTGGCGGCTGTGCCGCTAGACGTGGGTTCGATTCCCGCTTGGGATGGATGTTTCGGTGTGTGTTTGGATGTGTGTGATTGGTTTGTTGGCTGTTTGGTGCCCATGGCACAGGAATAGTCACTCTCTGGACTCAGACGACTCACTGGTTGGTGCGTCGGACGTGGAAGTCCCTCGGTCGTGGTAACGAGTCCGCGGGGGCGGTTTTGTCCGAGGGGGTCTCGGCTTCAGGGTCGACGGGGTTGCCAAGGCTGGAGCGCCGACGGTGGCCTCGGAGACCTCTGTCGTGGGGGGAGATGGCCCTGGAGGGGGCCAGTCTCTCCTCCAGGCCGCTCTCTGTCGGACTCTGACTTTGGGGCTGCTCATTTTTTATGGTGAGCGCGATCGTTGTGCTGTGTCTGGGTATGACTTGCGAGTAAAGTGTGTATGTTTAGAGGTGTTTATTTATTTATTTATTATTTATATATTTATTTATCATTTAAGAAAGAAAGAAAAGAAAGAAAGAAAGTGTGTGTGTTTGGTCGCGTGTGATTGGGTTTGTTGGCTGTTTGGTGCCCATGGCACAGGAATAGTTACTCTCTGGACTCAGACGACTCACTGATTGGTGCGTCGGACGTGGAAGTCCCTCGGTCGTGGTAACGAGTCCGCGGGGGCGGTTTTGTCCGAGGAGGTCTCGGCTTCAGGGTCGACGGGGTTGCCGAGGCTGGAGAGCCGACGGTGACCTCGGAGACCTCTGTCGTGGGGGGAGATGGCCCTGGAGGGGGCCAGTCTCTCCTCCGGGCCGCTCTCTGTCGGACTCTGACTTTGGGGCTGCTCATTTTTTATGGTGAGCGCGATCGTTGTGCTGTGTCTGGGTGTGACTTGCGAGTAAAGTGTGTATGTTCAGAGGTGTTTATTTATTTATTTATTATTTATTTATTTATTTATCATTTAAGAAAGAAAGAAGGGAAAGAAAGAAAGTGTGTGTGTTTGGTCGCGTGTGATTGGGTTTGTTGGCTGTTTGGTGCCCATGGCACAGGAATAGTTACTCTCTGGACTCAGACGACTCACTGATTGGTGCGTCGGACGTGGAAGTCCCTCGGTCGTGGTAACGAGTCCGCGGGGGCGGTTTTGTCCGAGGGGGTCTCGGCTTCAGGGTCGACGGGGTTGCCAAGGCTGGAGCGCCGACGGTAGCCTCGGAGACCTCTGTCGTGGGGGGAGATGGCCCTGGAGGGGGCCAGTCTCTCCTCCGGGCCGCTCTCTGTCGGACTCTGACTTTGGGGCTGCTCATTTTTTATGGTGAGCGCGACGTTGTGCTGTGTCTGGGTGTGACTTGCGAGTAAAGTGTGTATGTTCAGAGGTGTTTATTTATTATTTATTTATTTATTTATCACTGTCTGGCGGAAGCGGGTCCGAGGGGGTGGTTTGTCCGAGGGCGCCTTGGCTTCAGGGTCGACGGGGTTGCCGAGGCCGGAGGGCCGATGGTAGCCTCGGAGGCCCATGTCGTGGGGGGGGATGGCCCTGGTGGGGGTCGATCTCTCCCCCGAACTGCTTTCTCGGACTCGGACTTTTAAGCGGTTCACGGTGGCGACGGGCGGGCGACGGTACGGGGGTGCCTTCGCCCGCATTGCACCCGTCACCACCTTTGTCGGTCCCCTAGGGGAAGCCATGCGGGGCAATCGTCGGCGGAGGACTGGACGTAAAGGCTGTGCCGGTTTCCCAGTCCCCTGCCACTTAGACGAAGCGGGAATAAAGCTGGGTTGTTTTAGTGGGTATACCGGGTCTGACCGGGGAGTCCCACATAGCCTCCCATCCCCCGATGGGCGGGTATGCGTAATTGTCATTTTTTCCCAGCGCAAACAAAAAAAAAAAAAAAAAAAAAAAAAAAAAAAAAAAAGGTTGGGGGACCCCCCACAGTGCATACGTCCTCGTCGTGTCCCCTGGAAACTGCCCAGTTCTGACCACCGTAACGGAGTGGCAGACTGGGTAGGCTAAAGTGCACTGTGCATCGTAGTCACAAATCAGCCTTGAAGAGACTACGTACTAGACTGCGATCATGTCGACACCTAGAAGGGACGCCTCCGGGCGTTTTCTTAAGGGAAAAAAGGGCCCTTCTCAGGGCCAACCCGGCGCACCAGCGCCCGAGTCTAGCCGCGCGCCTTCTGCGGCCAGCTCTTTTGGAGGGAGTGAGTCGTTTGGGTCTCTGGACTCAGACGACTCATTCAGTCTGTCGGAGGTCGAGGGCTCCCGGTCGCGCAAGCGAATCCACCAGAGCGGTGGGTCCGGGGGCTCCTCGGCCTCCACGTCGACGGGGCTGCCGAAGGCCAAAAGGCCGACGGTGGCACCAGAGATCCATACCGTTGGGCTCGCTGATGCCCAACGGAAGCTGGACCTTGCCCGGCGCGCTCAGCTCCAGGAGGAGCTGGAGGAGCGTGTCGCGGCTAAGGAAAAGCGGGCCCAGTCCGCCCGAGCGAGGTCCGGGTACGGCGCGTCCCACGTGCTGTACGCGGACCACTCACTGGCGGAGCTGGAAAGGATGGCGGAGGAGGACGAGGAGGGGATCGTGGAGGTCGCCTCCAAGTCCTCCAACTTGAAGGGCACATTCCAGAAGGCCCTCAAGTGCCGGGCCGCGAGCCTGCGCGGTGTCGTCGCTGAGCTGTTGCAGCGAACGGCCACCGACGAGACGCGGCAACTGCAGGCGAAGGTGGATCGCCTGCAGTCGGAGGTCAGCCAGCTGCACCAGAAGCTGGCTGAAGCCACGGCCCGGCCACAACAGGCCGCGACGAGCCCTGCCGCAGAGGCCCCCCCCTCCAGCCGCAACCTTGAGGATGTCATCCGCAAGGTTGTGATGGAGGAGCGGGCCTTCACGCGAGCCTGCCTGGCGGGGATCGAGGACCGGCTCCTTCCGGAGACGCGCCTCCGACCGCCGCTTGCGGCGGACAAGAGGCGGGACCGGGCGGAGCCGGTGCCTCCTACCCCACAGGCCGAGGGCACCCTTCAGGAGGTCCCCCAGCAGGAGGAGGACGCCCTTCTCCCTGCGACCACACCGTCCAACGAGTGGACGGAGGTGAAGCGCAGGGGAAAGGGTAAGGGGAAGAAGTCGGCAGCGGCCGTTCCCGCCGCTGCCGCTTCCGTCGCCACTGCCAGCCAGTCGCCTGCGACCGGCAAAAGCAAGGCGAAGGGGAAGGGGAAGGCAAAGGCGCGGCTGGTCCCCCCTAAAACCGCAGCAGTCGTGGTGACCCTCACCGCGGAGGCTGCGGGGCGAGGGGAGACCTACATGTCCGTGCTGGTGCGGGCACGCGCCAATGCCAACCCTGCCCAACTGGGCATCGGCACAGTGACTTGCCGGCGGACCCAAGCCGGGGCTCGTATCTTCGAGTTCCCGGGAGCCGAGGGGGGTGCCCGCGCGGACCTCTTTGCAGCCAAGCTGCGGGAGGTCATCGCGGACACCGCCAAGGTGGTCCGCCCGGTAAAGTTAGCGGTCATAGAGGTGGCGGAGTTGGACGACTCCGTCACCAAAGAGGAGGTGGTGGCTACGGTGGCGGCGATTGGGGGCTGCGACGTCGCTGCGGTGCAGGGCCGGGATATCCGGCCCGGCCGCGGCGGCTTGGGCGCGCTTCGCCTGCGGTGCCCAATCGCTGCTGCCAAAGCCGTCCTTGCCAAGGGCCGGCTTACAGTCGGCTTCAGTTCAGGTACGGTCCGGGCTCTCGCCGACCAGCCCATGCGGTGTTTCCGGTGCTTCGGCATCGGACACACCCGGCCGCTGTGTCCGTCGCCGATCGACAGGTCGGACACGTGCCTGCGCTGCGGCAAGGACGGCCACAAAGCTGCCTCCTGCGGGGCCGCCACGCCACACTGCGCAGTGTGCGCCGCCAGTGGCCGCCCAGCAGACCATGTGATGAGGGGGAGGAAATGTCTTCCTCCCCCCAAGCGGGGCAAAGCTGCCGCTGTCACTGGCGCCGCTCCTGCGGCGGTTGCGGAGGGTGGTGCGATGTCCGACTGATTTCGGTCGGACGTCGCATCGCACCGGCGTCGCGGTCTTCCGCGGACTCTCCTCCCCTCTCGCTCTAGAGAGGGGAACGGGATACGCGGCCGCCGCGCCGCCGGTGGATCGTGAGGATCATCCTCAAGGTGGCGACGGGCGGGCGATAGGCGCGGGGGCGCCTACGCCCGCATTGCACCCGTCACCGCCCCGCCGGGCAATCGTCGGCGGGGACTGGACGAAAAGGCTCTGCCGGATTCCCAGTCCCCGCCATTCAGGACGAAGCGGGAACACGCTGGTGGTTTTTAGTGGGTATACCGGGTCAGACCGGGGAGTCCCACATACCCCCCCCATCCCCCGATGGGAGGGTATGCGTAATGCATTTTCCCCAGCGTTAAAAAAAAAAAAAAAAAAAAAAAAAAAAAAAAAAAAAAAAAAAAGGTTAGGTTAGGTTAGGTTGGGGGGGGGACCCCCCACAGCGCATACGTCCTCGTCGTGTCCCCTGGAAACTGCCCAGTTCTGACCACCGTAACGGAGTGGCAGACTGGGTAGGCCAAAGTGCGCTGTGCATCGTAGATCATCCAAGCCTTGTGAGTCTACGAAAACGCCTGCGATCATAATGTCGACCCCTAGGCGGGACGCCTCCGGGCGATTTTTAAAGAAAAAGGGCGCTCAGGTGCCTGAGGCTAGCCGCGCGCCTTCTGCGGCCAGCTCTCTGGAGAGGAGTGAGTCGTTTGGGTCCCTGTTGGACTCAGACGACTCACTGTTTGTGTCGGACGTCGAGGACTCCCGGCCGCGAAAGCGAGCCCACCAGAGCGGTGGGTCCGGGGGCTCCTCGGCCTCCACTTCGACGGGGCTGCCGAAGGCTAAGAAGCCGACGGTGGCACCAGCGATCCATACCGTTGGGCTCGCTGATGCCCAGCGGAAGCTGGACCTTGCCCGGCGCGCTCAGCTCCAGGAGGAGCTGGAGGAGCGCGTCGCGGCTAAGGAAAAGCGTGCTCAGTCCGCCCGGGGTGGGTCCGGGTACGGCGCGTCCCGCGTGCTGTACGCGGACCACTCTCTGGCGGAGCTTGAGAGGATGGCGGTGGAGGATGAGGAGGGGATCGTCGAGGTCGCCTCCAAGTCCTCCAACCTAAAGGGGACCTTCCAGAAGGCCCTCAAGTGCCGGGCCGCGAGCCTGCGCGGTGTCGTCGCTGAGCTGTTGCAGCGAACGGCCACCGACGAGACGCGGCAACTGCAGGCGAAGGTGGATCGCCTGCAGTCGGAGGTCAGCCAGCTGCACCAGAAGCTGGCTGAAGCCACGGCCCGGCCACAACAGGCCGCGACGAGCCCTGCCGCAGAGGCCCTTCCCTCCAGCCGCAGCCTTGAGGACACCATCCGCAAGGTTGTGATGGAGGAGAGGGCCTTCACGCGAGCATGCCTGGCGGGGATCGAGGACCGGCTCCTTCCGGAGACGCGCCTCCGACCGCCGCTTGCGGCGGACAAGAGGCGGGACCGGGTGGAGCCGGTGCCTCCTACCCCACAGGCCGAGGGCACCCCTCTGGAGGTCCCCCAACAGGAGGGGGACGCCCTTCTCCCTGCGACCACACCGTCCAACGAGTGGACGGAGGTGAAGCGCAGGAAGAAGGGTAAGGGGAAAAAGTCGGCGGCGGCCGTTCCCGCTGCTGCCGCCACTGCCGCTTCTGCCAGCCAGTCGCCTGCGACCGGCAAGGGCAAGAAGCAGAAGGGGAAAGGGAAGGCGAAGGTGCGACTCGTCCCCCCTAAATCCGCAGCAGTCGTGGTGACCCTCACCGCGGAGGCTGCGGGTCGAGGGGAGACGTACATGTCCGTGCTGGTGCGGGCACGTGCCAACGCCAACCCTGCCCAACTGGGCATCGGCAGTGTGACCTGCCGGCGGACCCAAGCCGGGGCTCGTATTTTCGAGTTCCCGGGAGCCGAGGGGGGTGCCCGCGCGGACCTCTTTGCAGCCAAGCTGCAGGAGGTCATCGCGGACACCGCCACGGTGGTCCGCCCGGTAAAGTCAGCGGCCTTGGAGGTGGCGGAGTTGGACGACTCCGTCACCAAGGAGGAGGTGGTGGCTGCGGTGGCGGCGATTGGGGGCTGTGACGTCGCCGCGGTGCAGGGCCGGAATATCCGGCCCGGCCGCGGCGGCTTGGGCGCGATTCGCCTGCAGTGCCCAATCGTCGCTGCCAAAGCCGTTCTTGCCAGGGGCCGGCTATCAGTCGGCTTCAGTTCAGGTGCGGTCCGGGCTCTCGGCGACCAGCCATTGCGGTGTTTCCGATGCTTCGGCATCGGTCACACGCGGCCGCTGTGTCCGTCTAAAACCGACAGATCGGACACGTGCCTGCGCTGCGGCAAGGACGGCCACAAAGCCGCCTCCTGCGGGGCCGCCACACCGCGCTGCGCGGTGTGTGCCGCCAGTGGCAGCCCAGCTGACCACGTCATGAGGGGGCGGAAATGTCTTCCTCCCCCCAGACGGGGCAAGGCTGTTGCTGCCGCTGGCGCCGCCGCTCCTGCGGCGGCTGCGGAGAGCGGTGCGATGTCCGACTGATTCCGGTCGGATGTTGCATCGCGCCGGCGTCGCGGTCCTCCACGGACTCTCCTCCCCTCTCGCTCTAGAGAGGGGAACGGGATACGCGGCCGCCGCGCCGCCGGTGGATCGTGAGGATCATCCTCAAGGTGGCGACGGGCGGGCGATAGGCGCGGGGGCTCCTACGCCCGCATTGCACCCGTCACCGCCCCGCCGGGCAATCGTCGGCGGGGACTGGACGAAAAGGCTCTGCCGGATTCCCAGTCCCCGCCATTCAGGACGAAGCGGGAACACGCTGGTGGTTTTTAGTGGGTATACCGGGTCAGACCGGGGAGTCCCACATACCCCCCCCATCCCCCGATGGGAGGGTATGCGTAATGCATTTTCCCCAGCGTTAAAAAAAAAAAAAAAAAAAAAAAAAAAAAAAAAAAAAAAAAAAAAAAAAAAAAAAAAGGTTAGGTTGGGGGGCCACCTCACAGTGCTTGCGTCCACGTCGCGCCCCCTGGAAACGATCCAGTACTGACCACCGTATTGCAGTGCCAGACTGGGTCGGCCAAAGTGCACTGTGGCGGCTGTGCCGCTAGACGTGGGTTCGATTCCCGCTTGGGATGGATGTTTCGGTGTGTGTTTGGATGTGTGTGATTGGTTTGTTGGCTGTTTGGTGCCCATGGCACAGGAATAGTCACTCTCTGGACTCAGACGACTCACTGGTTGGTGCGTCGGACGTGGAAGTCCCTCGGTCGTGGTAACGAGTCCGCGGGGGCGGTTTTGTCCGAGGGGGTCTCGGCTTCAGGGTCGACGGGGTTGCCAAGGCTGGAGCGCCGACGGTGGCCTCGGAGACCTCTGTCGTGGGGGGAGATGGCCCTGGAGGGGGCCAGTCTCTCCTCCAGGCCGCTCTCTGTCGGACTCTGACTTTGGGGCTGCTCATTTTTTATGGTGAGCGCGATCGTTGTGCTGTGTCTGGGTATGACTTGCGAGTAAAGTGTGTATGTTTAGAGGTGTTTATTTATTTATTTATTATTTATATATTTATTTATCATTTAAGAAAGAAAGAAAAGAAAGAAAGAAAGTGTGTGTGTTTGGTCGCGTGTGATTGGGTTTGTTGGCTGTTTGGTGCCCATGGCACAGGAATAGTTACTCTCTGGACTCAGACGACTCACTGATTGGTGCGTCGGACGTGGAAGTCCCTCGGTCGTGGTAACGAGTTCGCGGGGGCGGTTTTGTCCGAGGAGGTCTCGGCTTCAGGGTCGACGGGGTTGCCGAGGCTGGAGAGCCGACGGTGACCTCGGAGACCTCTGTCGTGGGGGGAGATGGCCCTGGAGGGGGCCAGTCTCTCCTCCGGGCCGCTCTCTGTCGGACTCTGACTTTGGGGCTGCTCATTTTTTATGGTGAGCGCGATCGTTGTGCTGTGTCTGGGTGTGACTTGCGAGTAAAGTGTGTATGTTCAGAGGTGTTTATTTATTTATTTATTATTTATTTATTTATTTATCATTTAAGAAAGAAAGAAAAGAAAGAAAGAAAGTGTGTGTGTTTGGTCGCGTGTGATTGGGTTTGTTGGCTGTTTGGTGCCCATGGCACAGGAATAGTTACTCTCTGGACTCAGACGACTCACTGATTGGTGCGTCGGACGTGGAAGTCCCTCGGTCGTGGTAACGAGTCCGCGGGGGCGGTTTTGTCCGAGGGGGTCTCGGCTTCAGGGTCGACGGGGTTGCCAAGGCTGGAGCGCCGACGGTAGCCTCGGAGACCTCTGTCGTGGGGGGGAGATGGCCCTGGAGGGGGCCAGTCTCTCCTCCGGGCCGCTCTCTGTCGGACTCTGACTTAGGGGCTGCTCATTTTTTATGGTGAGCGCGACGTTGTGCTGTGTCTGGGTGTGACTTGCGAGTAAAGTGTGTATGTTCAGAGGTGTTTATTTATTTATTTATTTATTTATTATTTATTTATTTATCACTGTCTGGCGGAAGCGGGTCCGAGGGGGTGGTTTGTCCGAGGGCGCCTTGGCTTCAGGGTCGACGGGGTTGCCAAGGCTGGAGCGCCGACGGTAGCCTCGGAGACCTCTGTCGTGGGGGGGAGATGGCCCTGGAGGGGGCCAGTCTCTCCTCCGGGCCGCTCTCTGTCGGACTCTGACTTAGGGGCTGCTCATTTTTTATGGTGAGCGCGACGTTGTGCTGTGTCTGGGTGTGACTTGCGAGTAAAGTGTGTATGTTCAGAGGTGTTTATTTATTTATTTATTTATTTATTATTTATTTATTTATCACTGTCTGGCGGAAGCGGGTCCGAGGGGGTGGTTTGTCCGAGGGCGCCTTGGCTTCAGGGTCGACGGGGTTGCCAAGGCCGGAGGGCCGACGGTAGCCTCGGAGGCCCATGTCGTGGGGGGGGATGGCCCTGGTGGGGGTCGATCTCTCCCCCGAACTGCTTTCTCGGACTCGGACTTTCAAGCGGTTCACGGTGGCGACGGGCGGGCGACGGTACGGGGGTGCCTTCGCCCGCATTGCACCCGTCACCACCTTTGTCGGTCCCCTAGGGGAAGCCATGCGGGGCAATCGTCGGCGGAGGACTGGACGTAAAGGCTGTGCCGGTTTCCCAGTCCCCTGCCACTTAGACGAAGCGGGAATAAAGCTGGGTTGTTTTAGTGGGTATACCGGGTCTGACCGGGGAGTCCCACATAGCCTCCCATCCCCCGATGGGCGGGTATGCGTAATTGTCATTTTTTCCCAGCGCAAACAAAAAAAAAAAAAAAAAAAAAAAAAAAAAAAAAAAAAAAAAAAGGTTAGGTTAGGTTGGGGGACCCCCCACAGTGCATACGTCCTCGTCGTGTCCCCTGGAAACTGCCCAGTTCTGACCACCGTAACGGAGTGGCAGACTGGGTAGGCCAAAGTGCACTGTGCTTCGCTGCTCATCAAATTCTATTGCCTTGTGACTTGCGAAAATGTCGGAGAAATCGAAGAATGCGCGGGACGCCTTCGGGCGTTTCTCGAAGAAAAAAGGCCCTTTTCAGGGCCAACCAAAAGGCCCTTTTCAGGGCCACTCGGACGCTTCGGCGTCAGAGGACAGCCGCGCGCCGTCTGCGGCTAGTTTTTACGAGTCGGAGGACTCCTTGATGGGCCTCATTGACTTTTCTTTGAGTGAGGTGGAGGCGGAGGCGGAGTGCCAGTCGCGGAAGCGACCCCACAAGAGCGGTGGGTCCGGTGGCTCCTCGGGGTCGACGGGGCTGCCGAGGGCTAAAAAGCCGACGCCGGTGGCCCCGGCGACCCATGACGTTGGGCTTGCGGAGGCCCAGCGCCGGCTGGACCTGCTTCGGCAAGCTCAGGCCCAGGATGAGCTGGACGAGCGGGTTGCGGCCAGGGAGAAGCGGGCGCTCGCCGCCCGGGCTAAGTCCGGAGGCGGTGCGTCCCGCGTTCTCTACGGGGACTTCTCCTTGGCCGAACTGGAGAAGATGGCGGCGGAGGACGAGGAGGGGATTGTGGAGGTCGCCTCCAAGTCCTCCAACCTGAAGGGGACCCTGCAGAGGGCCCTCAAATGCCGAGCCGCGAGCTTGCGCGGTATCGTCGCGGAGCTGGTCCAGCGCCAGGCCAGCGACGAGACGCGGCAGCTGCAGGCGAGGGCGGATCGCCTGCAGTCGGAGGCTAGCCGGCTTCACGCGAAGCTGGCTGAGGTCACGGCTCGGCCACACCAGGCCGAAACGAGCTCTGCGGCGGAGGGCCCTGCCTCCAGCCGCAACCTTGAGGATATCATCCGCAAGGTTGTGATGGAGGAGAGGGCCTTCACAAGGTCCTGCCTGGCAGGCATTGAGGACCGGCTCCTGCCGGAGAAGCGCCTCCGGCCGCCGCTTGCGGCGGATAAGAGGCGCTGCGAGCCGGAGCCGTCCACCTCCCGGGCGGAGGATGCCAGGGTGGAGGACGCCCATGCGGAGGACGCCCTTCTCCCTTCGACCACCCCGTCCAACGAGTGGACGGAGGTGAGGCGTAAGGGGAAGGGCAAGGGCAAGAAGTCAGCGACGGCCGTCCCTGCCGTCGCTGCCGCCCCCGCCACTGCCGCTCCCAGCCAGTCGCTGGTGACTGGCAAGGGAAAGAAGGGGAAAAAGGGGAAGGGGAAGAAGTCAGCGACGGCCGTTCCTGCCGTCGCTGCCGCCCCCGCCACTGCCGGTCCCAGCCAGTCGCAGACGACTGGCAAGGGAAAGAAGGGGAAGGGAAAGAGGCGGCTGGTCCCCCCGAAAACTGCGGCCGTCGTGGTGACTCTCACCGCGGAGGCCGCAGGGCGCGGGGAGACCTACGCATCAATTTTGGTGCGAGCGCGGGCAAGTGCCGATCCCACCAAGCTGGGCATCGGCGGTGTCTCCTGTCGGCGGACCCAAGCCGGGGCTCGATTATTCGAGTTCCCGGGGTTTTTTGGGGGACCCCCCACAGCGCATACGTCCTCGTCGTGTCCCCTGGAAACTGCCCAGTTCTGACCACCGTAACGGAGTGGCAGACTGCGTAGGCTAAAGTGCGCTGTGCATCGTAGAGCACCTCACTGCCTTGTGTCTACGAACAAGTAGTTTGCGACCATCATGTCGACACCTCGACGGGACGCCTCCGGGCGTTTCCTAAAGAAAAAGGGCCCTTTTCAGGGCCAACCCGGCGCTCAGACGCCCGAGACTAGCCGCGCGCCTTCTGCGGCCAGCTCTGTAGAGAGGAGTGAGTCGTTTGGGTCTCTGTTGGACTCAGACGACTCACTGTTTGTGTCGGACGTCGAGGACTCCCGGCCGCGAAAGCGAGCCCACCAGAGCGGTGGGTCCGGGGGCTCCTCGGCCTCCACGTCGACGGGGCTGCCGAAGGCGAAGAAGCCGACGGTCGCACCAGTGACCCATTCCGTTGGGCTAGCCGACGCCCAGCGGAAGCTTGACCTAGCCCGGCGCGCTCAGCTCCAGGAGGAGCTGGAGGAGCGCGTCGCGGCAAAGGAAAAGCGGGCCCAGTCCGCCCGAGCGAGGTCCGGGTACGGCGCGTCCCGCGTGCTGTACGCGGACCGCTCACTGGCGGAATTGGAGAAGATGGCGGAGGAGGACGAGGAGGGGATCGTAGAGGTCGCCTCCAAGTCCTCCAACTTGAAGGGCACATTTCAGAAGGCCCTCAAGTGCCGGGCCGCGAGCCTGCGCGGGGTCGTCGCTGAACTGCTTCAGCGAACGGCCACCGACGAAACGCGGCAACTGCAGGCGAAGGTGGATCGCCTGCAGTCGGAGGTCAGCCAGCTGCACCAGAAGCTGGCTGAAGCCACGGCCCGGCCACAACAGGCCGCGACGAGCCCTGCCGCAGAGGCCCCCCCCCTCCAGCCACAACCTTGAGGACGTCATCCGCAAGGTTGTGATGGAGGAGCGGGCCTTCACGCGAGCCTGCCTGGCGGGGATCGAGGACCGGCTCCTTCCGGAGACGCGCCTCCGACCGCCGCTTGCGGCGGACAAGAGGCGGGACCGGGCGGAGCCGGTGCCTCCTACCCCACAGGCCGAGGGCACCCCTCTGGAGGTCCCCCAACAGGAGGGGGACGCCCTTCTCCCTGCGACCACACCGTCCAACGAGTGGACGGAGGTGAAGCGCAGGAAGAAGGGTAAGGGGAAAAAGTCGGCGGCGGCCGTTCCCGCTGCTGCCGCCACTGCCGCTTCTGCCAGCCAGTCGCCTGCGACCGGCAAGGGCAAGAAGCAGAAGGGAAAAGGGAAGGCGAAGGTGCGACTCGTCCCCCCTAAATCCGCAGCAGTCGTGGTGACCCTCACCGCGGAGGCTGCGGGGCGAGGGGAGACGTACATGTCCGTGCTGGTGCGGGCACGTGCCAACGCCAACCCTGCCCAACTGGGCATCGGCAGTGTGACCTGCCGGCGGACCCAAGCCGGGGCTCGTATTTTCGAGTTCCCGGGAGCCGAGGGGGGTGCCCGCGCGGACCTCTTTGCAGCCAAGCTGCAGGAGGTCATCGCGGACACCGCCACGGTGGTCCGCCCGGTAAAGTCAGCGGCCTTGGAGGTGGCGGAGTTGGACGACTCCGTCACCAAGGAGGAGGTGGTGGCTGCGGTGGCGGCGATTGGGGGCTGTGACGTCGCCGCGGTGCAGGGCCGGAATATCCGGCCCGGCCGCGGCGGCTTGGGCGCGATTCGCCTGCAGTGCCCAATCGTCGCTGCCAAAGCCGTTCTTGCTGGGGGCCGGCTTTCAGTCGGCTTCAGCTCAGGTGCGGTCCGGGCTCTCGCCAACCAGCCATTGCGGTGTTTCCGGTGCTTCGGCACCGGACACACGCGGCCGCTGTGTCCATCTCCGGTCGACAGATCGGACACGTGCCTGCGCTGCGGCAAGGACGGCCACAAAGCCGCCTCCTGCGGGGCCGCCACACCGCACTGCGCGGTGTGTGCCGCCAGTGGCAGCCCAGCTGACCACGTCATGAGGGGGCGGAAATGTCTTCCTCCCCCCAGACGGGGCAAAGCTGTCGCTGCCGCTGGCGCCGCCGCTCCTGCGGCGGCTGCGGAGAGCGGTGCGATGTCCGACTGATTTCGGTCGGACGTCGCATCGCGCCGGCGTCGCGGTCCTCCGCGGACTCTCCTCTCCTCTCGCTCTAGAGAGGGGAACGGGATACGCGGCCGCCGCGCCGCCGGTAGGTCTTGAGGATCTTCCTCAAGGTGGCGACGGGCGGGCGTTAGGCGCGGGGGCGCCTACGCCCGCATTGCACCCGTCACCGCCTCCGCCGGGCAATCGTCGGCGGGGACTGGACGAAAAGGCTCTGCCGGATTCCCAGTCCCCGCCATTCAGGACGAAGCGGGAACACGCTGGTGGTTTTTAGTGGGTATACCGGGTCAGACCGGGGAGTCCCACATACCCCCCCCATCCCCCGATGGGAGGGTATGCGTAATGCATTTTCCCCAGCGTTAAAAAAAAAAAAAAAAAAAAAAAAAAAAAAAAAAAAAAAAGGTTAGGTTAGGTTAGGTTAGGTTAGGTTTTTTTTTTTTTTTTTTTTTTTTTTTTTTAGGGTTGACAGGAGTGGGAAATCCTCATGGACGCCCACACTGACCCACTAGGAGTCGGTCTGGGCAGTGCCGGACTCTTACCGGCTAAAACCCACTCCTGCCCTTGCTACAGGTGCCTTCTGACATGATCAGAAACCTTGTTAATCTGTGGTTGAGGTTACGATCATGAGTGGTTTGTTTGAAGTGAGTTATTCAGGATTTGGCAGTTTTTGGAAGATTTTTACGAATTTGGGAACTTTGCAGACATTTTAAATACTATTTGATTTTACTGTAAGTAGTTTAGTTTTTAAGCTAGTTTTAAATTTATTCTTTGAGATTCTATTTGATTTTATTAATTTACATTTTAGTTTGCTTCTAATTTTAATATTACTTTTATTATAATTTAACATTACAGGTTTCTTACAATGGCATTTCTAAATATATACTTATTATACATTAGTATATCATCGTCTATTCCTGTTTTGTTTGTTAGTTTTGTATATACTTAATTAAATATTTACTATTTGTCAAATAATATATACTTTTACTAATTTATTTTCATTAAATGTTTAACTTGAATATTAATCTTATTAATTTTTAGGCATGACTTCGTCTGATAGTGGTTCCAATTCACTATGAGAGGCTGCTGGAAATTACTTGGCCATAGTTGTCTTGGTTCAGCGGTCAGTGCAATAAGGAGCGAGTTGCGGTTTCCGATCGTTCTTTCTGCTTGGCAGCCACATCCGATGATCATCATCTTGGGTCTGCAAGTCATTTTGTCTACGCTTTGCTCAGTTTTGACCAGTTGAACCTTAACAATACGCCACGCTGGATCTGGCGAGGCTGTCCCATTTTAACCGCATTGGGCAGTCACTGCTAAACGCACTATGGTCCGATTTGCTACCCTTTACCGCTTTGCAGTTCCGGCAAACCGGCGCATCGCCTGCAGCGTGCGCCGGGCAATCGGACCTTAGGTGTGGGTCTCCACAGTGACTGCACAACAGCTCGGTGTCCTGGCAGTGCTTCCTGCCGTGCCCATACCCCAGGCAGATGGAGCATTGGACTAGCGGTGACTGGTCGGATACTCGCAACCTTTGCAGGTCTACGTGCACCCGACCCGCCACCGTCAGTCTCTGCCAGACTTGGGGCGACACCTGCAGAACGATGTGGCCCATATGTGGGTTCCTGGTTCGACGGCGGTATTTAACCACCATCCTCAGGTCCGCCGCGGCCACATCCCCCAGCAAGTGGGCATTCTGCACCTTCAGGTAGTGTACAACCTCATCATCAGCGTGGCAGGAGAGGACGTCCTTAAGGATGATGAGGGGGTCCTTATTTTGGACCTCCTCAACCCGGAGACCTCCTGACTTCCGGATCCTCTCCTTTACGGCCGTCATTTCTTCCCTTGTCGTGAACCCTACGATGACCTTCTGGTCCCTAGCTTTCCGCAGCCGCTCTACCCGCGTGCCTTCCTGTTTGGCATTGACTGCCATTCTAAGCTTTCCGATCACCACTTCACTAGTGTCGAACTCATCAACAGATGAGACGACGACTGAGTGAAGGGGCTTTCGGGGATGCTCCCTCGGAATGGCAGCCATTTCGGCGTAAGTCGGCTCTTGGCTTGCAGGAAAGCTAGGAGTCTGTTTCAGTTGCTCCGACAGAGCCAGCGTGTGCTGCTTGCAGTCCTCCAAAGCGTGGTTGTGCTGTTGGAGGTTTGCGACGAGCTGTTTCACTAGCTCTGTCGGAACATCTGCGGTCATCGTTGGCTCTTTTGGGATCTCAGCAACAGCTGTCTCCTCCACATCCTTGCAACTCATAGCCTCTGCTTCTTTAACTAGTTGATAAAGTCTTTCTACCGCTTTTGCAATTTCTTCTTTTATCTCCTTCTTGAGGTTTCTTGACGCCTGTAGTTGGAGTTTTGCCTTTAGCAGACAGGCCTTTGCCTCTGTGGTTCGATTTAAGTACCTCGCGGGTGGCACTTCATTCGGCAAGCTATCAGTGGCTTTCTGTGGCTGTTCTGCTCTGTCCATCTTCGCCTCCTGAAAGAGCTTCGATTTAGATTTGAGTTTGGGCGGAGACAACAAAGGGGCCTGTTTTGGAGGGGTTGGAGTTTTGAGGGGTCGCCCAGACTTGGACATGTCCGCCTCCCGATCTCCAATACTGCGTCGAACTGACGGGCCCATTGCTGACAACTTTGTTTTCTCCGCAACCAAACTCTCCTCAACAGCCTTATCCTTTTTAGGGGCAGGTGTTCTTAAACCGAACATGATGTATCTTTAACTAAAACGGGAAAGCTGTAAAGGGGCACCTATAGCTAAATTAGTACTGAATCCCTGTAAAGGGGGGATCAGACCGTCTTAAATTTGTCAAAATATAAATAATAATCGTCAATAAACAATAAATTTTTGTCATATAAAATTAACAGTCATTCAAATGTGTAAATACTTTAGATTAAAATGTGTTGACGAAAATATTTTTAACAAAAAAAAGATTTTTAATATTCAAAAGTCTAAAAACAGCAGTTTGAAACGCGTGAAATGAAAAATTTTTAGATTTCCTGATAGACAATTGCAAAAAGAATGTAAATTAAAGATAAAAAATTTTCGCCAATTGTTTGTGTTCACCTACCCTGTCCCTATAGGGTGGGTGGGAGGGCAAAATTTTGAAAATTTTTTGTTAGCTAGAAGCACGCGCGAGGTGTCAAAAGACGCGTCTCGGCGCGGGCTATCCGACCAATGAAAAACACTTACTGTCGCAAGAAGAAAAATTTTGAGTTTTCGTCAAAAAACGTGTTTTTTACAGGAAAAATTTTGAAAATGGCCGAAATTTACACCAAACCAGAACTCCGGGTCGCGGAACGAGCACCAGAATGAGGGTAAGGTAGGTTAGTGTCAATTTTGATTTTTTAATAAATTATTAAACGAGTGGATTTTAAAATAATAATTAATTCAATAAAAACTTTTTGCAAAATTTTACAAGTGTCTGTAAAGGAAAAATTTTTCGCGTTTTTGTCAATTTAACTTAGTCAATATGGTAGGGGGTGGCTATTTAGGAATTGTCGTGCTGAAAACAGCTTCAAAATGCGCCCCTTGGTTATCGAGTAATTACAATGTTTGCAATTGACTACGGGGTATAGGTAGATTTTCTTAGCCGTATAAATTAAAGTGACAAAGATTTTTGAGTTTTTTGGTAGCTAGAAGCACGCGCGAGGTGTCAAAAGACGCGTCTCGGCGCGGGCTATCCGACCAATGAAAAACACTTACTGTCGCAAGAAGAAAAATTTTGAGTTTTCGTCAAAAAACGTGTTTTTTACAGGAAAAATTTTGAAAATGGCCGAAATTTACACCAAACCAGAACTCCGGGTCGCGGAACGAGCACCAGAATGAGGGTAAGGTAGGTTAGTGTCAATTTTGATTTTTTAATAAATTATTAAACGAGTGGATTTTAAAATAATTAATTCAATAAAAACTTTTTGCAAAATTTTACAAGTGTCTGTAAAGGAAAAATTTTTCGCGTTTTTGTCAATTTAACTTAGTCAATATGGTAGGGGGTGGCTATTTAGGAATTGTCGTGCTGAAAACAGCTTCAAAATGCGCCCCTTGGTTATCGAGTAATTACAATGTTTGCAATTGACTACGGGGTATAGGTAGATTTTCTTAGCCGTATAAATTAAAGTGACAAAGATTTTTGAGTTTTTTGGTAGCTAGAAGCACGCGCGAGGTGTCAAAAGACGCGTCTCGGCGCGGGCTATCCGACCAATGAAAAACACTTACTGTCGCAAGAAGAAAAATTTTGAGTTTTCGTCAAAAAACGTGTTTTTTACAGGAAAAATTTTGAAAATGGCCGAAATTTACACCAAACCAGAACTCCGGGTCGCGGAACGAGCACCAGAATGAGGGTAAGGTAGGTTAGTGTCAATTTTGATTTTTTAATAAATTATTAAACGAGTGGATTTTAAAATAATAATTAATTCAATAAAAACTTTTTGCAAAATTTTACAAGTGTCTGTAAAGGAAAAATTTTTCGCGTTTTTGTCAATTTAACTTAGTCAATATGGTAGGGGGTGGCTATTTAGGAATTGTCGTGCTGAAAACAGCTTCAAAATGCGCCCCTTGGTTATCGAGTAATTACAATGTTTGCAATTGACTACGGGGTATAGGTAGATTTTCTTAGCCGTATAAATTAAAGTGACAAAGATTTTTGAGTTTTTTGGTAGCTAGAAGCACGCGCGAGGTGTCAAAAGACGCGTCTCGGCGCGGGCTATCCGACCAATGAAAAACACTTACTGTCGCAAGAAGAAAAATTTTGAGTTTTCGTCAAAAAACGTGTTTTTTACAGGAAAAATTTTGAAAATGGCCGAAATTTACACCAAACCAGAACTCCGGGTCGCGGAACGAGCACCAGAATGAGGGTAAGGTAGGTTAGTGTCAATTTTGATTTTTTAATAAATTATTAAACGAGTGGATTTTAAAATAATAATTAATTCAATAAAAACTTTTTGCAAAATTTTACAAGTGTCTGTAAAGGAAAAATTTTTCGCGTTTTTGTCAATTTAACTTAGTCAATATGGTAGGGGGTGGCTATTTAGGAATTGTCGTGCTGAAAACAGCTTCAAAATGCGCCCCTTGGTTATCGAGTAATTACAATGTTTGCAATTGACTACGGGGTATAGGTAGATTTTCTTAGCCGTATAAATTAAAGTGACAAAGATTTTTGAGTTTTTTGGTAGCTAGAAGCACGCGCGAGGTGTCAAAAGACGCGTCTCGGCGCGGGCTATCCGACCAATGAAAAACACTTACTGTCGCAAGAAGAAAAATTTTGAGTTTTCGTCAAAAAACGTGTTTTTTACAGGAAAAATTTTGAAAATGGCCGAAATTTACACCAAACCAGAACTCCGGGTCGCGGAACGAGCACCAGAATGAGGGTAAGGTAGGTTAGTGTCAATTTTGATTTTTTAATAAATTATTAAACGAGTGGATTTTAAAATAATAATTAATTCAATAAAAACTTTTTGCAAAATTTTACAAGTGTCTGTAAAGGAAAAATTTTTCGCGTTTTTGTCAATTTAACTTAGTCAATATGGTAGGGGGTGGCTATTTAGGAATTGTCGTGCTGAAAACAGCTTCAAAATGCGCCCCTTGGTTATCGAGTAATTACAATGTTTGCAATTGACTACGGGGTATAGGTAGATTTTCTTAGCCGTATAAATTAAAGTGACAAAGATTTTTGAGTTTTTTGGTAGCTAGAAGCACGCGCGAGGTGTCAAAAGACGCGTCTCGGCGCGGGCTATCCGACCAATGAAAAACACTTACTGTCGCAAGAAGAAAAATTTTGAGTTTTCGTCAAAAAACGTGTTTTTTACAGGAAAAATTTTGAAAATGGCCGAAATTTACACCAAACCAGAACTCCGGGTCGCGGAACGAGCACCAGAATGAGGGTAAGGTAGGTTAGTGTCAATTTTGATTTTTTAATAAATTATTAAACGAGTGGATTTTAAAATAATAATTAATTCAATAAAAACTTTTTGCAAAATTTTACAAGTGTCTGTAAAGGAAAAATTTTTCGCGTTTTTGTCAATTTAACTTAGTCAATATGGTAGGGGGTGGCTATTTAGGAATTGTCGTGCTGAAAACAGCTTCAAAATGCGCCCCTTGGTTATCGAGTAATTACAATGTTTGCAATTGACTACGGGGTATAGGTAGATTTTCTTAGCCGTATAAATTAAAGTGACAAAGATTTTTGAGTTTTTTGGTAGCTAGAAGCACGCGCGAGGTGTCAAAAGACGCGTCTCGGCGCGGGCTATCCGACCAATGAAAAACACTTACTGTCGCAAGAAGAAAAATTTTGAGTTTTCGTCAAAAAACGTGTTTTTTACAGGAAAAATTTTGAAAATGGCCGAAATTTACACCAAACCAGAACTCCGGGTCGCGGAACGAGCACCAGAATGAGGGTAAGGTAGGTTAGTGTCAATTTTGATTTTTTAATAAATTATTAAACGAGTGGATTTTAAAATAATAATTAATTCAATAAAAACTTTTTGCAAAATTTTAC
Organism: Euplexia lucipara; assembly: GCA_921972225.1. NCBI lineage: Eukaryota > Metazoa > Arthropoda > Insecta > Lepidoptera > Noctuidae > Euplexia > Euplexia lucipara. Next base: position 32,642 of record OV179164.1, on the reverse strand, counting down.
AAGTGTCTGTAAAGGAAAAATTTTTCGCGTTTTTGTCAATTTAACTTAGTCAATATGGTAGGGGGTGGCTATTTAGGAATTGTCGTGCTGAAAACAGCTTCAAAATGCGCCCCTTGGTTATCGAGTAATTACCGTTAGGTTAGGTTAGGTTAGGTTAGGTTAGGTTAGGTTAGGTTAGGTTAGGTTAGGTTAGGTTAGGTTAGGTTAGGTTAGGTTAGGTTAGGTTAGGTTAGGTTAGGTTAGGTTAGGTTAGGTTAGGTTAGGTTAGGTTAGGTTAGGTTAGGTTAGGTTAGGTTAGGTTAGGTTAGGTTAGGTTAGGTTAGGTTAGGTTAGGTTAGGTTAGGTTGGGGTGCGTGCAGAAAACCTCCTCGTGTGCCTGATTGCTGCTGGTTCCTTTCGAATACGTTCGGGGGAAAGAGCAGTCGTCGGGCCGGTGCACCCTGGGCACAGGCAATAATCGAGAGATTGTTGTCTGTGGCGAATTTCTGCGGCCACTCTCCACCTCTGCTTACAGAGGGTAGGAAGAGTGGACTCTTGAGGGGCCCTTTTCAGGGCCATCCGCGGAGGCGGGTCCGAGGGAGCGGTTTGTCCGAGTGCGTCTCGGCTTCAGGGTCGACGGGGTCGCGAAGGCAGTCGGCCGGAGGCAGCCCCGATGACCCTTGTCGTGGGGGGAGATGGCCCTAGGGGGGGTCGATTTCTCCCCCAAGCTGCTCGCTGGGACCCGGACTTTAGGCTTGACACGGAGGCGATGGGCGGGCGTCAGGAGCGGGGGCGCCTGCGCTCGCATTGCACCCGTCGCCACCTTAGTCGGTCCCTTCGGGGAAGCCAAGCGGGGTAATCGTCGGCGGGGGACTGGACGTGACGGCTATGCTGGATTCCCAGTCCCCCGCCAATACGACGAAGCGGGAAAAACGCTGGGTTGTTTTAGTGGGTATACCGGTGCGGTAAACCGGGGAGTCCCACATACCCCCCCCATCCCCCGATGGGCGGGTATGCGTAATTGTCATTTTTTCCCAGCGCAAACAAAAAAAAAAAAAAAAAAAAAAAAAAAAAAAAAAAAAGGTTAGGTTAGGTTAGGTTAGGTTAGGTTAGGTTAGGTTAGGTTAGGTTAGGTTAGGTTAGGTTGGGGTGCGTGCAGAAAACCTCCTCGTGTGCCTGATTGCTGCTGGTTCCTTTCGAATACGTTCGGGGGAAAGAGCAGTCGTCGGGCCGGTGCACCCTGGGCACAGGCAATAATCGAGAGATTGTTGTCTGTGGCGAATTTCTGCGGCCACTCTCCACCTCTGCTTACAGAGGGTAGGAAGAGTGGACTCTTGAGGGGCCCTTTTCAGGGCCATCCGCGGAGGCGGGTCCGAGGGAGCGGTTTGTCCGAGTGCGTCTCGGCTTCAGGGTCGACGGGGTCGCGAAGGCAGTCGGCCGGAGGCAGCCCCGATGACCCTTGTCGTGGGGGGAGATGGCCCTAGGGGGGGTCGATTTCTCCCCCAAGCTGCTCGCTGGGACCCGGACTTTAGGCTTGACACGGAGGCGATGGGCGGGCGTCAGGCGCGGGGGCGCCTGCGCTCGCATTGCACCCGTCGCCACCTTAGTCGGTCCCTTCGGGGAAGCCAAGCGGGGTAATCGTCGGCGGGGGACTGGACGTGACGGCTATGCTGGATTCCCAGTCCCCCGCCAATACGACGAAGCGGGAAAAACGCTGGGTTGTTTTAGTGGGTATACCGGTGCGGTTAAACCGGGGAGTCCCACATACCCCCCCCATCCCCCGATGGTCGGGTATGCGTAATTGTCATTTTTTCCCAGCGCAAACAAAAAAAAAAAAAAAAAAAAAAAAAAAAAGGTTAGGTTAGGTTAGGTTAGGTTAGGTTAGGTTAGGTTAGGTTAGGTTAGGTTAGGTTAGGTTAGGTTAGGTTAGGTTAGGTTAGGTTAGGTTCCTTTTTTTTTTTTTTTTTTTTTTTTTTTTTTTTGTGTTGACAGGAGTGGGAAATCCTCATGGACGCCCACACTGACCCACTGGGAGTCAGTCTGGGCAGTGCCGGACTCTTACCGGCTAAAACCCACTCCTGCCCTTGCTATAGGTGTCCTCTAACATGATCAGAGACCTTGTTATTCGTTTTAATGTTTTGATCATGTTTTAGTTTGGTTAGGTGATTATCTTGGGTTCATGGTGATTCTACAGTAGTTTATCAGTCTTTGACTTATCTAAATTTCTTGATATTACTATTACTTTAATTTTCAAATTTTAATTTATGACAATTTAATGAAAAGAGCGAGTTACATCTAAGTTTATTTACTATTTGTTTATTTTTTAACTTTATGTTTTATAGGTTCATTATTATGACATATATATTATATACTTATTATATATTATTATATCATATTTGACTTCCTTTTTTGCAATTTTATATTTATATATATACACTCAAATACATTTTCACAATATACTAAACATATACATACATTTATATTTGCAACTGGTTTTATTACTGTTTTATTTTTATGTTTGAAATTATGGTTTCTTTTATAATTCGACTGACGGTTTTGTTTAGAATCTGGTTTGAGATGACTTTGCTGTTGTTGCTCTTGTTGGCCGGAAAGTGTTCTAGAGGAAAACGTGTCGTGATGGGTTCCAACGATTGACTTTTTGGCTTGACAGTCCCTTTTGATGATTATCATCCGTGGTCTGCAAGTTATTAGGTCCACGCTTTCCTCACCCTTTACCAGCGCAACCTTAGCAGTACGCCACGCCGGATCTCGCGAGGCTGTCCCACTTTGCCCGCACTGGGCAGTCACTGCTGAACGCACTGTGGTCCGACTTTTCGCACTTTGCCGTTTGGCAGTTCTTGCAAACTGGCGCAACGCCTGCTGCGTGCGCCGGGCAATCGGACCGCAAATGTTGGTCTCCACAGTGACTGCACAGTGGTACGGTGTCCTGGCAGTGCTTTCTGCCATGCCCATACCCCAGGCAGATGGAGCATTGGACTAGCGGTGACTGGTCGGCTACTCGCAACCTTTGCAGGTCTACGTGCACCCGACCCGCCACCGTCAGTCTCTGCCAGACTTTAGGCGACACCTGCAGAATTATGTGGCCCATGTGAGGGTTCCTGGTACGACGGCGGTATTTAACCGCCATCCTCAGGTCCGCCGCGGCCACATCCCCCAGCAGGTGGGCATTCTGCACTTTAAGGAAGTGGACAACCTCATCGTCGGCGTGGCAGGAGAGGACATCCTTAAGGATGATGAGGGGATCCTTGTTCTTCACCTCCTCAACCCGAAGACCTCCTGACTTTTGGATCCTCTCCTTCACAGCCGTCATCTCTTCCCTGGAATTAAAGCCCAGTATCACCTTCTGGTCCCTCGCTTTCCGCAGCCGCTCGACCCTCGTGCCTTGGTTCTTTGCATCTACTGCCGTCCGGAGTTTACCAATGACCCCCTCACTAGTATCGAACTCATCGATAGATGATACGACTACTGAGTGGAGGGATTTCTGGGTCTGTGGTCTCGGGACAGCAGCGATCTCGGCAAAGGTCGGCCCCTGGTCAGCGATAAAGCGAGGGGTCTCCTTAAGTTGTTCCGACAGGGCCCGTGTGTGCTGTTTAACCTCGTCCAACGCCAGGTTGGTCTGTTGGAGGTTTTCTACGAGCTGCTGCACGAGCCCTGTCGAAACATCTGTTGTATTGTCCTTCGGTTGGGTGTTGGTTAGGTTAGGTTAGGTTAGGTTAGGTTAGGTTAGGTTAGGTTAGGTTAGGTTAGGTTAGGTTAGGTTAGGTTTTTTTTTTTTTTTTTTTTTTTTTTTTTTTTAGGTTTGACAGGAGTGGGAAATCCTCATGGACGCCCACACTGACCCACTGGGAGTCAGTCTGGGCAGTGCCGGACTCTTACCGGCTAAAACCCACTCCTGCCCTTGCTATAGGTGTCCTCTAACATGATCAGAGACCTTGTTATTCGTATAGTATTGTGATCATGTTTTGTGTTTGTTAGGTGATTTCTTTAGGTTAAGGTGATTCTATGGTAGGTGGTTTGTCAGTCTTGGATTATCTAAATTTCTTTATATTACTTTATAATTTTTGTTTTCAGATTTTAAGGCAGCTTTATAAAAATAACGAGTTACATCTAGGTTTGTTTACTATTAATATATTTTTTAAGTTTATGTAGTAGGTTCATAATTATGACATATATATTATATACTTATTATATATTATTATATCATATTTTTCTTCCTTTTTTGCAATTTTATATTTATATATATACACTCAAATACATTTTCACAATATACTAAACATATACATACATCTATAGTTTGCATCTACATAGTTTTATTAGTGTTTTGATTTTATCCTGATACTTTTTATGTTTTAATAAATTTTTTCTTTTAAATTTGGACTGACGGTTTTGGGTAGAGTCTGGTTGGAGACGACTTGGCTGTTGCTGCTCCGGTTGACCGGCGAGTGTACTACAGGAAAGCGTGTCGTTATGGGTTCCAACGATTGACTTTGTAGCTTGGCAGTCCCTTTTGATGATTATCATCCGCGGTCTACAAGTTATTAGGTCCACGCTTTCCTCAGCCTTCACCAGCGCAACCTTAGCAGTACGCCACGCCGGATCTCGCGAGGCTGTCCCACTTTGCCCGCACTGGGCAGTCACTGCTGAACGCACTGTGGTCCGACTTGTCGCACTTTGCCGTTTGGCAGTTCTTGCATACTGGCGCAACGCCTGCTGCGTGCGCCGGGCAATCGGACCGCAAATGTTGATCTCCACAGTGACTGCACAGTGGTACGGTGTCCTGGCAGTGCTTTCTGCCATGCCCATACCCCAGGCAGATGGAGCATTGGACTAGCGGTGACTGGTCGGCTACTCGCAACCTTTGCAGGTCTACGTGCACCCGACCCGCCACCGTCAGTCTCTGCCAGACTTTGGGCGACACCTGCAGAATTATGTGGCCCATGTGAGGGTTCCTGGTACGACGGCGGTATTTAACCGCCATCCTCAGGTCCGCCGCGGCCACATCCCCCAGCAGGTGGGCATTCTGCACTTTGAGGTAGTGGACAACCTCATCGTCGGCGTGGCAGGAGAGGACATCCTTAAGGATGATGAGGGGATCTTTGTTCTTCACCTCCTCAACCCGAAGACCTCCTGACTTCTGGATCCTCTCTTTAACGGCCGTCATCTCTTCCCTAGAATTAAAGCCCAGAATCACCTTCTGGTCCCTCGCTTTTCGCAGCCGCTCGACCCTCGTGCCTTCGTTCTTTGCATCTACTGCCGTCCTGAGTTTACCAATGACCCCCTCACTAGTATCGAACTCATCGATAGATGATACGACTACTGAGTGGAGGGATTTCTGGGTCTGTGGTCTCGGGACAGCAGCAATCTCGGCAAAGGTCGGCCCCTGGTCAGCGATAAAGCGAGGGGTCTCCTTAAGTTGCTCCGACAGGGCCCGTGTGTGCTGTTTAACCTCGTCCAACGCCAGGTTGGTCTGTTGGAGGTTTTCTACGAGCTGCTGCACGAGCCCTGTCGAAACATCTGTGGTATTGTCCTTCGGTTGGGTGTTCTGTTCCGAAAAGTCTTGTACACCCCTGGCTTTTTCAGCCTCCTTAACCAGCTCATAAAGCCGGTTGATGGCGCCAAGCACCTCCGTCTTGATTTCGGTTTTAAGGTTTCGCGAGTTGCCCAAATGCAGCTTTGCTTTATTCAGGCAAGCTCGAGCCTCCGCTGTGAAATTGGGGTACTTGGCTCCCTCCTCCGGCTTCTTAATAGGTCTTGCGGGCTCTACGGTGACCCGGCGGGTCTCCGGAGTGACAGGGCTCTCCTGGTAATTATGTGCTGTGGTGGCGCGCTTTAAATTGGCTTGGGACTTTGGCTGGGGTTCAGTTATCCTGGCCTCCTCTTCCCCAATGCTGCGCGTCACGTTCAGAAGCGAGGGCCCTGCCTTCTCCGCAGACAGCGGCGAGTCTCCGGAACTCTGCGAGTTTGAGGCCTTTTGTGCTGGTGTGCGGAACATCCTGTAAGGGATCCGAAGAACAAGAGAGGACATTAACCTATAGCGAAACCGTGTCCCTGTATAGGGGGGATCGGTTATTAATTAAAAAGTCAATAATCCTGAGTCCCTGTAAAGTGGGGACCAGTCAGTAAAATAAAATATCGATATAAAATCAAGGTCAAATAAAGGTGTAAACGCGATTAAAATAAATAGATTACAAAAGTCTTTCGCCAGACACGATACAGTCAAAAACACAATTAATAAGTTTTCAAAGTATAAAAAAAGGCTGTTTGGAAGGTGCGATCTGAGAAATTTCCCGATTTTCTGATACTGTATTACCTAAGGAATAAATTTAGAAAATAAAAATTTTTCGCCAAAAGTATATTATTACCCTACCTTACCACTATAGGGTGGGTGGGTGGTTTTTGTTAGCTAGAAGCACGCGCGAGGTGTCAAAAGACGCGTCTCGGCGCGGGCTATCCGACCAATGAAAAACACTTACTGTCGCAAGAAGAAAAATTTTGAGTTTTCGTCAAAAAACGTGTTTTTTACAGGAAAAATTTTGAAAATGGCCGAAATTTACACCAAACCAGAACTCCGGGTCGCGGAACGAGCACCAGAATGAGGGTAAGGTAGGTTAGTGTCAATTTTGATTTTTTAATAAATTATTAAACGAGTGGATTTTAAAATAATAATTAATTCAATAAAAACTTTTTGTAAAATTTTACAAGTGTCTGTAAAGGAAAAATTTTTCGCGTTTTTGTCAATTTAACTTAGTCAATATGGTAGGGGGTGGCTATTTAGGAATTGTCGTGCTGAAAACAGCTTCAAAATGCGCCCCTTGGTTATCGAGTAATTACAATGTTTGCAATTGACTACGGGGTATAGGTAGATTTTCTTAGCCGTATAAATTAAAGTGACAAAGATTTTTGAGTTTTTTGGTAGCTAGAAGCACGCGCGAGGTGTCAAAAGACGCGTCTCGGCGCGGGCTATCCGACCAATGAAAAACACTTACTGTCGCAAGAAGAAAAATTTTGAGTTTTCGTCAAAAAACGTGTTTTTTACAGGAAAAATTTTGAAAATGGCCGAAATTTACACCAAACCAGAACTCCGGGTCGCGGAACGAGCACCAGAATGAGGGTAAGGTAGGTTAGTGTCAATTTTGATTTTTTAATAAATTATTAAACGAGTGGATTTTAAAATAATAATTAATTCAATAAAAACTTTTTGTAAAATTTTACAAGTGTCTGTAAAGGAAAAATTTTTCGCGTTTTTGTCAATTTAACTTAGTCAATATGGTAGGGGGTGGCTATTTAGGAATTGTCGTGCTGAAAACAGCTTCAAAATGCGCCCCTTGGTTATCGAGTAATTACGGTTAGGTTAGGTTAGGTTAGGTTAGGTTAGGTTAGGTTAGGTTAGGTTAGGTTAGGTTAGGTTAGGTTAGGTTAGGTTAGGTTAGGTTAGGTTAGGTTAGGTTAGGTTAGGTTAGGTTAGGTTAGGTTAGGTTAGGTTAGGTTAGGTTAGGTTAGGTTAGGTTAGGTTAGGTTAGGTTAGGTTAGGTTAGGTTAGGTTTTTTTTTTTTTTTTTTTTTTTTTTTCCTACCTCTCCACGCTAGGTGGAGCCTGCGAGCTAAATTCCCCTAACAGGATTAGGGACCTTGGAGGGCTGAGGGTTTTATTTATTTATAAGAAAAGTGTTTTATTAAAAAAGTTACAATATGTGATTTCAGTCACTCGTGATGTGTACATGATACTTAATTTTAAGGGCCTTATATTTAACATTTTTTATTTTTACTACATTTTTTATTATAGTTACTTAATATCTAACTTAAATTTTTAACATATTTTTATTTATTACTTAATAATACATTGTAAGTACTTACATTTATAGAACTTATTTTAACATTTAAACAATTTTTTGGCACATAAACCTTTTAAAACGGTCAAAAAGAAACTTAATAGTAGCATTTTAAAATTTTACAAAAATTTTGGGTCACAGTTATAGTGTACATCTCCTTATGAGCACCCGTTGGATCATAAGAAATGTTCCAATGTCCTTATGAGCACCCGTTGGATCATAAGAAAAATTTGTTGCAAATGTCGCGTGTGCACCCGTTGGATCGTAAGGTTTTGTTTCGGCGTAGCGAGACAGATGGCGCCAGGGACGGGGTTTTGCATGTCATAAGTTAGTAATGGCTATCATGTTTTTGTTCATCTTGTTACTTTGTTCGTGTATGGCGTCACAGATGGCGCTGTTTTAGACATAAGTTCTTAGTGTAATATTTATACTACGATGTTATTTTTTGACTACTCGCCTATTTTCTGCTCGCTCATTAGTTTCGTTTAGCGTCATAGGTGTCGTTTTTGGGATCGGAATTGGAGAAGTAAACGGGTAAATGGGTAATTATACATGTTTGTGATAATGTAATTATGTAATTTGTATCTGTTTTGTAAGTGTTGTTTTCAAGTGTTGTTTACTAATGTGGTGTTTTTATGTTTTGTGTTATACTTGACTTGTTATTTTGATTAGCTGTTTTGTATTGTTACAATAATATATATATATATACTTAGATTATATATATTTATTGTTGTTTCTTAATCTGTTTTGTTTTACGTGCGGGTTATTAGTAGGGTAAGTTAGTTTGTTTCGTGTGTTGATATATTCGTATATATTTACTATATATTTACATATCTGTGTTTTTTGTTGTTTACTGGTTTCCGTGTGTCTGTTTATTCCATAATTTTGGTCCAGTTTTACGTACTCCCAGTATGTGTTGCTGTATTGGTGTGTTACTGTGTGTGTTGTGTGTGTTTTGTGGACCCGGTGTTGTTTAAGCGTATGCCGTTGTCGTCCGGGCCAGATAGTCCCATTTCTTCCGGACCGGACATTCGACGCTGAAGGCGTTGTGGTCGGTCCTTTGCAACTTTGAGTGCAGGCAGTTGCAGCACTGCGGTTCAGCCCCTGCCACGAAGTCCTCGCACTTCTCACGCAGATGTGGACCTCCGCAGTGGCTACACTTGTCTGCACCTTCAGTACAAAATTTCCGGCCATGTCCGTATGCCAGGCATTTTGTACATTGGATGAGCGGAGACTGGTCTTCCACCCTGACCCTTTGCAGGTCCAGGTACACTGCACCAGCCTCCGTCATCCTCTGCCAAACCCTGGGTCTGACCTGGACGACAACGTGCGCCGTTTTAGGGTTTCTGGTCTTCTTCTTATATTTAATTACCATCCCTATTTCTTCCTTATCTAGGTCTTTAAAAATTTGGGCGTTCTGGGTGTATAGTGCCGCTACCATGTCGTCGTCGCTACTGTCCAAGAAGACATCCTTTAGGACCACGAGTGGGTTCTTGTTTCGCATGGGCGCCACTATCAGCCCTTCACCTCGGCTTTCAATTCTAACTTTCACCTTTTCGAGCTCCGCCTCAGTATCGCATCCTAAAATGACCGTTTGGTTTTTTGCCTTGCGGACCTTATTTATTTTTAGGCCAGTACCCCTGGCATCGACCGCCTTCTTCACCCTGGCCAACACCTCGTCGGCGGTATCCTGACCGCCTTCGAAAGTGACCGCCATTGAGTGAAGCGCCGGTCGATACCCGGGTCTGGCTGCCGCGACGCTGGCATAGGTCTGGGGGGCGGTTTTTTGTCCGCTTGCCGCTTCTCTGATGGCCTCTTCTATTTTATTTTCTACGGCGGCGACCCCACCGTTTATGTCGCCGATCTTATCACCGAGGTCGGCGGCAGCACGAGCGACGGCCTTCACCTCTTCTGACGTGTGGTCTAGGCTGGTTTTGACCGCGCCGACACTATCGCCGACCGCGATAATCTTATCGGCGAGGGAGTCGGCGTTCGATATGCAGTATTCTGCGCTTTCTGCGACGACTTGCTTGAACCCCTTTGAGACCTTATTTTCAAGGTCCTTCAGCTGCGTATTTAATGTTGCCTCCATTTTTTCCAGCCTTTTAATTAGGTTCTCCGATGTATCGGGTGTAGGCTTGGAGCTGGTTTGTGCGGGCAGGACCGTCATAGGCTCTGTTTCCATGCTCTTTACTCTCTTACTGAGTTCGAACAACATCCGTAGACTCCTGTCCGACTGTGCCTCCAGGAAGATCTTTATGTCCCTCCTCATTTGAGGGTATTCCTTTACCTTTGCCGGGATTTCTTCGAAGGTCTTCATGACATCCTGGAGTATTCTGTCGTTTGACAAGGTGGCATAGATGTCGGTTTGCCTCAAGTAGGTATCCATAACGTCTACGGATCTTCGCTTTCGCTCTGGTCTCTTGATAAAAGTCCTGGCCGCGTCTAACGCCTGTCCGGGCGAGCTTGAGGGGCTAGGGGTGGGGCCTGGCATCCTTGTCGACGATGTTAGAGGGGTTTCGGCGTTCGACATTGCGTGTGTGTGTATAGGGCACTGTGAGAGGTAGGAACGTCGGTGTGTAAATATATATAAATTATAAATTAATTATAATAATAAGGTGTCCGTCTGACCCTGTATAGGAGGGGTGTGTCTTGTTTTGACCCTGTATATGGGGGTCAAAGTCAGTGTTTGCGTTACGCAGTCAATATAAGAATAAAAACAAGAAAAGGAAAAAAATTTTTGTAAATTTTTATAAAAAAAAAATTTGGGGGTGGGGGGTCCAAAAGTGGGGGGGAGGGTACCTCTTAGGCGACTTTCACCGTGGTGTCTTCGACACCACAGAGGCTGAATTTGAGGTCGGTTTTGCTCTATCTCCTCCCGTTCCCGAGATATTTAAGTTTTCCTTATTTTTACTCGACTATATTTTCGGTTGCACCTAAATTTGGACTAAATTTCCGAGTACACTTGAATAAAATGTTTACATAGAGATGTGCTTGTGCGGCTCTAGAGTACGTGTCTGCTGCTGGTATTTCGGAGTGTGGGGGGGTGAGCGGGGGGGGGGGGGGTGAAGGGTGGGGTGAAGGGGGGTGAAGGGGGGTGAAGGGAGGGGTGAAGGGGGGTGAAGGGAGGGGGGTTTTAAAATTTTATGTTTACTATAAATTAAGGCTGAGGGCCACCTGCAGGATATATACGGGGAGTATTATCACAGGGGGGGGGGGGGGGTAAAAGGAGGGGGGGGGGGTAAAAGTAGAGGGGGGGTGTATCCCGTCAACGGAGCTGTGTAACTAGTGAGGTAGGGCAATTTTATTATGGGGGGGGGGGGGGGTTGTCGGGGGGAGGGTCCAAAATTGTGAGTTTGATGCAAGTATGGCGGACGGCCACTTGTTGTCTTAACTTTAACTAATATCTGGGGTGGGGGGGGGGGGGGGGGGTTGAAATAATGGGGGGGGGGGTATCCGGGAAGGGTAGTGCTACACGGCTTGAGGCTAAATCAACAAAAATATATTTTCACAAAACCCAAAATAGATGAACTCTGCCTACCTTGTTTGTATGTTCAAGTTTACTTGATTTAACTTCTACGAATGATGTAAACAAAGATCTACAAAATTACGTAGTTTGAAAACGTACTTTTTTGTTTTAAATTTAATTAAAATTTTAAGGGGGGGAATTTATAGAGGGGGGCTCAAAACCGATTTGTGCGGTGTTATTTTTGAAAAAGGGGGGCTGTATTTATAATAAATTAAGATTGAAGTTCTAAAAATTTTTCTACTAAACTACAATGTGTGTACGTTTTCACTGTGACTGAAGGTCAATTTTACTGCACTTTTGGAGAGTATTTAGGGGACTGGGGAAGGGGGTGATATTATATGGTACTAATCTGACCCTGTAAAGGGGGGTTTAAATTGTCAAAATTGGGGTACAACCCCTGAAATAGTCTTAAATTTAAAGATACTTGGTGGTAGCTTTTTGCACCAATGAGCAATTTACGGTCGATTTTTTCCGGAGTGCCACACCTTAAAATTCTTTTGTAAACAACTTAGGATAGGGTTTCGTAAAAACGTTATAACTATTAATCTACTCGTTAGAAAATTCTGGAATTTTTCACTTAGAGTCTGTACACTATGAACTATTTTTTAAGGTCCATAAAACACTATGCTATCGATTAAAATATAAAGTTATGGGGTGTGGAACACAGGGTGTCTTTTTCACTTCTATAAAACCTTATATCTTCCAGAAGGGGTGGCCGATCTCAATGATCGGGGTGTCGGGTGAAAGGGGAGAGTGTCCTGCGCTCATCCCCTTTTCCAGTTTTCGCCTCCGGCTGCTGGAAACCGATGTCGTTGTCAGGCTGGAAATCTTCTTCCTCCTGTATCCTGGCGAGTTCGAACGGGAAAAATCCCGGACTCAACCAGGATGATAGGGCACGTCAAGGCGCTTCTTTTGACACCTTAAAAGTACTAGGTCACCGATTTAGTTTTCGCAGCGTTTCACTTTTTGAGTTTTGTCACCAAACTTTGAGGTTAAAAATATGGTTTTTCGGGGAAACCTCGCTGGTTTTCCACCGGATTTTGAAAATTTTTTCGCAGTTTCACTCCGTTTCACGTTATGCAGGTGGTAATGCAATAAAAATGGCACTTTTCGACACTTTTTCTATTTTTGTGAATTTTGACCGCGGAGCGACGTTTAAAGTGATCCGACCGCCACGGTAGCCGGGGGGGAACTGGGTTAGGTTAGGTTAGGTTAGGTTAGGTTAGGTTAGGTTAGGTTGGAAAAGCGAGCTCAGTCCGCCCGGGGCGGGTCCGGGTACGGCGCGTCTCGCGTGCTGTACGCGGACCACTCTCTGGCGGAGCTTGAGAGGATGGCGGTGGAGGATGAGGAGGGGATCGTGGAGGTCGCCTCCAAGTCCTCCAACCTAAAGGGGACCTTTCAGAAGGCCCTCAAGTGCCGGGCCGCGAGCCTGCGCGGTGTCGTCGCTGAACTCCTTCAGCGGACGGCCACCGACGAGACGCGGCAACTGCAGGCGAAGGTCGATCGCCTGCAGTCGGAGGTCAGCCAGCTGCACCAGAAGCTGGCTGAAGCCACGGCCCGGCCACAACAGGCCGCGACGAGCCCTGCCGCAGAGGCCCCCCCCTCCAGCCGCAACCTTGAGGATGTCATCCGCAAGGTTGTGATGGAGGAGCGGGCCTTCACGCGAGCCTGCCTGGCGGGGATCGAGGACCGGCTCCTTCCGGAGACGCGCCTCCGACCGCCGCTTGCGGCGGATAAGAGGCGGGACCGGGAGGAGCCGGTGCCTCCTACCCCACAGGCCGAGGGCGCCCCTCTGGAGGTCCCCCAACAGGAGGGGGACGCCCTTCTCCCTGCGACCACACCGTCCAACGAGTGGACGGAGGTGAAGCGCAGGAAGAAGGGTAAGGGGAAAAAGTCGGCGGCGGCCGTTCCCGCTGCTGCCGCCACTGCCGCTTTTGCCAGCCAGTCGCCTGCGACCGGCAAGGGCAAGAAGCAGAAGGGGAAAGGGAAGGCGAAGGTGCGACTCGTCCCCCCTAAATCCGCAGCAGTCGTGGTGACCCTCACCGCGGAGGCTGCGGGGCGAGGGGAGACGTACATGTCCGTGCTGGTGCGGGCACGTGCCAACGCCAACCCTGCCCAACTGGGCATCGGCAGTGTGACCTGCCGGCGGACCCAAGCCGGGGCTCGAATCTTCGAGTTCCCGGGAGCCGAGGGGGGTGCCCGCGCGGACCTCTTTGCAGCCAAGCTGCAGGAGGTCATCGCGGACACCGCCAGGGTGGTCCGACCGGTAAAGTCAGCGGTCTTGGAGGTGGCGGAGTTGGACGACTCCGTCACCAAGGAGGAGGTGGTGGCTGCGGTGGCGGCGATTGGGGGCTGTGACGTCGCCGCGGTGCAGGGCCGGAATATCCGGCCCGGCCGCGGCGGCTTGGGCGCGATTCGCCTGCAGTGCCCAATCGTCGCTGCCAAAGCCGTTCTTGCCAGGGGCCGGCTATCAGTCGGCTTCAGTTCAGGTGCGGTCCGGGCTCTCGGCGACCAGCCATTGCGGTGTTTCCGATGCTTCGGCATCGGTCACACGCGGCCGCTGTGTCCGTCTAAAACCGACAGATCGGACACGTGCCTGCGCTGCGGCAAGGACGGCCACAAAGCCGCCTCCTGCGGGGCCGCCACACCGCGCTGCGCGGTGTGTGCCGCCAGTGGCAGCCCAGCTGACCACGTGATGAGGGGGAGGAAGTGTAATCCTCCCCCCAAGCGGGGTAAAGCTGTCGCTGCCGCTGGCGCCGCCGCTCCTGCGGCGGCTGCGGAGAGCGGTGCGATGTCCGACTGATTCCGGTCGGATGTCGCATCGCGCCGGCGTCGCGGTCCTCCACGGACTCCCCTACCCTCTCGCTCTTAGAGAGGGGAACGGGATACGTGGCCGCCGCGCCGCCGGTAGGTCTTGAGGATCTTCCTCAAGGTGGCGACGGGCGGGTGTTAGGCGCGGGGGCGCCTACGCCCGCATTGCACCCGTCACCGCCTCCGCCGGGCAATCGTCGGCGGGGACTGGACGAAAAGGCTCTGCCGGATTCCCAGTCCCCGCCATTCAGGACGAAGCGGGAACAACGCTGGTGGTTTTTAGTGGGTATACCGGGTCAGACCGGGGAGTCCCACATACCCCCCCCATCCCCCGATGGGAGGGTATGCGTAATGCATTTTCCCCAGCGTTAAAAAAAAAAAAAAAAAAAAAAAAAAAAAAAAAAAAAAAAAAAAAAAAAAGGTTAGGTTAGGTTAGGTTAGGTTAGGTTAGGTTTGATGGAGGAGAGGGCCTTCACGCGAGCATGCCTGGCGGGGATCGAGGACCGGCTCCTTCCGGAGACGCGCCTCCGACCGCCGCTTGCGGCGGACAAGAGGCGGGACCGGGTGGAGCCGGTGCCTCCTACCCCACAGGCCGAGGGCCCCCCTCAGGAGGTCCCCCAGCAGGAGGAGGACGCCCTTCTCCCTGCGACCACACCGTCCAACGAGTGGACGGAGGTGCGGCGCAAGGGGAAGGGTAAGGGGAAGAAGTCGGCAGCGGCCGTTCCCGCTGCTGCCGCTTCTGTCGCCACTGCCAGCCAGTCGAAGGCGACCGGCAAAGGCAAGGCGAAGCCGAAAGGGAAGGCGAAGGTGCGACTCGTCCCCCCTAAATCCGCAGCAGTCGTGGTGACCCTCACCGCGGAGGCTGCGGGGCGAGGGGAGACGTACATGTCCGTGCTGGTGCGGGCACGCGCCAACGCCGACCCTGCCCAACTGGGCATCGGCGCTGTGACTTGTCGGCGGACCCAGGCCGGGGCTCGTATCTTCGAGTTCCCGGGAGCCGAGGGGGGTGCCCGCGCGGACCTCTTTGCAGCCAAGCTGCAGGAGGCCATCGCGGACACCGCCAAGGTGGTCCGCCCTACAAAGTCAGCGGTCTTGGAGGTGGCGGAGTTGGACGACTCCGTCACCAAAGAGGAGGTGGTGGCTGCGGTGGCGGCGATTGGGGGCTGCGACGTCGCTGCGGTGCAGGGCCGGGATATCCGGCCCGGCCGCGGCGGCTTGGGCGCGCTTCGCCTGCGGTGCCCAATCGCTGCTGCCAAAGCCGTCCTTGCCAAGGGCCGGCTTACAGTCGGCTTCAGTTCAGGTACGGTCCGGGCTCTCGCCGACCAGCCCATGCGGTGTTTCCGGTGCTTCGGCATCGGACACGCCCGGCCGCTGTGTCCGTCGCCGATCGACAGGTCGGACACGTGCCTGCGCTGCGGCAAGGACGGCCACAAAGCCGCCTCCTGCGGGGCCGCCACGCCACACTGCGCAGTGTGCGCCGCCAGTGGCCGCCCAGCAGACCATGTGATGAGGGGGAGGAAATGTCTTCCTCCCCCCAAGCGGGGCAAAGCTGCCGCTGTCACTGGCGCCGCTCCTGCGGCGGTTGCGGAGGGTGGTGCGATGTCCGACTGATTTCGGTCGGACGTCGCATCGCACCGGCGTCGCGGTCTTCCGCGGACTCTCCTCTCCTCTCGCTCTAGAGAGGGGAACGGGATACGCGGCCGCCGCGCCGCCGGTGGATCGTGAGGATCATCCTCAAGGTGGCGACGGGCGGGCGATAGGCGCGGGGGCGCCTACGCCCGCATTGCACCCGTCACCGCCCCGCCGGGCAATCGTCGGCGGGGACTGGACGAAAAGGCTCTGCCGGATTCCCAGTCCCCGTCATTCAGGACGAAGCGGGAACAACGCTGGTGGTTTTTAGTGGGTATACCGGGTCAGACCGGGGAGTCCCACATACCCCCCCCATCCCCCGATGGGAGGGTATGCGTAATGCATTTTCCCCAGCGCAAAAAAAAAAAAAAAAAAAAAAAAAAAAAAAAAAAAAAAAAAAAAAAAAAAAGGTTAGGTTAGGTTAGGTTAGGTTATTGCGGTGTTTCCGATGCTTCGGCATCGGTCACACGCGGCCGCTGTGTCCGTCTAAAACCGACAGATCGGACACGTGCCTGCGCTGCGGCAAGGACGGCCACAAAGCCGCCTCCTGCGGGGCCGCCACACCGCGCTGCGCGGTGTGTGCCGCCAGTGGCAGCCCAGCTGACCACGTCATGAGGGGGCGGAAATGTCTTCCTCCCCCCAGGCGGGGCAAAGCTGTCGCTGCCGCTGGCGCCGCCGCTCCTGCGGCGGCTGCGGAGAGCGGTGCGATGTCCGACTGATCTCGGTCGGACGTCGCATCGCGCCGGCGTCGCGGTCCTCCGCGGACTCCCCTACCCTCTCGCTCTTAGAGAGGGGAACGGGATACGTGGCCGCCGCGCCGCCGGTAGTTCTTGGGGATCTTCCTCAAGGTGGCGACGGGCGGGCGTTAGGCGCGGGGGCGCCTACGCCCGCATTGCACCCGTCACCGCCTCCGCCGGGCAATCGTCGGCGGGGACTGGACGAAAAGGCTCTGCCGGATTCCCAGTCCCCGCCATTCAGGACGAAGCGGGAACACGCTGGTGGTTTTTAGTGGGTATACCGGGTCAGACCGGGGAGTCCCACATACCCCCCCCATCCCCCGATGGGAGGGTATGCGTAATGCATTTTCCCCAGCGTAAAAAAAAAAAAAAAAAAAAAAAAAAAAAAAAAAAAAAAAAAAAAAAAAAAAGGTTAGGTTAGGTTAGGTTAGGTTAGGTTAGGTTAGGTTAGGTTAGGTTAGGTTAGGTTAGGTTAGGTTAGGTTAGGTTAGGTTAGGTTAGGTTAGGTTAGGTTAGGTTAGGTTAGGTTAGGTTAGGTTAGGTTAGGTTAGGTTAGGTTAGGTTAGGTTAGGTTAGGTTAGGTTAGGTTAGGTTAGGTTAGGTTAGGTTAGGTTAGGTTAGGTTAGGTTAGGTTAGGTTAGGTTAGGTTAGGTTAGGTTAGGTTAGGTTAGGTTAGGTTAGGTTAGGTTAGGTTAGGTTAGGTTAGGTTAGGTTAGGTTAGGTTAGGTTAGGTTAGGTTAGGTTAGGTTAGGTTAGGTTAGGTTAGGTTAGGTTAGGTTAGGTTAGGTTAGGTTAGGTTAGGTTAGGTTAGGTTAGGTTAGGTTAGGTTAGGTTAGGTTAGGTTAGGTTAGGTTAGGTTAGGTTAGGTTAGGTTAGGTTAGGTTAGGTTAGGTTAGGTTAGGTTAGGTTAGGTTAGGTTAGGTTAGGTTAGGTTAGGTTAGGTTAGGTTAGGTTAGGTTAGGTTAGGTTAGGTTAGGTTAGGTTAGGTTAGGTTAGGTTAGGTTAGGTTAGGTTAGGTTAGGTTAGGTTAGGTTAGGTTAGGTTAGGTTAGGTTAGGTTAGGTTAGGTTAGGTTAGGTTAGGTTAGGTTAGGTTAGGTTAGGTTAGGTTAGGTTAGGTTAGGTTAGGTTAGGTTAGGTTAGGTTAGGTTAGGTTAGGTTAGGTTAGGTTAGGTTAGGTTAGGTTAGGTTAGGTTAGGTTAGGTTAGGTTAGGTTAGGTTAGGTTAGGTTAGGTTAGGTTAGGTTAGGTTAGGTTAGGTTAGGTTAGGTTAGGTTAGGTTAGGTTAGGTTAGGTTAGGTTAGGTTAGGTTAGGTTAGGTTAGGTTAGGTTAGGTTAGGTTAGGTTAGGTTAGGTTAGGTTAGGTTAGGTTAGGTTAGGTTAGGTTAGGTTAGGTTAGGTTAGGTTAGGTTAGGTTAGGTTAGGTTAGGTTAGGTTAGGTTAGGTTAGGTTAGGTTAGGTTAGGTTAGGTTAGGTTAGGTTAGGTTAGGTTAGGTTAGGTTAGGTTAGGTTAGGTTAGGTTAGGTTAGGTTAGGTTAGGTTAGGTTAGGTTAGGTTAGGTTAGGTTAGGTTAGGTTAGGTTAGGTTAGGTTAGGTTAGGTTAGGTTAGGTTAGGTTAGGTTAGGTTAGGTTAGGTTAGGTTAGGTTAGGTTAGGTTAGGTTAGGTTAGGTTAGGTTAGGTTAGGTTAGGTTAGGTTAGGTTAGGTTAGGTTAGGTTAGGTTAGGTTAGGTTAGGTTAGGTTAGGTTAGGTTAGGTTAGGTTAGGTTAGGTTAGGTTAGGTTAGGTTAGGTTAGGTTAGGTTAGGTTAGGTTAGGTTAGGTTAGGTTAGGTTAGGTTAGGTTAGGTTAGGTTAGGTTAGGTTAGGTTAGGTTAGGTTAGGTTAGGTTAGGTTAGGTTAGGTTAGGTTAGGTTAGGTTAGGTTAGGTTTTTTTTTTTTTTTTTTTTTTTTTTTTTTTTTTTTTTTTTTAGGTTTGACAGGAGTGGGAAATCCTCATGGACGCCCACACTGACCCACTGGGAGTCAGTCTGGGCAGTGCCGGACTCTTACCGGCTAAAACCCACTCCTGCCTTTGCTTAGGTGCCCTCTAACATGATCAGAGACCTTTTTTGCTTATTGTAAGTTTATTATTCGGATTTGGTGTTTTGGTATTTGGCAAGTTTGTATTAATTCGAGATTGTTGGGACTTCTATATTGTGGAGTATCTTATATTATTCTTGATTTGATTTATTAATTAGTGATTTTATTCTACTACTACGACTATATAATATTACAATTGGTTACTTTGGACTTTTATAATTTTATGGTGTTTAATTCAGGTTAATCGTTATATTTTGTTTAGCTATTAGGTTTTCGTATGACATTTGTAATTTATAATTATTATAGATCGGAATATCATATTACTCGACTTTCACTACATTTTGTTACTTACGTGTTATATACTCAACTTAATTATATTACACTATAATATCAAATATACATCACATAAATAACGGTAACAATACGATTTTAGCAACAAAGATTTTTCTACTTTTAATGAGCTATTGTAGTCGCACCGCCGAGGCGACAAGAAGCCAAGTGAGAGATCGTTGTATGAGCGGATCTTATTTTCAGCGTGACAGGGTCCTGGAATAGTCATTATTCCAGGCCTGTCATTGATTCTGCTCCAGGTTCTCCAAAACTCTCTCTCATCTCGGATGGTGTCTACTGAATGGATATTAACATCAGTTTCTACCATAGCCACCTCAGCAATACGACACACTAGATCGCGCCAAACTGTCCCATTTTGCTCGTACTGGGCAGTCACTACTGAACGCACTGTGATCGGACTTATTGCCTTTTGCCAACTGGCAATTTCGGCAGCTCGGAGTGCTCCCTGCTGCATACTTCGGGCAGTCCGATCGCAGGTGCTGATCCCCACAGTGACTGCACAGTGGGACAGTATCGGTGCAGAACTTTTTGCCGTGCCCATACCCCAAGCACATCGAGCATTGCACCAACGGTGATTGGTCGGCCACTCGTAGTCTTTGCAGGTCAACGTGCACCCGACCCGCCACCGTCAGCCTTTGCCATATCGCCGGGGATACCTGCAGGATGATGTGGCCCATGAGTGGGTTTCTGGTGCGGCGGCGGTACTTTACCGCCATCCTCAGTTCCTCCGGGGCCACATCCCCCAGCAGATGGGTGTTCTGGGCTTTCATGGCCTCAACAATCTCACTATCGCTGTGACAGGAAAGGACGTCCTTAAGGATGATGAGGGGGTCTTTGTTTTTTACCTCCTCAACCCGGAGACCTCCTGACTTCCGGATCCTCTCCTGTACAGCTGCCATCTCCTCCTTACTACCAAATCCGATGATAACTTTTTGGTCCCTCGCTTTCCGCAGCATCTCCACTCGCGTGCCCTCGTGTTTGGCATTGACTGCCACTCTTAGCTTTCCGATCACCCCCTCACTAGTGTCTAACACATCGACTGATGATACGACGACTGAGTGAAGGGGCTTTCGGGGTCGCTCCTTCGGGATGGCAGTCATCTCGGCGTAGGTTGGCCCTTCGCATGCTGGAAAGCGAGGGGTCAGTTTAAGTTGTTCTGACAGAGCCAGCGTGTGCTGCTTGCAGTCCTCCATGGCTTGATTGTGCTCTTGGAGGTTTGCCACAAGCGTTTTCACCAGCTCTGTCGGAACATCCGTAGTCGGTCTCTGGTCCTTTTGCTCTCCACACTTCTCTGTTCCTTCACTCTTTTCTGTTTCTGCCTCCTTAACTAGCTCGTATAACCTTTCTACCGCTTTCGTAATTTCTTCTTTTATTTCTCTTTTCAGGTTGCGGGAGCTCAGAAGCTGAATTTTCGCTTTGGTAAGGCAGGCTTTAGCTTCCGAAATTCGGCTCAAGTACTTCTTAGGCGGCTCTTCGCTAGCCACTCTCTCTTCTGATGACACCGTTTGTCTCGCTGCATTTAACTTGGCTTCCTGGGAACTCAGGAATTTAGACTTAGGTCTCGGTGGGGTAGTAATAGGGGCCTTTTTAGGGGGGGTCGGGGTCTTGAGAGACTGATCAGTTTTTGGCTGGTCAGACTCCCGTTCACCAATACTGCGCCTTACCGATGGGCCCGCTCGTGCTAATTGTGGCCTTCCCATATCTGAGTTCTCTTCTTCGGCTTTTAGTTTCTTGGCAGCCGGTGTCCTAATGCCGAACATTTTGTAAAATAAAATTGGAGATCAACTAAACACTACTTTTGGTTATATGGAAGACACCTATGCTATAACTGTTATGGAATCCCTGTAAAGGGGGGATCAGAACAATTTGTACAATAATGTATAAGTAAATAATCACGACACACTACGACACTAAGTCAGGTTTGTTAACCGTCGTATAATTATGGATATTTGCAATTTCGTCAGTAAAAATAAAAATTTAAAATTTAAAATAGAAGTGTTAAAAACGCGTGAATTGAAAAATTTTTAGATTTCCTAATAGACAATTTACGAGAGATTGTAATTCTAAAATAAAATTTTTTGCGAATGTTTTTTGTTCACCTACCTTACCACTATAGGGTGGGTGGGAGGGCAAAATTTTCAAAAATTTTTTGTTTGCTAGAAGCACGCGCGAGGTGTCAAAAGACGCGTCTCGGCGCGGGCTATCCAACCGCTGAAAAATATTTACTATAACCTGAAGAAAAATGTTGAGTTTTGGCCGAAAAACGTGTTTTTTACAGGAAATTTAGTGAAAATGGCCGAAAACAACACCGAACCAGGACTCCCGGGTCGCGAAACGAGCACCAGGATGAAGGTACGGCTGGTATGTATTAATTTTGAAAATAAAATTTTGAAAATAATTTGAATTTAATATCTAGTGGATTTCAGGATAAAAAATAAATTAATAAAATTTAATAAAAACTTTTTGTAAAAAATTACAAGTGTCTGAAATGAAAAAATTTTTCGCGTCTATGTCAATTTTGTCGAGTCAATATGATAGGGGTAGGTTATTTAGGAATTATCGTGCTGAAAACAGCTTCAAAATGCGCCCCTTGGTTATCAAGTAATTACAATGTATGCAAATGACTACGGGGTATAGGTTGATTTTCTAAGCCGTGAAAATCAAAGTGACGACGATTTCAAAGTTTTTTGCTAGCTAGAAGCACGCGCGAGGTGTCAAAAGACGCGTCTCGGCGCGGGCTATCCAACCGCTGAAAAATATTTACTATAACCTGAAGAAAAATTTTGAGTTTTGGCCGAAAAACGTGTTTTTTACAGGAAATTTAGTGAAAATGGCCGAAAACAACACCGAACCAGGACTCCCGGGTCGCGAAACGAGCACCAGGATGAAGGTACGGCTGGTATGTATTAATTTTGAAAATAATTTGAATTTAATATCTAGTGGATTTCAGGATAAAAAATAAATTAATAAAATTTAATAAAAACTTTTTGTAAAAAATTACAAGTGTCTGAAATGAAAAAATTTTTCGCGTCTATGTCAATTTTGTCGAGTCAATATGATAGGGGTAGGTTATTTAGGAATTATCGTGCTGAAAACAGCTTCAAAATGCGCCCCTTGGTTATCAAGTAATTACAATGTTTGCAAATGACTACGGGGTATAGGTTGATTTTCTAAGCCGTGAAAATCAAAGTGACGACGATTTCAAAGTTTTTTGCTAGCTAGAAGCACGCGCGAGGTGTCAAAAGACGCGTCTCGGCGCGGGCTATCCAACCGCTGAAAAATATTTACTATAACCTGAAGAAAAATGTTGAGTTTTGGCCGAAAAACGTGTTTTTTACAGGAAATTTAGTGAAAATGGCCGAAAACAACACCGAACCAGGACTCCCGGGTCGCGAAACGAGCACCAGGATGAAGGTACGGCTGGTATGTATTAATTTTGAAAATAATTTGAATTTAATATCTAGTGGATTTCAGGATAAAAAATAAATTAATAAAATTTAATAAAAACTTTTTGTAAAAAATTACAAGTGTCTGAAATGAAAAAATTTTTCGCGTCTATGTCAATTTTGTCGAGTCAATATGATAGGGGTAGGTTATTTAGGAATTATCGTGCTGAAAACAGCTTCAAAATGCGCCCCTTGGTTATCAAGTAATTACGGGTTAGGTTAGGTTAGGTTAGGTT
>OV179164.1:5000-7500 GCA_921972225.1 Euplexia lucipara | reverse complement strand
AAGTGGTTGTGACTTATTTGATGTTTACTATTTCGGGACTTTGGTTTTAGGGTTAGGGTTGAGGTTTTTGGGGCATTGTATTTTGTGTTGATGGTGTGTGTTGTTATGCATTTGTTTTGTTTCTGTTGTTTTGTTGTTTTTTATTATGTGGTGTAATGATTTGTAGTTGTGTCTGTTACGTAAACAAGGTAGTAAATGACTAATGTGTAATATCATTTACATTTTGTTCTGTACTAATTTGTATGTTTACGTAGATATGTACTGTTTGTAAATCGGTGTTTATAACTTGGTTTGGTGTAGGTAACTTTCAAGTTTTGTATTGTTTGTCTTGTTTGGTTGTGGCAATAATATATATATATATATACACAGATTATATATATTTATTGGCATTTCTTAGTCATGTTTTAAATTTTTGTCGACGGTTTTAGGGATAGTTGGGTTGGTGTTTCGTGTGTGTGTTGATATATTAGTATATATTTACTATATAATTTATATATCTGTGTTTTTTGTTGTTTGCAGGTTTCCGTGTGTCTGTTTATTCCATTGTTGTGGTCCAGTTTTACGTACTCCCAGTTTGTGTTACTGTATTGTTGTGTTCCTGTGTATGCTGTGTGTGTTGTGTTAACCCTAGGGTGCTGTTTAGGCGTACGCCGTTGTCGTCCGAGCCAAGTAGTCCCATTTCTTGCGGACCGGGCATTCCGCGCTAAAGGCGTTGTGGTCGGTCTTCTGTAGCTTCGAGTGCAGACAGTTGCAGCACTGCGGTTCCATCCCGGAGACAAACTCCTCGCACTTCTCGCGCAGGTGCGGGCCTCCACAGTGGCTACACCTGTCCGCACCCGCAGTACAAAATTTCCGGCCATGCCCGTATGCCAGGCATTTGGTGCATTGGACGAGCGGAGACTGGTCCTCCACCCTTACCCTTTGCAGGTCAAGGTAGAGAGCGCCAGCCTCCGTCATCCTCTGCCAAACCCTGGGCCTGACTTGGACGACAACGTGCGCCGTTTTGGGGTTCTTAGTCCTTTTTTTATATTTAATGGTCATTTCCAGCTCTTCCTCTTCTAGGTCTCTAAATGTATCTTTGTTTTGTGAATAGATCGCCTTCACCAGCTCGTCGTCTTCGCTGTCCAAAAAGACGTCTTTTAGGACGACGAGCGGGTTTTTGTTTTTCATGTGCGATACTATTAAGCCCTCTCCTCGGCTCTCGATCCTTTCTTTAACTTTTCTTAGCTCCACTTCTGAGTCGCACCCCAGTATGACCGTCTGGTTTTTAGCCTTTCTGACTTTATTTATCTTAAGGCCAGTTTCCCTGGCATCGACCGCCTTCTTCACCTTGGCCAACACCTCGTCGGCGGTATCCAGACCGCCTTCGAATGTGACAGCCACTGAGTGAAGTGCCGGCCGATACCCGGGTCTGGCTGCCGCGACGCTGGCATACGATCGGGGGGTGTCGGTCTTTGGCCCGGTTGCTGATGCCCTGATCGATTCTCGAATCTCTTCGGTTATTGCGGCGACCTCACCGGTGACGTTGCTGAGTCTCTTCTCGAGGAAAGCGGTGGACTCTACCTGTACGTTGTCCAGGGAAGCTTTCACCTCATCGAACCTTACGCCGACCTCTTGTAGTTTATCGACGATGTCGGCGCCGCTGTTGTCGATGTGGATGTGTAGGTTTCTTACGTTCTTGGAGACCTTTTCCACGATGCCGCTAAGCCCCGTCTCCATGCTCTTCTCCATTTTCTCCAGCCTTTCTATTAGTGCCTCCGATAAATCGGGTAAGGCTGGCGTGGTGGTGGTGCGTGCGGGCTGAGCTGTTGGAGGTGCTGTTTCCAGGCCCTTCATCCGTTTGCTGAGCTCGAAGAGGGTCCGCAAACACTTGTCCGACTGCGTCTCCAGGAAGGTCTTTATATCCTTTGGGTTAGGTTAGGTTAGGTTAGGTTAGGTTAGGTTAGGTTAGGTTAGGTTAGGTTAGGTTAGGTTAGGTTAGGTTAGGTTAGGTTAGGTTAGGTTAGGTTAGGTTAGGTTAGGTTAGGTTAGGTTAGGTTAGGTTAGGTTAGGTTAGGTTAGGTTAGGTTAGGTTAGGTTAGGTTAGGTTAGGTTAGGTTAGGTTAGGTTAGGTTAGGTTAGGTTAGGTTAGGTTAGGTTAGGTTAGGTTAGGTTAGGTTAGGTTAGGTTAGGTTAGGTTAGGTTAGGTTAGGTTAGGTTAGGTTAGGTTAGGTTAGGTTAGGTTAGGTTAGGTTAGGTTAGGTTAGGTTAGGTTAGGTTAGGTTAGGTTAGGTTAGGTTAGGTTAGGTTAGGTTAGGTTAGGTTAGGTTAGGTTAGGTTAGGTTAGGTTAGGTTAGGTTAGGTTAGGTTAGGTTAGGTTAGGTTAGGTTAGGTTAGGTTAGGTTAGGTTAGGTTAGGTTAGGTTAGGTTAGGTTAGGTTAGGTTAGGTTAGGTTAGGTTAGGTTAGGTTAGGTTAGGTTAGGTTAGGTTAGGTTAGGTTAGGTTAGGTTAGGTTAGGTTA